>JAAFCE010006156.1:1010300-1064277 GCA_013389805.1 Trigoniulus corallinus | reverse complement strand
AGTGTTCGGTCTTACTTGTTCTCAGTAGATGTAGGCTCCTCACTGAGGTGACCATAAATAAACACCTACTTACGTGTTTGCCGTGCGTGGAGACCCACACCCCTGGGAAAAGCAGATCCTGGTGGTTGAGCAGACGTATGCCCTGCGATGTCTGTTGGCCACTCCACACAGGTGAGGTGGCTGACAGACATCGGGGACTAGGGTTACGACCCACAGTCTCCAAAACATCACTTTGGCCACAGCTTCCAGGGAAAACAGGGGTGGCCAAGGCAGTAGCCCGGTCTTGGTCAATTGGCTGGGGGCACATAAGTGGTTATGCCTCCTAGGATGACTAAGTGGACCAGCAGTCAACCCCGATGCCAATGGTCCGGTACTCGGGGGTTATGTCACCCTAACGGTATCCTGTTCGAGTAGTCTCGACGACCCGAATGGGCGTCCCCGTGTAGGGCTCCGTGTGGTGGGTAAGACCTGCGTGCAGCGAATACATAATTATTTAAAATTATGGCAACTATAAAACAGAGGCTGGAGGCCTCTACAAATAACCCCACCCCTCCCCTTTCTTTACTTTTACTGACTTGTGTTGAGCCGGAAGATGGCGGGCTCGGTCCCACCCATCTGAGTGGGCCAGCTGCCACTGAGCTGATGCTCGGTCAAGAAACTGCGCACCATGTTGGTGAAGGCATCTGCCCCCCACCAGACCGACGCATTACTAAAAATGTGGAAGCTCGGTGACATCCCTGTTGTGGTCGAACCTCATCGCACCTTAAACACAAGTAGAGGTGTGGTGCAGTGCCCTGACCTATGAGGGGAATCAGAAGAGCAAATAGCAGAGGAGCTTAGGGACCAGGGTGTGGTGGCTGTCTGCCACACCTCTGTCTGACAGGAAGGAGAATCCTGCCCATCTGACACCTTGGTGCTGACCTTTGGTGGGCCCAAGGTGCCAGAGTACATCATGGCTGGCTACCTCTGCTTGCCTGTACGTGCCTTCATCCCGAGCCCACTGCAGTGCTTCAAGTGCCAGTGATATGGCCATGGACAGAATTCGTGTTCTGCCAAGGCCGTGTGTGCCACTTGTGGACAGGGTGACCACTCCCCACAGTGGGGTGGGTGTCCTTGGTTCGTCAACCTAAGCTCTCTAGCCAACGGCAGAGAACACGTGGTGGTTTCATGCCCCAATTGGGACAAGATGGGGATTCCTCCTTCGAGATGGAGGAGGACGAGCCAATTGAAGGTGTCCCTCCCTTTTCTAAAGTGGGACGGAGAAAAGGGGGGAATAGAAACAAGCCGCCTAAGTCCACTTGAAGGTAAATTTCCTACAATGGAACTGTCGAGGGTTATCCCACAAGAGGGCGAGATCGCACTGCTGATCTCGAGGCACAACCCTGTTTGCATCTTCCTCCAGGAGATACTGTGCCATGGTGAGGATTGTCGGAGTGCGTTTCGGGCTCACTGACGAGCACTTCCCTACTTCCAATCCCTCCCTAACGACACCAATCGCATCGACTACTCCAAGCTCGGGCATATGCACGACGGGTGATGAAGGAGGCCAAACGCTCCTCATGGAGTAAGTACGTCTCCTCACTCACCCGTCACACACCCTCCGAGAAAGTCTGGGAAAAGCTGAGGAAGATCCAAGGGAGATATTTACCATCATATGGCTCCAGTCTCCTTGTACAAGGGAGAAATTGCCTTCTGCCGTTTGAAGTGGCTGAGGAACTGGGAATGACGTTTGCAGCCATTTCCAGTTCCCAGCACTACACGGCAGCATTTATGCAGTCTGAACAAGCTGCAGAACGCCACCCTCTTAAATTTGCTGTGGGTGTTGCTGAGGGGTATAACAACCCATTTACCCCTTGGGAGCTGAGGGCTGCTCTAGCAAGAGCCAGGGACACTACCCGTGGTCCAGATAGCATCCACTATCAAATGCTACGACACCTATCAGAGGAACGCGTTAGGTACCTCCTTGAGGTAATGAACTACATTTTACAGCAGCATGAAGTCCTTGCAGGTTGGCAAGAGGCTACTATAATCCCACTGCAAAAACCTGGGAAGGATAGTAGCCTTCCAACTAATTACAGACCCATTTCATTGATGAGCTGTCTTTGCAAAACTATGGAATGCATGGTTAATTGGCGCCTGGTGAGGTATCTTGAACGGTACCACTTTCTTGCCGATGCCCAATTTGGCTTTCGTGCTGGCATGTCCCTGATGGATCATCTGATCGCACTGGAGACTGTAGTACGTGAGGCCTTTCTCTACAGACAGCACCTGATGGCTGTCTTCTTTGATGTGGAGAAGGCATATGATACCACATCGCGCCATGGCATACTGGAGACCTTGCCCCACTTGGGGCTCAGGGTTAATCTGCCCCTCGTCCTCCATAGCTTTATGTCCGACCTGACCTTTAGAGTGCATGTGGGTAACACCTACTCCTCGGCCTTCCTGCAGGAGAATGGTGTCCCACAGGGGAGCGTCTTGAGTGTGACGCTCTTTGCTGTTGCAGTGAACGGTTTACCGTCCTCTGTTCACACCCTAGTACAGTCGTCCCTATTTGTGGACAACTTTTCTATCAGGTACTGGGCTGACAAGATGCACAGCATTGAGCATCAGCTGCAACTGGCACTCAATAGTGCCAATGAGTTTGCCACCTCACGTGGCTATAAGTTCCCCGCTGACAAAACAATGGTCATGCACTTCTGTCGTAAGCGAGGGCTTCACCCTGAGCCTCACCTCACCCTCAATGGCCGCCTCCTCCCAGTTGTAGAGGCGGCCAGGTTTCTTGATCTCTTTCGACAGCCGTCTGTCATGGGTCCCGTCCTTGAAGGAGCTGAAGGCTAAGTGCCTTTGCTCCCTTAATATTCTGCGGTGCCTGCAGGGAACTTGTTTTGGGGCAGATCGAACAGATCACTAGTTAGATTATGTCTCGATTATGGCTGTGGTGTGTAGGGCCTGGCTGCTCCACCTACTCTCTGGATGCTGGGCAGTGTTCATCTCGCCGGCATCCGCTTGTCCATAGGGCGTTCCGCACAAGTCCAGTACTCAGCCTTTATGCTGAGACTGGTGAACCACCACTGACTGTGCAGTTGCAGTACCTGGCAGCTGCATATATTTTGTGGCTGAAAGGTCAGCCACTGCACCCTAAACACCTGGCCGTTTTAATGACACTGTGAGATGGCCATACGACCGCCGCCTGGGGGTTTCCTCTCCTTTTGGCATGCGGTGGATGGATTTTCTCACTGGCCTGGATGTGACTCTACCTAGGGTGCAGCCTGTACTGCCGGCCTCTGTGCCGCCCTGGACAGTGCCAGAGCCAAGTTTTAATTTTGTGCTCGCAGCCTTCGTGAAAAGCTTTACCAATAAGTCAGTGTACCAAAAAGAGTTTGGATTCCTCTCTGTGACCTATCGGAGCCATGTTTTTATTTACACGGATGGGCGAAGGATGGCTCCTTGGTGGGTTAGTCAGTCTTTACAACTGGTCATCTCATGGGTCCGCCTTCCAGTTGTCACCAGTGTCAACTGCAGAGCTCACAGCTCTGCACAGGGCACTGGAACTCATCCAATTATTGAATGATAGACACTTTGTTGTTGTGACTGACTCCCTATCCTCCCTTCAGCTCTTGCACAACCTTTATAGCAGACATGCCATCGCCCAGGGTGTGCACAGATTGCTGCTCATGATTCGTATTCAGGGCAAGACAATGTTGTTTATGTGGGTCCTGGGGCATGTTGGCATTATGGGCAACGAGAGCACGGATGGTCATGCCCGTCAGGTGGCCCACTTGCCCGATATACCCGACACTGCTGTCTTCTCCTCTGATGCTCTCCTGAGGGTGCGGCGGGCCGTCCATGAACAATAGCGTTCGTAGTGGTTTTCAGAGACCACCGGCAAACTCTGCACACTGAAGCACACACCAGTGCACTGCGTGTCCTCGTGCCGCCAGTCGTGGAGAGAGGAGGATGTGGTTGCTCCTGCTGTGAATCGGTCACACGTTCCTCACCCACTCCTACATTCTAAGGGTTGAGGTTCAATCATGGTGTGACTGCCGTAGGGAGCCTCTCACAGTGGCACACATCTTTAGTCACTGTGAGAGATATCATGAACTTAGATGCTGACTGGGAGTCAGTCCAGAGCTCTCCACATCGCTTGGGGATAACCCCGAGGCAGTGGAGAGGTCGCTGGTATTTGTGAAAGAGGCTGGCCTCTTTCACAAAATCGGAATTTAAATTCTACGCAGTTTACTTTGAGATATGTTTGTATTTATTCTTGTATTATTTTGGCTTTTGCCTTTTTATTTCTGTGTCTGTTTTGGCTTTTGGCTTTTTATTTCTGTGTCTGTTTTGGCTTTTGCCACTTTTATTGTTATGTATGTTTTGGCTTTTGCCACTTTTATTGTTATGTGTGCTTTGGCTTTTGATGTTTTTAGTGTTATATCTGTTTTGGCTTTTGCTGCTTTTACATTTCTGTGTGTTTTGGCTTTTGCCTATATTTATTGAGAATTATTTATTTGGCTTTTTCGTTTTTATTTTATGGGTTTGTCATTATTTATTGCCATTATGGTGGGATGGCCATTTACACCCCCACCATCGTGATTGTCCTTCTGGGCCCTAATGACCTTTGTTGTCGACTGGCCCTAAAGCACTAATAAACAAACGACAATCGATGATGATTATCCATGCATTGCAAATGAAAAGGATGTTTCTTAAGTACTTATTGTGCAGATATTACTGAAGATGAGATATTACTCCTTTAAATAAATATAAGATGGAGAGTGGCAAATCTTGAACAGATTAGCTCCTCAGTTGTTCAAGTTAATCAAGATATCAAATGTGTCATGACCCCTATTGCATATTTCAGAAAATTCATTGATGACAGCATTATTGAAAATTTTGCATAAACACTTCATAGAAGAAGTTCTTCAATTTATTGGAATGCATTTGATAATGACAATGATTAAAATGATGGCATATAAATTGTACTGTGGACATAATACTCACCTAAGTGTCATTGCAGATTGCATGCCAAGAAGTCACTTTTATAAACTAAGACATTATTTTCACATCGGTTACAATTCAAAAATGCTACCGAGACCATCCCAATTATGACAAGTTATTTGAAATTCAACCCCCAATTCATACATTCTGAAACAACTATTTATGGCTTGTTGAAGAATTTAACTCTGTAGATGAAATGATGATCCCATTTAAAGGCAGGTCATCCATGAAGCATAATATGAAAGGCAAGTCAACAAAACGGGGTATTAAACTATTTGTGCATCTTCAACAGGATTAGTCAAGAATTGTGAATCAAAGCAGTCTTGGCCTAAGTAGGGACATTGTGGTAAGACTACGAGTAACTAAAGTCTTGTCAAAATCCTGCAGTTATAAGGTTGCTTTTGATAACTGGCATGCCTCCTTCAAATTTGTGAGAGAGCTTAAAAGAACTGGGCTGCATTCAATAGGTACTGTTTGCTCTAATTGTTTAAATTGGTGCACATTTGAATCAGACGTTGAACTGAAAGCTTCTGGTAGAGGTGCCAATGAGTCCCAAATTGAAGACAAATGGCATGACAATAAGTGTCCACACTTCATCTCGAGTTATGTGTAGGGTTGAACCAGTTGGCAGTGTTCAATGCTGGTCATCATCAAAATCTCAAACTAATGTCCATCATCCTGGAATTGTTGAAGAATATCATCATCTAATGGGAGGAATTCACAGACATGACCAGCTGCTGTCTTATTACAGAATAAACTTGATTCTGCATTTCTAAATGCATGGCTTTGTTACCAAAACAACTGCAACGATAAACAGATCAAACCAATTTCATTAGAATATTTATACTTGAAATTGCAAATGCTTTGATATACAGTGGAAGCATACAAAAAGAAGAGCTAGACCCTCACATGAATCCTGAATTCCAGAAGCTACATGTGCCTTTAAAACTCGACCAGTTGACTCAATTTGATATGATGGAATTGCTCATTGGCCCAATCATTGAGGTAACTGTAGTGTTGTTCCCATTGGAAGGAACATATAACAAATAATTCATTAAACAATAGTCCAACTGTGTAAGAAATGGAGAATCATCTGACTGTAGAATCATCAACTAGTTGAATAATCAATGGATGTAGAGAGAGAGAGAGAGAGAGAGAGTAACAAATTCTAGCAGACAAATGTAAACATGTCTGCTACACAGCTACACAGTCAGAACTCAACTGAATTTTTGAATTTCCTTTTCAGTGCTGCACATGCATGCCATACACACCATCACCCCCTTCTTAATTTAGGTGGTGGTGAGAACCGAAGTGGCCCTTGACCACGTGTCCTGCGGAAGAACGACATGCGGATACCAAAGGTACCTCTCCTGACTGAATTCTCAGGCCAGGATCCTCATGCTAGAAAAGGTGCATACTTGCTGCATTCCACACTTGGCCATCCGAAAGCCTGTAGGTGAATTCCCCTAAGGTGGCCTTCACTGTAAGGGGTGGCGAGTATGGTGACTGACCTTTCCTAATCATAGTGGTGGTCTCCGGACCCAGACGACATCTCCGACATGGAATCTGGCATGACCCGGCAACCTCCTGGTGTTGGCAACATGGTGATGTGTCCTGCACAGGGTGTCTGCTGAACTATAGGCATGAGTGTGAACTCCTGGTACATCGTTTGCATTAATGGATGGAGTTTGTGGCTCAAATGAGAGACGTGGCCTGTGACTAAACATTAACTTGGTAGGGCTCGGAGTCAAAGTTTCTGGGCACTCTGCACGGTAACGTTTGACCAGGTCCGTGATCCTCTTTTTAAAATCAGAATGGCCTGTAGACAGGGTCTGTGCATGGAATTTCAGTGTGCGGTTGAAAGCTTCACTTTGCCATTGGCTTGGGGATGGTACACTGGTGTACTATGATGTGTGATGTCGCTTCCACAGTGTTCGAACACGTGGAACTAACGTTGCAGACTTCGGAACTCAGTCAGCTACCTGTAGTGGAATGATGTGTGATCTCTGGACTGGACTAGCCTTATGGTGAGCCAGTGTAGGAGAAGTAGTCATTGTGGGAACCGAGGCCCGATCAGCAATCTGCAGTGGAGTGGCACGTGATCTGACTAGGGCGTTCCAGTGCAGGAGCAGTCATTGTAGGTTCCAGAGCTCGGTTGGCAACCTGTGGCAATGCAGTACGAGGTATGTGCGGTGTGACCCTCGGTTTTTATCATTCTTGGTGCACGTTTGGCTTGAGGAGTGTGCAAGGTTCCACTTGTTCGACGTTTGGCATAGATCACCATGCCTAGCGCCTCGATGGTATCAATGCCCCAAATAGCATGGTTCTGTCCATTGAGCACAAAGACAGTTCGTGTCGTGGTCTTATCACCATAAATAAGGTTTGCTTGGAACGTACCTCTCAAGCCCTTAATCAAGGTTCCAGAAAGTTGTGGAGCTTCATGTTAGTCCATGTGAGACAGAAATGTGGCCAAAACTTGTTGATGGCAGTCCCAGGCACAATCGTGATGGCAGTCCCAGGCACAATCGTGATGGCGGCGCCAGTGTCGAGGACTCCACTAATTGAGGCTTTCCTATTCCCAAGACGAAGCTCGATGAAAAATGTGAGGTCCATGGGTGACTGGCAATGAATCTGTCGAAGTGTGATGTTGTGGATATCCAGTGGATGATCCTTTGCTTTCTTGGAGGAGTGGCATGCAGCGGCAAAGTGAATTGTCTTCCCACAGGCATCACGAGTCTTGCCTTTTGTGGGGCAGTGTTCCCTGGCTGTGTTTGCATCCACATTTCAGACAGGGCTTATTAGAACCAGGTGTGTGGTGCCTGACTGATGAGTCCCATGTACGTTGTCCTGAGTCTGGTGTATGAGACCGTTGTGACCTTTGCTGCATGTTGTAGACCCGATAAATGGAGGACTGGCCCTGAAGAGAGGCAGATCCAACATAGTGGAAAGAAGGCGTTTCTGTGTCTCCACGTTGGCACAGTTGGTTGCCAGATCATATGCAAGGTCAATGTCCTTTGAAAAATTTGCATAATTGCAGTCCGCCTGCAAATTGCATAACCGACCAACAAATTCTGCCGCCAATTCTCCTTGGACTTGTTTGCAGGTACGAAAAACGGAAAAATGCGACTGCTTGTAGCATAGTTTGCCCAAACGCGTTCTGGATCGTTGTAAAGAACTCTTCGGGTGTCGCTGTTTCCCTTCGTGCCATCATCGAGTGACTCGTGAAGCATTGTGCAGCCTCGGAGCCCAAGTGCGAAAACATCATGTTGACCCTGTCGTTAATTGTCAATCTCTTGTCTGGAGCACGCTGACCATCAATCGGTTCCATGATGATGTCTAGTTGTTGCTTCCAGGTGGTGAGTCTCTGTGGTTCCGTTGTGGAGTGCTCCCATTGGAATTGGAATAGCAGCCATATCCAGAAATTCCAAATGTTATTATGAAATTGAATTTAAGCTTACTCAGCTTCCAAATTCTGTGTTGCCTTGGTTCAGGTATGTTGAGATGAATCCTGTTCATGATGCCAATTGTTGTGTTGTTCCCATTGGAAGGAACATATAACAAATAATTCATGAAACAATAGTCCAACTATGTAATAAATGTAGAATCATCTGAACAAGTAGAACAATTGAATAACTTCGGAATAATTAATGGATGTAGAGAGAGAGTTATGGATTCTAGCAGACGAACGTAAACATGTCTGCTACACAGCTCAGTCAGAAATCAACTGACTTTTTGAAATTGCTTTTCAGCACTGTGCATGTGCGGGCTTACACATGCACACCATACACACCAGTAACAACAAACGATGTAAACTATACATTAAATCTTACACTTGTTACTTTTGCAAAAAATGCAATGTTTCACTTTGTTTACAAGGAAAAAGAAATTGTTTCAGAGCCTGTCATGTCAGCTAAATAATCATTTAAGTGTATCTTATCAACCACTCTTATAATTCTCCATGCTAAGAAAAAAAATTACTACTTTGCACAAATGATCTGTTTTTGAATCATGTCTGCCATTTTTAAATCACCAGTGAAATATCTTCTGGTCACATAGAGAGTTATTTAGTATAAGGCATTTTGTTAATGAACAAAAGAAATTTCCCAAAATATATGCACTTTCTAGGAGTGGAACTCAATGGATTAGCATCTATTTAATTCTATGTTCCCCTAACGGCTTGGGGAGTAAGCCAAAGAGCCATAACAGGCTGAACCCTTAGGAAGCTGCTCACAGGAGAGGAGGAAGCAGGTGTAGATGATGTAGGAGAGGGGAAATTTGCAGCACCCAACGTTTTCTACCACCCACCCATGTTGATAATAACGTGGATAATAATCTCATGAGAACTGGTGTGTCCAACACAACTTGGATGCATCAAACAAGGTCCACTGAACAGGAATCCTTTATGAAGTGGATGGGTTGGAGAGGTGGTGGGAGAACATCATTGGGATATGCAGAGTACCTCTGAATGGTAGTTTATGGGGAGGGAAAGGAATACTGGTCTGAGGGATGGGGCTGTCATGGACTATTTACATCATGCATTTTTCCTATATAATCGCAGTTTAGCTGATTTTTAAATGGTTGTCACTGGTGTTGTAAAAGTCGTATTAATGCTGTGAAATTAAGACAGTTTCATTTTTGCTACTAGGAATGAATACTATGCCACATTTAACGACTATTAATATTCCTGTTTTGGGACCTGGATCTGTTAGTCAACTTAATGCTGCAAGTGTCACTCCTATCACAGGGAGTGCACACAAATTAAATACTCATATGCATACAGCGACTTCCCAAGTAAGTCACTTGTTTATCAAATTTTTACTGGCATGCCTATTGAATTTTTAAAATGCAGCTCTATCCTACTGGAAGTCTTTTGGAGTATGTAGGTCAAATCAGGGAAATCATCAGCAGATGCCAATGAAGAATAGCTAAAAGTTTTTGGTATATTTGTGAGCCAAAGCTAGACTTTCATTAGGTGTTTAAAGTAATTCTTCAATTTTAATGAGATTAATGTTTACTTGTACAAACTCAGACAAAATTTTTATCATCCGTTGTGTAGGTGACAGAGTTATGGTTACTAAAGTTGGCAATGCATTTATCGGCCTTTTTAGAAGTATTAAAGTGGTAATCTGCTAAATAGTTTGATGTACTGAAACAAGTGAAACTCTGATGGTGTTAGGTGTGCTGAATGTTCCACAGTGCCAAACCATCCCAGCCCAAAGCCATTGTTTGGCACCCCAGTCTCCAGTTCCCATTTCAGAATGTTAGAAGTCCTTTTCTTTCAAGGGCCCTCGAGCACACAACATAGCCCCCAATGCCTCACAAATCATGTTGGCTATGCTTCTATGCTATGCTACGTTAACGGGTAACGAACCTTTAGGAGGCTGCTAGTGGGTGAGGAGATGGCAGGTGTAGAGGATGTAGGAGAGGGGAAATCTACGACACCCAACGTTCACTACCAACCACCCATGTTGGTACTAACATGGGTTTACATTACTTAACTTCAGTGATCTCACAAGAACTGGTGTGTCCAATGCAACAATGCAGTTGAAACGAAAAGAACAGTGGCTAATGTGTTGTTTGTCAGTCGCCCAAAGTCGCTGAAAAAAAAAGACTTTTTGTAAATAATATTACGACCAATGATTACTTTCTACCCCTAATAGTTCAATTGTAACAGCTTGACTCATGATAATTTAATATAGTTTTACTAGTGCTAGTTCTATAGTGTTCAAAAATCCAGTAATAGTTTTTACTGTGGGGTCACGTCACTTGGAAGTGTAACCATGGACAAAAGTCATACGTTTGTCCTGTGTTGGTGTAATAATTTGTATTTCCATTTGCTGTGTTCAAGTGGACTAAGGCAAATTAATAAGCCTCTTGAAAAAATTTTTTCGAACATATTCTGTTGTTACTTTCTTTTGCTACAGATATCGCCACTGTCACTCCAAGCTATCCCACAGACTGTATTAATTCCTCAGCTTGTGTTGTCTGGAAATAATATTGTGCATAACATTCAAGGCTCCTCGATTGTTATGCCATCAGGAGGTCCAAGTCAGCAACTTGTAACAATTCCTGTTAATCAGGTATCTGCTGGGCAGCAATATATGCAAGTTCTGACAGCTAATGGACAAGTTCTAACTACAGCTGTAAATAATTTTCACCACGTGGGAAACAGTCAACCAGGTAAGTATGGTCTGTCATTAGATTAATCTATTCGTAAGAATCATTAAACTGTCACAAAATTGCTGATACATTGTGCAAAAAAATTATTCAAGTAAGGAAGATCTGCAATTTTTTATTTATTAACCCTAGAATGGTCAACAGTGTTCAGATTTACCCCAATGATTTTCAAGCTGATATATCTTCTCACAGAATGTTCTAATGGGCTTGAACCCTTTTGACATCTCTACAAAGTACAAAAACTGAATTTTGTTAAAAATGATTTGTAAATACATTCACAGCTAACTGTAGAAGACACACTGATTCATTGAACTATGCACTTTGGTCATATTGGATGTATAACTTTCCATATTGTTAGTCTGTGTTTAGAACAAAAATCGCCTGATGAAACTGCATCACCGAATTATAGCATGGTGTTACTTAAATATATTTCACATATATATATAATTTTTGAATTCTGTGGGCTAAAAATGCGTCTTGTCCTAAATGGCTTCAGAACTTGTCAATCGAAGTTATGAAAATAATCCTTTTTGATCATAAAAGTGAAGAAGACAAAATTGATAGTGACTCTGAAGAAAATGATGATCTAGACCAGGGGTGGTCACGACAAGTCGATTGTGAAGTCAATTTTCGTTGATTCTTAAGACCCACCTAAGTGATGTAGTGGCTCAGTGTTTCTAGATCTGCACCAGTGATTCTAGGTTCAATACTGGACCTCGTGGGTCCAGTATGGAACCTCCCCCTCCCCACTTTAACTACGCCTATGACAACAAGTCGATTGTGACACTTTTTTGAGATAAAAAGTTGATCGCGACACGTTTTTAAGATGAAAAATAGATCTTATGTACACAAAAGCTGGCCACCCCTGATGTAGACCATATTCCTCCACCAGTAAATCTGTTTTATGAGCCACCAAAAAAGATTTAAGTAGGACTACATTCTGATGATGAGGGGAGTGAAACTGAGATGAACATAATAACCATGCAAGGTGACAATCAGTTTAGGAACCAGCTTAAGTCTCAAAAAATTGTTATTATAGGAAGCCTTTCCCACCTTAAAAGCCATCAAGCTCCTGCTCAAAACGTCAAGAATTGTTTACACCTGGACTAAAGTCAGGAGTTGAGATTCGTGAAAATGATGCCATGTGTGCAGCCAAAGCAATTAACTAACAGGAAAGAAAGCTTCAGCTGCGTTACGTGCAACAAAAATCGTTGTGAAGATCATCGTGTGGTCATTGTAAATCATGCATGTAAAACCCTTTTGTAGACTGAAATTTGTAGTTGTTAATATGTTGAACAGGGTTTGTTACATAATATGATTTCTGAAAACCTGAAAAGGCCAAGAACTGTGCAATCCATTCATTATAAGAAAGTTTAAAAAGTGAAAATTCTGTATAAAAGATGCCTAGAAGTGGTCTCCCCAGAAAGCTGGGTGACACCAGTGATAGATGAATTTTGAAATGTAATACTGTAGATTCATAGAAAATTGTAATAGATTTTAAGTTTGTAGGGTCATGGCACGTTTCAAATCCACAGAATTTGGCTGAAGTGGGTCACACTACCAAATCGTTTGAGAACCACTCACTACCTTAGAAATAATCGATTTAGGTGTGATCGATGATTAATAGATGCTAATTAGAAGTAATCAATGGAGGTGTATGGCAGCATCTGGGTTCAGAAATCTAGCATTTATTAAAGGAGTGATGGGCCATGAATACTTTATAAATATTCTTAAGTGCAATCTGCACGCTAGTACTGAAAGTCTGGGCCTTGGGTGGCATTTTCAGTTGTACCATGGGAATGACCCCAAACACACTGCATTAAATATGAAGCTCTGGTTGCTTTACAATTGCCCAAAAATAATTGAAATTCCAAAACAATCTCCAGATCTCAACCCCATTGAGCATGGGGTCATCTGGGAAAATATTGTGACAATGAAGGTTTAGTAACAAAAGTGGGCTGAAAATTGTATCAAAATGAGGAATTGTAGGCTATTGTTGCCCAAGATACTGAAACTTTAATTACATCCATGCCAAACCGTTTAAAAGAAGTCATTCAAAGAAAGGGAAAAGCACAAATACATTAGTATTTGAAATATCCCTTTTATTTTAATTTTTCATCTTAACTGGTGAATACTTTTTTTGCTTTGGAATTTTGAACGTTCACACAAAATGTTATTTTTCATTTTATTGGCTTTTCTTTCATTAAAATTAATAATATACATTAATATAGGAACCTACATCAAGTTATTTTTGCTTCCATCAATTTTATATTTTGTCTTTTTCACTCATAATAAATCAAAAATTACAAATCTTCCTTACTTGATGAATGCAGTATTTTTTTTTTTGCTCACTCTGTGTCATCTTATTGAAATTGTACTATGGCATTTGTAACCACAAATTCAGGCCTGTCATTGATACTCATTGGGTGGAAGTTTTGTTAGATTAAATGGTCAAATGGAATGCTGTTTTCTGTTTTACTGTATTGCATTAAGTTAATGATATGGGGAGTTTCAGAACTTATAACCAATTACTGTGGGGGGGAGGGGTACTCAGTGCTTACTATGCTTTCCTGAAAATTACCTTATATATAATAATGACAATTATTTTCATGTTAAAATTTTTGCATTCTATATATTAAACCCGTGCCTTTCAACAATGATAAAAATCCATTTCACATTTGCACATGCTAGTTTTGTAGTTGTAAATCTGTGTAATTTGCAATGACAGAAACACAGCATGTTACAATATCACCTAATACATTAGCTGAGTATTACGTCTGGGTATAAAGCAACCCCTAACCCGTTTCCCACCTTAGGCATGGTCTGGTACCCATCTTGATCCTCTGAATGGGCACAAGGGTGATATAGTAGATGGTGTTTTTCTGCAACCGCCTCCCGACCAAAGCTGCAACCCATATGTTTTTTTATTGTCAGCCTACTGTTTGTTGGGGCACTTCCCGACGCTAATGTGACCTCCTACACTTGGAAATCTCGCCTTATCTAGTCGTTGCATAGTAGAGAGGGTTCTATTATGTGCAAATGCCATTGTACATCACACGGGAAATCGGTGTTGCCTCTCAGTGCAAGTGTCCCCTCTTTCGCCCAAGAGAAGCCAACCCACTTTGATCGGGCATTGAACCAGGAACCACATACGCTATTAATCGAGCATGCTACTTATTGCACCACCTAGTATTACTTCATGGTATAAAATTGGCATGTTTCTTGATTACAGTTTCATCAAATGACTGCGTTTCCCATGCTGTCCTTGGGAATCAAATTCATGGTATCTGCCAGACTGCACAAATTCCACAGATTTTATCAAATACTGCTGGCCAAATATTAACACTTTCTCCCCAGGTATGTTCATTTTGTTCTTATTATTCCATGTGTTACCCTTTCTTCAATTGCGTACTATGGGCGATGTACTGCTGCCCTCTTATTAAACATTTAATTAATGCTAAAAATAAGTACAGGGGAAGGTGAGTTTCTTTATACTGAGTATATAGCACGAAACGTTCGGGAAGACAAAAATTATTTAGCTTCAGACGATGTGCTTAGAAATGGAAGGTGTGGAACATCCAAATAATTATGTACTGTGCGAGATTCAGAACGATCTAAATTCGACAATTTGCCAAACGTTTAAAATCGTTCTAAATGAACAAGACTTCTCCCTTAATTAGAAGATAATGAACAGCATATTAAGAAAAGCCTGAAATGTAATATTTCTTGGAAAAAGTATATCATTGTAATTCACTGAACTCATTTCATTGTGTTTATGGATGAGCTGCTTGGGGGAGTAGGGAAAAGGCCTACACGATATTAGAGGGGCGATTTAAAAGGGTGGGCTAAATATTCATATGAGGAAGACAAAGGATTGATTTGGAGTTATTTAGGTCTTATTTAGAAGCTCAGTTGTATTATTTTGAGGTCACTGCCAATTTTTCTAGTTTTAAGAGTATTGGCAAAGATTCTTAGCACTTCTAGAAGAAGGTACAAGACAGGCTGTCCCTATTAAGAAGACAGACAATGGGTTTCCAGAATGGTATACCCAAGATGTGAAGGCAGCTTTGCATAGGCAGAGAAGAGTCAGAAATACACTGAGTGGCCAATTTATTATGACCACCCCCTCAATACAATGTTAGGCCACCTATTGCCTTTAATACAGCTTGAATTCTTCTGGGCATGGATTCTATGAGATGTTGGTATGTTGTGGTAGGAATTCGACACCATATCTGATGAATTGCACTTTCCATTTCCTTAAGATTTTATGGTACAGGATTCAGGTGTCTGATACTCTGTTCAATCTCATCCCACAAATTCTCAATTGGATTGAGATCTGGTGATTGTGCAGGCCAATAAAGCAAGGAAGTATGCATCCCTGGCAGGGTACACCATTAACATAACAAGATGTACTTGATCTACAATAATAGTTAAATACCTTTGCACATTCAGACGTTCTTTCACAGCAATCAAAGGACCCATACCAAGAAAACATCCCCCAAACCATAATATTGCCACTACCAGCCTGAAATGTTGTGGCAATGCAGTTGGGGTTCATGCTTTCATGTTGTTTTCTCCTTATTCAAACCCTGCCATCTGCATGGTGCATTTGAAATCGTGATTCATCAGACCACATGATCCTTTTCCTGTGCTGGATCTGGCAGCATTGGAGTGTGGATGTGTTGTTTTGAGCTCCTGCTTGGTAAGAGAATTTTTTGGTTAACTTTGATCATTTTTAGTGGGTTTTTTTTGTAGAGAGATATTAGGAATATCTTCTTTTGGATAGATTAAAAAATTTTCTTTAGATTTCGTTTGTTATAAAGGGATTCCTGATCCCTGTTAGGGATTCATAGTGAGGTTATTCAATGGGTAAAAGCCTACCTGCATGGCAGGGAGCAGAGAGTACGTTTTGATGGGGTAGCATAAAAATGGACACCTGTGACATCAGGAGTATACCAGGAAAGCATAGTAGGACCTTTACCCTATATACTATGTTAATGATATAGGGCTTGATATAAAATCCTTTCTTGAGTTGTTTGCAGATGCCACATACATGGCAAGGATGGTGAAAGAAGGATTATCTTCCTGCACAGAACTGCAGCAAGGCGTAAACAAGATATATGACTGGAGTAGAAAGTGGGAGTTGCCATTGAACCTGCACAAATGTAGCTTTGTTAGAATAAGCAGGTCTAACAAGCAGGTTGATTTTTCTTATAGCATAGATGGTGTGAGAGTTAAGAGGGTTGACACCCACAAACTTCTCAGAATTATACTAAACACCCTGGGCACCTGGAAGGAGCACGCTGACAATTGATTGGGAAGGCTGGGCCTGCCCTTCAGTTGGTTAGAAGGGTGCTGGGAGACAGCACAAAGGAAGTAATAGAAATAACCTTCTTTTGAGTAGTTTGGCCATTTTTGGAATACTGTAGTGCAATTTGGTTTCCGTTTAGGCAAGATGTGGAAAATTGAAATGGTCCAAAGGAGGGCAGCAAGAGTTGTGCATAGTCAGTTTTCTTATAGAATGTGTGTGGGACATGATCAGAGAATTAGGGTGGGACTCAGTATGTCAGACACTGGGATCTGATAGTATTAAGTTGTTTATCAGACTTCAAAATAGGTTATGAGGGTCCTCTAGATATGTAGTAGGTTATCCTTTGCAGAATATAAGGGGAGAAATAATCATTTGTTCAAATTGAAGAGTCATTTCCAAGGGTCATTTGGCAATGGAATGCTCTTGATGAGGTGAAGAACTTTCAGGAAGAAGGTGCCATTATAATGGGCAGGCTATGTATGGCAGAATAGATGCCATGCTTGAGGTTCCCTGGGTTTCTTGATTGAGTGAATTGTTAGGAATGAGAGATATTCTCTCCACTGCCAATTTGGTTTATCACAACCGTTTGCAGTGTATTCAACTAGAACTAGTTATTTTCCTGTCCTTGCCAATTTAAAGTTAATTAATCTCTCTTCATGATGATTTTCTTTAGCCCTCCGTTTTCTATTGCACTGCAAATATCGTTTAGCCCTTTCTCTATCTGTTCTTTGCTGTCACAACGTTTTCTGATGTCGTCAGCAAAAGTCAAGCACTGATGGGTGCAATCTCCTACTCCCGTCACCAGTTCGTTCAAAACCAGGATGAAAACGGTTGGGACTATGTGTGGAACCTTTTTTTTAGAGCACCCCCATTATTCCCCCAAGGTGTTGTTAGCCTGGCTATGGAGCCATCATACATATACTGGATTATTCAAATAAACCCTTCCTCTACTCTTTTTTTTATTACCTCCCAAACTACCCATTGTGGAGAACTGTCATAGGTCCTACTCGAGGTTGATAATGATGGCATGGAGACCTGGTGTGTATGGCATCTGCGTGTGCAAGCCATGCATGTGCAGTGCTGGGAAAGGAAATTCAAAAAAGTCAGTTGGGTTCTAGCTGTACTGTGCATCAGTCATACTTTCATGTTACTCTTAAGAAAAACTTTTACTCTCACTCTCTCTCTCTCCCTCTCTCTACATCCATTTGTTCTAAAAGTTTCTCATTTACACTTGTTCAGAAGATTTACTATATTTACTACACAGTGATCCAAACGTTAAATAAATTATTTGTGATGTTTCCTTCAATGGGAAAAATACAAGACCTGTCCATGCTGCTCTATACTTTTCCATCTGCCTCAGCATGAAGATTGGCACCATTGTGAAACTACCTGACATAAACCGAAACTGATTTCAATGGACAGTAGTTGTATCCCAGAGGCAAAATTCCATTACTCTCTCACAGAGCTTCATGCAGTGGCTCATTAACTTTACATCTCTATAGTTACCACAGTCTTGGACATCCTCTTTGCCCTTGAAGAGTGGTACTATCCAACTCTACCATCCAGAAGGCATTGTATCTCTGCTAGGTATCCTATTGAAAAGATTCCCTAGTCACCTGGTACCTGCACTCCCTAGGCCAGTGGCCAGCAAACTCATCTGTCAAAAGAGCAAAATATCAACAATACAATGATTGAGATTTTTATTGTGAGCCAAATTTCTTAAACTACCTAGTAAGTGCACGTAACAAAATTTATTAACCTTTGGCCTGCCACTATATGAACCAGTTGAGTTAATTGAATAATATTTTAGTATGCTGATACTGAATGCATTCTAAGATCATTTGCAAAATTTCATTGCCCTACTTTTACTATGTATGTATATTTATGCATGTTCCCATTTGGGATCTTTCGCACATATAAGTTGTGTTTCCATTAAAAAATAGAATTTTGACTTTAAAACATTTCTAACATAAGACAAGCACAGAATGTGAAAATGATACCATATATATTAGGGAGAAACAAACTTTCTTCAGAAATTCACAAATATTTACTATCACAGTATTTTTTTACATATTTTGAAACTCAGGAAAACATTTCTCATGCAATCATTTTCCACACAATTTGCACCATTTGCTTGCATTCTTTTGAAAAATGAGCAACGACCTTGGCTTGTTTGTGACAAAACATGGCCAGCTGTTGATTCCCTGATAACCTTACTGATTGTCACTGTTGGTCCACCTTTCATGGTTCTGAAAGCATTCAAACCAACTTTCATTCTAACAACTTCTATACACGACAGAAATCTAAATTTGATTTTGCATCCTTTTGGCCAACAGCATGGCAGTGCAGCCTCCAGGCTGCTATTAAAACCATGTATAAACCATTTGCAAACAGGTTCTGACACCATTTTTTGGAACGAAGAGAAGAGCAATAAGAACCAGCAGACGATCCAGTAGGTCAACCCTGCCTATACTTTGGTTGTGTATTGCAATCAACTTTGGTTATGTGACTGCAATTCTTTGCTTTCACTTTGCAGAAAAACGAGTGATTCTTTCTGTTGGTATTGCACCGATCCAGTGTTAAATGACCATAACACTATTGTCATGCTAATGCACAGAGATAACGTTTCCATCACTTTGGTAGTCACCACGCAAGGTCCTTGGGAGAAATCAATTGTGCCAGTGGCACAGAAACCTTGCTTCTGCAGTTCAGTCAGTAAAGAATATGACAAAAAGTAATTGTCTAAATACATACTGTGTTCATTTAGCATTTGGAAACCTTGCTTCTGCAGTTCAGTCAATAAGGAATATGATGAAAAGTAATTGTCTAAATATAAGCTGTGTTCATTTGGCACTTCAATCACTGATATCAGATCCTTAACTACTTGGGCTCCAATGTGCACTTTTTCCTGTGCATACCCAGGTGGCTTACCTGGATCATTGGCACCTGTATAAATTCACATCATATAGGAATAACCATCTGGACTACACATCATCCAGATCTTGTATCCAAAGCAAAGCAAGTGTTTGTGGACGCAACAAGCACCGACCGCTTTACACAATGAGACTGCTGAATGAATGACTCACTCAACTCGTGCATAACACCCTATGTTCACAGCTTCAAGGCATCTGCAACTCGACTTTTAGTTCTTTTTTAGTTGCATGCTAGTCTAACTGTTAACAATATGGACTGCTCCCACCAATGACAACTGCAACACAATGTAAAGGCAACTGTCAGGCAACCGACCACTGCCTTAGGCTATGCCACATTTGGATGGGGGTTCCATCTGAGCCTACAATTTTTGGCCTTTAATCCTCCTAAGTGCCCTGGGTACTTACTCCTCGCATCCCCCTGCAGCATTTGAGGTTTTGAAAGTAATCTTTACCTCTGGCAGGGTAAGCAGTACCCTACCTGTGCTATCCTTCACTTTTATGGCTTGGGGTATATCTAGCTGCCCTTTCTCTAGCCTTGGCCAGTCTAAAAACTTCTATCTCCCCTTCCGTTGTCCCCAACTGATCATAGAGGGCCTAATACTTCTGATGCTTGGCCAGCACAATGCTCCTCCTAGCTAGTCTTGCCCTGCCTATATTGGGCTTAGACTCCTGGTCCCCTACCTCCTGTCACCTGTAAAACGCAGCCTTCTATTGCTTGATGGCTGTTTCTACCTCCTCATTCCACCACCATTCCACCTCCTACTCTATCCTGCCTTAAAATGGGTTTCCCACAAGCTCTAATTTTTTGGGTGACCCTGTCCCACATTGCATACACTGTCCCTTTGTAATCCCAGTCTACCTGGCTGTGCACTTCACGGCCTGCTCTCCTTCCCGAGAATGTGCCTGACCTGCACCATTTCCTAGGATTTCTAGCATAAGTAGCCTATGGCCAGATTCATTTTGGAAATTTTTACTTGGGAGTGCTCAGCAATCACTGACCTCTGCTGTATGCCACCCTCTAACCATAAAGAATTATATCTGTGGTATCCCTTGTGGTGACTGGAATGTTATTAGGTGGTTGTACATCTTCCTCAAAAACGTATTTGCCCTTCTGTGCTATCTCTTCCATACCCCCATCTCCCATAATCTGGATATATTTGCCAATGTGGCCATTATTTTCCTTGGACATTGCCTTACCTCAGGCTCCAGTGAGGGCACCAAGTTTCTTGAATTCTGTGTGAAAACCTGCCTTTGTAAATCATCTGGTATTATGTACAAGTAGTTTTGTGACAAAATTCTTTTTTTTTTGACGACTTTGAATTTCCAGTCCATTTTCTTACAGTTATTATTCATTGTTTGTCCCTGATTTTCTTTATTTGTGTGTAAGAATAACTTCTTCTTCATAATAAACATATTTGGCCAGCTGCATTGATTGATGTTTTCATTTATAGAGCATAACTCCACAATTTTCACTCCACTGTTATTATTTTGGCCACCACAGTACAGTGGAACTTGATCTACGATTATTTCACTAGACGAGCAATATATTTTAATAAATTTTAACTTGATTAACGAGTGATGTCTTGCAGTATGAGCAGTACTGCTGAAACGAATTTTTTTGCCATGTCTGAATCACACGTGGTGTGATATTGTACTCAACTAGGATATGGTGAACATTAAAAATCATTTTTTGTTTTGTGTCCAAATGTAGTGACTTCATTAGCACCCCCTCTCTTCTCTCACATCGACTCGATTCTTTCTGAAGGCAAAGTGCAGTTAATTTGTTTTATATGAAAATTTTTAGGGTTTCAGAATGAATAACTTTGATATATGAGTGCTTTGGATTACAACCATATTTCTGGTCGAATTGTGCTCACAAACCAAGGTTCCACTGTATATATGAGGGCTAATTTTTTTCATGGTCTGATTGGTTGCAAAATGAAAACCCCAGTGAAAATCCGAAGTGTTTTATTTGGAACACATAGGTATGCATTTCAGCTATTTCTCTAGATAGTCACCTCTCCAACTGAGACATTTGTTGTAGCGTGGTAGCAACTTTCCTATACCCTTTACATTGAAGGTAGCCACCAGTACTTTCAGCCTACTCCGTACACTGGTCTGCAGCTCATTTGATTTCATGTTACCAAAGAGAGGGAAGTCAGAGGGAGGAAAGTCCAGGCTGTATGGTAGGTGCTGAAACACTAGCTAGGACAGAAGTTTGCCAACATGAAATGCTGGCTAGGAAGACAGAAGTTTGACTCAGATGAGCTGCAGAGCAGTGTACAGAGTAGACTAAAAGTACTGGTGGCTACCTTCAATGTAAAGGGCATAGGAAAGTTGCTACCATGCTAGGACAAATGCCTCAGTCGGTAAGGTGACTATCTAGAGAAATAGCTGGAATATGTACTTACATGTTCCAAACATGTTCCAATTTCAATATGGTTTCCAGTTTGCAACCGAACAGACCTTCAAAAAATAGTCCTTTTATATAAGGTCTGAGTCATAATCATAGTACCATGCCACCAAATGAAATGCATGTAATGTCCAGTGATAGAACAAGAATGGCATTAAAAGAGCAACAAATACAATGTGCATGACGAAAGAAATTGTAATCATACGTGGCACAAATTGCTTGCAAACTTGAAAGAATGGACATTTGTGAGATTCGTCCTCAGTCAAAATGATAGCACCATGACCCATGGATTGCACATAATAATGCAAAGTTCATAGTAAGATGCACTTTGGTTGCATATGAATGCATAAAGGTGGGTGAGCTACATTTGCAATGAACAGTTACAAGATGGTGGATGACCACACAGTTACACAAAATGGGTCATGGTAAACCATTCAGCTGGACATTCCCAAGCAAATACAACATCCCCACACAGTTGTAATGCATTTCATCTCCTGGTCGTCCATCTGCTCTTTCAAATGGACAAAAACGAATTGTTTTAAAAGCGCTCAGCAACTCATCTGCAAGTATGAGACAAATTACAGCTCAAACAAATATCAATGTGTCTCAATGAACAGTCAGTAGAGTGGACAAATTAGCTGGATGACAGAACTATAAGAAAATGATGACCATGATTCCTTCAAGATTACAACACATAATGAAGAGGTTAGAATGGGCAAAGCATCACATGCATTGGACATCACAGTGGGACAACATCATATGGGGTGGTAAAAAGAAATTTAATCTAGATGGTCCAGATGGTTGGAGATATTACTGGCATGATATTAGGAAGTATGATGTCATCTACAAACGACAGCAAGGTGGTTTTTCTGTTAAGGTGTGGGCTGGGTTCAGTGCACATGGAACGACTAATGTTGCATTTCTGGATGGAAGGATGAAAGCTGTGGACTAGCAAAAATCGTTAGAATGTCATTTGTTGCCAGTCGCAGAACATTTTTTGCACGTCGTGCTATCATTTTGACTCAGGATGAATCTCACAAATGTTCATTCTTTCATGGTTTTAAGCAACTTGTCATGCACATTGTATTCGTTGTTCTTTTAATGCCATTCTTGTTCTACCACTGCACATTACACAGCTTTTATTTGGTGGCATGGTGCTATCATTTTAATTTGGACCTTTTATATACTCGTTCAGTGTGGAATGCCCTCAATTGATGGCAAACGGTTTCCTTTTGTCGCCCAATGCAGGTTAGGGAATAGAATATAACTGCAGGAAGCCACATTGAGCGATTACTGTGATGTTGAAGCAAAAGCTGTGCATTTTGACTCTTTTGTGCATTAAAGCTATAGATGGCTTAGTAATTTTTATAGATGATCAACCAATCGTCTGGGCTAATACAGCTTGCTGCACCTGTGGGACAGTTCAAAGCAGACAAGCCACTGTCACAAGTCAATACTACCACAACAGTTGGCCTGACCTCCAGTAAGGTAAATGTGCTGCACACTATGAGGAGTTTGTGTAATACTGAAATCTGTAGTTATTGCACATTTTTTCAGACCTCTTCTTCATCAGGGAATAGCATCCTACCTACACAATCAAATACTCCTTTTGCAGTCATTACTAATGGATCTCATGTATTACCTCAAACAGTCCAGGTAGGTACCTTTTTTTTGGGATTTACTTAGTTGCTGTTTTTCCTGATGTGTTGTAAAGAAACGTCTGGGTTGGTGGCATATGACCCGTTCCAATAATACCAGATTTTGTTTCATTCTTGTATTCTGATTGGATATGGGTATTGACCTCATTGCTATATGCAGAAATTGGTTTCACAAAGGAAGTACTGTGTTAACCTTTTACCTGCCACTATATGATCCAGTTGTGTTAAGTGAATAATATTTTAGTATGTTGATACTGAATGCATTCTAAGATCATGTGCAAAATTTCATTGCCCTACCTTTACTATGTGTGCATATTTATACATGTTCCCATTTGGGAACATTGGCAAATACAAGTTGTGTTTCCATTAAAAATGGAATCTTGACTTTAAAACTTTTACTAACATAATACAAGGACAAAATGTCGAAATAAAACTAAATATATTAGGAAGAAACAAATTTTGTTCAGAAATACACAAAAATGTACCATCAGAGTACTTTTTTAGCTGTCCCCACCAAGATTATAAGGAAAAACTCTGTTCCAGAATGGTATACTAAAGAGGTGAAGGTAACTTTGCAAAACCAGCGAAAGGCTAAGAATGCACTTAGGAGAGGGAGGGACGTCAATAGTGAGGTGGTCTATAAGGGGGCCCGCAAAATGGTTAAAGGGTTCATGAAGGAAGCTTACAAGAACTTTCATGAGAACATTTTGGGAGATAGGCTTAGGAAAAATTCAAAGGCATTCTGGGGATATATAAAGAGCTGTAGGAAGGAGGGAGATAGGGATACAGTGGTTAAGTCTTATGGATGCCAACGTTTTTAATAATACATTTGCAAAATGCTTTGCGACCAGTAGAAACAACTTCCAGCCAGAATTTGTTAGGGATTTGCCAGGAGGAATGGATGAGGTTATTATCACTAGGGTGGGAATTGAGCAGCTACTGAGTAAATTACCAGTATATAAGGCCCTGATGGTGTTTTGCCATTTATTCTGCAATGGCTTTCTGGGATTATTAGCTGTTATTTGTTGGAAATTTTTAAAAATTCATTAGCCACAAGCATTGTTCCAGCATCATGGAAACTGGCAAATGTGCCAGGGGACATGACAGACCCTAAGTACTATATACCAGTTTCATTAACAAGTGCTGTATCCAAGATATTTGAGCACATCTTATTCTCATCTACAATGGGATATCTGGAAAGGAAGGGCATCCTTAGAAATAACCAACATAGGTTTAGGAAAGGCAGGTCATGCAACACCCAAATGGCTTGCTTGATGGATCATATTCAGAAGGCTTTAGATAGCAGAAAGTAGGTTGATGTGGTATTCTTGGACTTTGAACAGGCTTTTGTCATGGTGCCCCATGATAAGCTGGTCTCAAAAATGTCCTACTTAGGGATACATAGTAATGTTGTTCAATGGGTAAGGTCCTACTGCTTGATAGAAAACAGAGGGTCATTTTCAAGGATTGTGCATCTCAGTGGAAACCAGTCACATCAGGGTCCCTCAGGGAAGTGTATTGGGTCCTTTGTTGTACATTCTGTATGAGAACGACATGGGGCTTGATATTAATTCCTTCCTTGAACTATTTGGAGATGACACGTGCTGCTCGGGTATTAGTAGATGGGTTATCATCCTGTGTGCAGTAACAACAGGATCTAGATAGGATTTACAATTGGTGTGTAAAATGGGAATTGCCATTAAACCTGGGGAAGTGTAGGATCCATACAATATCCAGATCTAGAAAGCTAATTGATTTTGATTATCACATAGGTGGAGTTAGGGTTGATAGGGTTTTAGCCCATAAACATCTGGGAATTGTCTTAAATAGTCAGGGTAATTGGAAGGATCACATTGCTAAAGTGATTGGGAGGGCTGGCCAATTCCTCCGTCTGATTAATAGGGCCCTTCAAGATAGCACAAAGGAGGTGAAGGAAACAGCATATATTTCTGTGGTATACCCAATTTTGTAGTATGGCAGTACAATTTGGTTCCCCTTCAGGCAGGGCTTATCTTGGGAGGTTGAAAGGACCCAAAGGAGGGCAGCGAGAATTGTGCTTAATAGGTTTTCTCACACAGAGAGTGTATCTGCCATGATTAAGGATCTAGGGTGGGACACATCCAGCCAGAGGCATATAGCTCACAGCATTAGCCTTTTTATAAGACTGCTGCTGATGGGATGTAATGGACCTTTGGCTGGAAGTGTGTCCGCAGCTGATTATAAAGGCAGAAAGGATCATCCATATAAATTGAAAGAGGTTAGGGCACAGACAGGCTCATACTACTGGTCATTTTTGCCAAGAGTCATTCGACAATGGAATAGCCTTGGTAAGGATTAGGTGGAGAGCTTCATCCAAGGTAAACCAACCATAGCTAGTATTGTATTAGGGGAGGCTCCTGAATTATAGCTTAGGGTTTTAGGAGTATTATGTTATCATAAGTAGGATTGATAGTCTCTTCACTGCCATATTGGCCAAAAAAGGCTGCTTGTAGTGTATGAAATTAGAATTAGAATTGTTAAACTCAGGAAAACATTTCTCATGCAGCCTTTTTCCACACAATTCAAACTATTTGCATGCATTCTTGTGACAAATGGAGCAACGACCTTGGCTTGTTTGTGACAATCAATGGCCAGCTGTTGATTCCCTGATAATTTTACTGATTGTCACTGTTGGCCCACCTTTCCTTGTTCTGAAAGTATTCAAGTCAACTTTCATTGCTACAATTGCTGTATCACAATGAAAATTAAATGTGATTTTGCATCCTTTGGGCCAACAGAATGGCAGTGCAGTCTCCAGGCTGCTACTACAACCATATTTAAACCATTTTCCAGATTCAAATTGCCAACTAAGTAAAAAAATGTCTTCAATTCATGAAAACGTTTATGAAACGTAATTTTTGAATTATATTATTGGATAAGTCCTCTGCAGTTGACCAGTTATGGTCCTTTTGTGGGACCTGGTGATACCCACTAAACAGCAGGATTCCAAAAACTCTCACTAACTCATCAGCAGAGGCTTGAACACTGCAAAGTTTCTGTTGAGCATATAAGGTTGTCATTTTGGCCATATGCTCTTATGTAATCTTCACCCACCAAGAGAATAAAAATTTCAAAGGGAGACTTGTAGATCAGTTCCAAATTTGTCTCAGCCACTAATTTTGCAATTTCATGTTTCATTGACTTATCAAAGTGGCCTTCTTTTCTTCATTTTGGGTTAGATTTTTCCCTCTTTGGATGCTTTGTTGGTGATGCTCTTCTAGATAAAATTTCATCCTCACAATCCTCTTGGATCACAGTTACTTGAGATTTCAAATTCATATTACTTCAAGTTCACCACAGACATCTCTGGGTTGAACAGCTCCAAGAACGTTTTGATGTCCTCTGTATCTGATGCTTTAGTATTATCAATAGGTGGTAAAATGTCAATCTCATCATCTTCATCAAAATTTTCGTTTGATTCAGAAATCAAATTAAATGCTTCTTCAAGTGTTAAACATTGACTGCTTTGCATTATTTTTAATAATGTAAAGAAAAGCAAAAAAAAACGAGGTTCTTAAAAAAAATCAAAAAATTGTACTCAAAACCGCCAACGTTCCCAAATGGGAACATGCAGATAAAATGATGCAGAAACTTTGCACTGAATGAATGAAACACACAAAAATCTTGCACAACATTCAACACAGTCTACACTATCATGAAAGACAAAGAAGAAGTCTTGGATGAAAAGAATGTTGTGTGTTACTATATGATAGCATGAAGCTACAAATAATTAGGATTTTCCCCTAATTCACTTAGAAATAAAACAACCACCATCATACTGGCAAACCAGAAAACTTACTCATGTAAAAAAACATGCCACACAGAATGTATTTCTGTGTTTTTTTGTAAATATTGTTGAAAGATTGGTGCAACAGTGATCAATTGAAAAAATGTTCCTATTTGGGAACGTTGGCGGGTAAAAAGTTAACTGGAGTGAGGGTGGCATGGGGGAATACTGGTGGATTCGAAGTGAAGGTGGGTCTGCATCAATGATTGGCTCTCAGTCCTTATCTATTCACTCTGGCAATTCATGATCTGCTGACAAGAGTTGGTGAATGGGCCCCTCATTGTGTGCTATTTGCTATTAACATAGGACAGCTTGAGAAGTCCTGTGAGAATGCACAACAGGGCTTAATGGACATTACAACAGCATAGGCGAAGGGCTGAAGGTGAACATGAAGAAAACAGTACTCAGTTGAAGCAACCAGGACCAAGGGGTTGTGGTTTGTTGTGAGTCAGGTGATACCAGTGGTGCAACAGTTTCTTTATCTACAATCGCAGTTTCAGGGCAGTGGGGAAATCGACTCAGACAGAAACAATGTAGTATGGCTAAAATGGAGACAGGCAATTGGAGTGCTGTGCGACTGCCAGGTCCCAATTTAATTGAAAGGTAAAGTTTACGAAGCTGTAGTTAGGCCTGCTCTGCTATATGGCTGAGAGTGTTTCGCAGTAAGGAAGAACCATGAGAGTAAAATGCAAGTGGCTGAGATGCAAATGCTGCGTTACATGAGTGGGGTGTCACACGCAATCCACCACAGGTATGTTGGAGGTAGCTTTGGGTGGGTAACATCACAGAGAGGATTAAGATAAAATAGGTTGAGCTGGTATGGGCATGTGATGCGAAGGGGGCGATGGAGCTTATTCGGTACATTATGTGACAGCTGTAGGGGGAAGAGCAAAGTGAACGTGGGAGCAGGTTGTGTGGAGTGACATGGTTGCATGGGGGTGAATGAGAGCCTGGTGGGGAATAGGCGGAAGTGGAAGATTAGAAACCACAGCCCCGACCCTGCCATACGTGGGTGAAGCATATGATGATGATGATGAAAGGAAATACTGTGTTGCATTTTGGCTGTTAGGTCCGCCTCTAATGGTTAAAATGCATATACTTCCATTCATAGTCTGCACTACATCGATGTATCGTTTTTCAAGGAGATGGATGAAATAATGGATTACTGGGAAAGGGTTAAACCAGAAAACTATTACGCATTGTAATCATGTGCAAGCATTTCACACATGGCAACATTTAGTAGTCTGTGGTAGTATTCTTTTCACCTTTTGGTTAACTCGGCTGGTTGAATGAAACAAGACTCTAACATTGGTATCCTTAACCGTTATAGCCCTAATTACATCCTTACTACTGTAGTTCTATCTCTGTACTGCTCTCTCTCTCTCCTTCCATTACCCCCTACCTAACTTCTCATATAAAGCCTCATACTTCTGGTACTTAGCCAGGAAAATGGTCCTCCTGGCATTTTTTTTTGCCTGAATATAGTCATTCACTGTAACCTGAAGGACCACCTGCCTCTCAGGGCTGATCATACCATACCCCCATCCGCCATGGACGTCCTCTATGTCCCAATCCATCCTTGCCCACCTTGCCATTAAACTCATCCCAAATAATTAGGTGTGCATTTCCCTTGCCCTCTTCTAATTGTGCTGTCCACTGACTGTACCACCTCAGCAAAGTCACTCCAAATACCTACTTTTAATTGTGCTTGAAAGGCATATGCGCTTATGAGGAGGACCCTTATACCCCACCACAGTACTGTAAATAACATTATCCTACTATTAATTCTCTTAACTGCAGCAGTTAAGAGAATGCAGTAGTGCTGCAGTTCCCTACTTAATTCAATATCCACTCCAACATCCCTGTTCACTACCTGTGTAGATCAGTTTGTATTCCTCACCCAAAGCCCCTCTCCTTGCACCGTGTCTCCTGAGGGAAGGCGATATTGATTTTTGTAAGCTTTAGGGTATCAACGAGTTCTGCAGTTTTCCCTGAAAGGTTGCCCACCTACCTCACAGGAGTCACTCAATGTTTTTTTTATCTTTGGCAAGTGAGCAAGGGTCTGACACTCACATGGCAATGCATCACACACCCTGCATTACAGATATGCAGTTCTAGGGCTGCATGTCAACAGCAGGCAAATAAAATCAATACTGTGATGTTGCAACGACTGTCTGTCAAAGCACTGAGAGGGCCCATTTTTCTTCTCCCATCATCAGGTCGTCCATAAGCAGAATGAAAAGGTATGGACTTAGTGCTCAACAATAGTGAACCCCATCCCTCATTGGGAAGCCCCCAATATTTCCTCAAGGTGTCCTATGGAATCGTCATACATATCCTGAAGTATTCAAAGAAACTCTTCTTCCTGAAACACTGTCATAAGCCTTCTACAAGTCGATAAAGATGTCTTAGAGGTCCGTCTTTGCTGCTCTATACTTTTCTGTCATGTGCCTCAGAGTGAAGATTGATTCCATTGTGGACTTAAAACAACGTTATGTATGTGGAATTTAAATTGGCATCAAAGTTGGCGATCATTAAGTGTGAGAAAAAGGCTGTGTAATAAACCTTCTGAGATTAACTTTCGCATGTTATGTTATGTTACACCAGTGGTTCTCAAAGCGTGTTCCACGGAACACTGGTGTTTTATTAAACCACTTCAAGTGTTCTGCAAAGAAATTCAATGCACAAATAAAGCAATGGAAAGATACTCTGATGTGACCTGCAGAATCAATGAGGGAGGGGGGTCACTGAAGTGGAGACAGAAAACAGAGTCCTGTGTGATGGGGGATACCAATCTGGTTGGAAGGGAAGTTCTACAGGACAGTGGTTAGACCAGCTACGCTATATGGATCAGAGTGCTGGGCAGTGAGGAAGAGCTATGTAAATAGAATGCGAGTAGCCGAGATGTGAATGCTGCGGCACATGTGTGGCGTGTCGAGAGCTGAGAGAATTAGGAATGAGCATATTAGAGGTAGCCTGGGGTGGTGGACATCGCCGAAAAAAGAGGGAGAATAGGCTGAGGTGGTATGGACACGGCATGTGAAGAGGGAAGAGGAGCTCGTTAGGTTAATTCCAGGAATGCTGGTGGTTGGTAGCACCAGGGGCAGAGGGGGAAAAAGTTGTCCATAAGGATGTTACAGTTTCTGGTGTGGACGGGGAACTGGGGGAGAGATAGACGGGAGTGGAGGGCTAGACCCCACAGAGCCGACTATGCCATAGGCGGGATAAGGGTATGATGATTGATGTAGTAAGTACCAAGTGTAGGTGTACAACCTGCTTTAAAGTTTATGTCAAACTGTAAGTGTTCCGTGCTAGTAAAATGTCAGTTTAGTGTTCCGTGCTAGTAAAATGTCAGTTTAGTGTTCCCCGGCGTCAAAAAGATTGAGAACCACTGTGTTACACTGACGGGTTGGGGAGTAAGCCAAGCAGCTGTTAAAGCCCGAACCCTTAAGAGCATGCTTGTGGGAGAGGCTCTTCGTATTGGTAGTGATTTTTTGAGAATGGTTTTTAATTTATTTGTATAAGAGAATTTAATTGAATGTTTATATAGTTTCATTTTTTTCACTTGTAGAGATCACCAACTCCAAATCAACATATTCATGTAGCCCAAGCATCATCACCATCCGTCACAAGTACAGAATCTATTGGGGAAATTGGTAATAACTATATGTTGTTTGTAACTGACTGATGTTAAAGTTAGCTTTTGTATGTTATTCAGCAATGCATATTCAAGACAGGATGGATGGCCTCACTTGTAGTGTTCAGGCGTTGTTACATGTGTTAATTACGAATGCTTGATTTTACTAAATAGCTTGTAATTGGTCAACCTTAGCAATTACAGTAGGTATAAACGTCACGTTTAGTAATAACGCCTTCAGATAGTGCAGACATTTCAAGTCGTCTGATGTGAAGTTTTCATAGCATACAGAATTTTCTACTTTCGAACTCTTTGGTGTTTCACGTGGACCTCTCCTCTTTCTTACATCATGGTTACGTTTAGTGAGATGAAATTATGTGACGCTTGGTTAGAGCTTTCATGGTTTCCAACTTTTGCTGCTGCATTTGGGAGCCAATATTGCCATAACTCCTTGTGTTGATAGCATTGAAACAGCATGATGAATACTACATTATTAAAACAACTTTATTACCAATCTGAGATTGTAATATCACACAAATAAAAGGAGTCCATTATATATTAATATCATCATCTCACCCTTATCCTGCCTGCAGCTGAGTCAGGTCTGTGGGTTCTCATCCTCCACTCCCACCTATCCGCCACCAAGTCCCACCCGCACACCTCACGCCTTCTTGTCCCTCTGCACCACTTACTCCCCCGTTCGTTTTGGTCTTCCTCTACTCCTGGTGCCTCCAATCACCTGCAGACCCGTAATGCACCTAACAAGTTCCTCCCCCCCCCTCACCACATGTCCATACCACTTCAGCCGATTTTCTCTCACCTTTTCTGTGATGATCCCCACCCGAAAGATACATCTAATGCAATCGTTTTGGATTCTGTCAGCTCGTGGCGCCTCACTCATCTATCACAGCATTCGCATCTCAGCCACTGGCATGTCCCTTTCATGGATCTCCCTAGGTGCCCAACACTGAGCCATACAGCATGGTGGTCCTAACGACCGTTTTGTAAAACTTTGCCTTTTAACTTTATTGGGACCTGAAGCGGCCATCCATGTTAGTACTAGCAGGTTCCTGAACTTCAGTAATTGGACGAGAACTGGTGTGTCCAGCGCAATAAGCCGCTCCCTACTACATGTCGGAATTGCCCCACTTGGCAGCAGGAACGTACTATTCAGAAGTTACATGTAAAGAAGGGAATCAGTTTTCCGGACTTGTGCTGACTGCTAGCCCTACCAGGTGTCCTATGCAGGTGCAGTGAAAGCAACTTCTTTGTCATCCGCCCCGACCCAGACGGGCACAATTCCATAACACCCCCTGTCTGTCTCCTTCCTATTTAGTGATCACAGGGTGCCTCTCTGCCAGACGGACCTCAACAGATTGTTTGTTGGTGTTTTAAGGCCATTCAACTACAAGGTCATTAGAGCCCCATCCACTGTGTAGTTCTGAGACTGAGGCTGCACAGACTCTACACTAATGCAACGATTTTTGAATACTAGCCGTACCCAGTTTTCCCAAGCAGCTACCCATGTCAATACTAACTGGGGTTGCATTGCTTAACTTCAGTGATCAGACGGGAACTGGTGGGTCTAACGCAATTTATTGCTCCCACCTCAACAGTTTTGGCCTGTACGTCACACCACAAACCCACCCTGGTCCTTCTCTAAGACCCTTATTATGCCGGTATCCGCCACCGTGGCGGTTAAAGATTCTTACCCCTCACTAACGCTTACTACCCTCTTCCCCATTAATGAAAGGAACAGAGAAAAGCCTAACAATATTACTTGATGATAACTTTCCTGCTATGGAATTGTCAAGGTCTACCATAACTAGGAGCTGAAGATTAGGTGACCTCCTGCCCGTAATTAACATCCTGCATTGCCTGCAGGGCACTGGTTTTTATGCTGATTAAACAGTGATGCTTCTCCTTTACTGCTCACCCATTTCATCACATCTTTATTAGGACTGCCGCTTGTATGGCCTGCCACCCCTTCTGCCCTCTGCCCCATCTTGTCTTCTGGTTGGTTGGTTGGTTTGTTGGTGTTTAAGGTCCTGTCAACTACAAGGTCATTAGAGACCCGTCTTGTCTTCCGCACCATCCTGTGGGCTTTGAATTGCCATCCAGGGGTTTTCTCTCTCTCTTTGGAATGTTGTCGTTGAATGGCCTCGTTGGTCCGGGTGTATTTTTATGGGCAGAGCCCATTTTGCTGAAATGGTTTGACAAAATTATTTTATGCTTATTTTTTATTTGAAAGTAGCAATGATATTTTGAAATTTAAAAAGTAGCAATAATAAAGAGGAACCTGAATCTGAAGTTATAAAACAGTTTTAAGTTTCATTTTTAATTATCTGTAATTAAAAGTAAAACTGATTTATAATAAAGTTGAAAAAAAAAATGAAAATAAATCTCATTTAATTACAAGAACTTAATCATAATCTTCACATGCAGGTTCCTCATTATCATTGCTACTTTCAAAATTTAGAGGCACGTGTGATTTGGGAGTAACAAATTAATTGTTTCATGTGAAAATGGCTTACTTTTCTTGTGTTTCTGCAGTCTTTTGCAGCTTAATAGTGGGAAGAGTTTCCAAATATTCGGCTTCATCAACTATTCAAATATCAAATAATAGAACACAGTATTCTTAGTTTGGGCACCTTGCCCACTGCTCGACGCAGCCTCATTTTCCCTCCTTATATGCCATGCGTCCCCTTTCCTGCCTAAACCTACTGGGGTAGACTGAATGCCACCAAGAGGGAGCATCAGTCTACTAACTGGGCTCGTTTGCACAGCACGTGGTGCCATCTATTGGGAGCATGGCAAAGGTGCCCACACAGCCTAGCTGTAGCACGTCGGTGCCACCACGCAACCCTACAATGGGTTTGCTATAGCCAAACTACTGTAATGAGAAAGCAATGTAAAAGCCCTTTTATGTGAATTATTTGAATTAAAATGAGTAGGATAACGTATATATAAGAAAATGAATAAAGTTATTGTCAAACCAATTTAATTTATTTTAATTTTAAAAGTAACAAAGCATTAAATGTATTGAAATATAACTATGATAAAGTTGAAACGGATTGTTATAGTGCAGTGGTTAGGTGTGCTTGCGGGGGCAGTGACGGAGAGTCACATAAATAGAATGCAAGTAGCTGAACTGCAAATGCTGCTGTACCTGAGTGGGGTGTTGAGAGCTGCTAGAATTAGGAACAAGTATATTAGGGGTAGCTTGGGGGGTGGGAGACAATGCAGAGAAAATGAAGTGCAGTAGATTGAGGTGGTTTAGACATGTAATGAGAAGAGAGGAGGAGGAGCTCGTGAGGTGCATAAAGGTCCCCACTGACAATCATGAAATTCCAATCCCTCCACGCCAAAATGAATGTTGCACTCCAATTACCTATCATGAATGCATAATATCATGTGGATTGGATGGAGTGATGAGAAACGGACGGATTTCCATCTGTCCAAAAATCCTTCACTCTGCTCCAACTATCGATAACTCCAATCGACCATGAGTGTGAAAAAGTGATGGGATGGACTGATGAAGTGGCCCTATGAAGCGTTCGTGAGTACCAAATCATTGTTGATTTTGGACCATTGCAGCATTGGAAAAACAGTGGATGCTCATTATAATGATAAAAATAAGCATAGGATTGCTCTAAATCAGTTAGTGAAATTATTTATGCTGTTGATATGAGGAGCAATTCTTCAACCATGAGGACACTAGTAATAATTACTTAATCAATAATGCAAAAAATAATTAATAACAAATAAAATATCACCAAACAATTTGTTGGTTGAATTGCAGTAATTTATAAGAATTCAGGTTTCATGGTGTTTTAGGGCCTTTCAACTACAACGTCATTAGAGCCCCATCCACTAAGTAGTTCTAATGCAGAGACTGCAAAGACACTACTTCAGGGGTGGCCAGGAGCCATGTTGCATCCCATGGAGCTAGGTCAAAGCAACATTACGTCATGAGTGGGCATCAACCAGGCAAGCGTTTGACCACAGGCAGCTCATGGAGCAGACAAACCTAGGCAGCTACCTAGGGCGGCACATTCTAGAGATACTTCCTTCACATGCAGTGTATCTGTCATTTTAAATGTTCATAGTTCTGGGGTTTCCAAACTTCTCTGATTGGTGGGACCTTCTTTTAAATCTTGCACCTTGTTACAGAGCCATAGCCAGGCATTAGCAATGGGACAGATGCCAAGGGCGCTCGAACAATTCAACAACAAAAAAAATTATGTGCGTGTCCCAGCAGGGAATATTATTTCTTAAATTTGACCCACCTACTGAAAAGGTTGGCCACCCCTGCTCTACATAATGTGACAATTTTCAGGTATTAACAGTATCCGGTTTTCTCAAGCAGCCTAACTGGGAATGCATTGCTTAACTTCAGTTCTCGCTATTAATTCAGGAGTGAAGCATTGGATTGCAGTGATCATCTGTCAATGACCCCACAACATTTCTCTTCACTCCATTTGCTCCTGACGCTCCCCGTAGAATGTAAGAGTGGGTGATGAAGGTGTGACCGATTCGCAGCCGAGCAAGCACAGCGGAGGGAGGAGGTTGTGCTTGCTCGGCTGCGAATCGGTCACACCTTCCTCACCCACTCTTACATTCTACGGGGTGAGGATCAGCCATGGTGTGACTTCTGTTGGGAGCCTCTCACAGTGGCGCACATCTTTAGTCACTGTGAGAGATACCAAGAACTTAGATGGCGACTGGGAGTCAGCGCAGCGCTCTCCACATCACTTGGGGATAACCCTCAGGCAGTGGAGAGCTCGCTAGTATTTGTGAAAGAGGCTGGCCTCTTTCACAGAATTTGAAGTCTTATTTTGAATTATATGGCTTTTGCCTTTTTGTTTCTGTATTCTTTTTGGCTTTTGCCACATTTATTGTAATGTCTGTTTTGGCTTTTGCCACAATTATTATTCTGTCTGTTTCGGCTTTTGCCTTTTTATCTCTGTGTTTGTCTTGGCTTTTGCCACATTTATTCTTCTCTCTGATTTGGCTTTTGCCACTTTTATTGTTATGTATGTTTTGGCTTTTGCCTTTTATATGTCTGTTTTTGGCTTTTGCCTTTATTTATATGTCTGTTTTGGCTTTTGCCTTTTTATTGTTATTACTTTTATTGGCCTTTTGCCCTTTTTATTGCTATCATGGTGGGATGGCCATTTACACCCCCACCATGGTGATGTGTCTTTCTGGGGCCTAATGACCTTTGTAGTTGATGGGCCCTAAAGCAACAACAAACAACAACAATCCACTCCACTGTCTCACCACTCCATTTGGCATGATCGTTAGTGGGGACCTTTACAGGAAAGCAGGTGGTTGGAATCACCTGGGTCAGAGGGACACCAAAGCAGATGTGGGAACAGCTTGGTTGTAACTATAGGTAGTGTGTGGGGCTAGAACCTTACCCTGCCACAGGTGGAATACAAGTGTAATGATTAAGTTTATTTTACATTACTTATCTGAAAAATTAGGATAATGGAACTTTAATGCCCTATGACATTTGAATGGTGATGGTTCAACAAATACTGTATATTAGCAACATGATGGAGTACACTTGGTAATCAAAAGGTCACCCAGAGGGTATGTGGAAGCACAAACTAAAATTTCTCAAATTTGTTGAGAACATAATTCATACAGGCAGTTAGCTGATAGCCCCTAACCCTAACACATCTGTGTATGAGTGAACGATATCTCTAGGTAAACAAGCTGTGCAGCACACCACCGACTGTACTCACTGCTGAATTCATCATACTCATATAATGTTGACATTTGCAAAATATTTGGTTGCAATTGTCTCTAAATTTTTCCTGAATATTATTCGAATAATTGCTAAAATATTCAAATATCGAATACCTCCAAATAGGCCGAGCATATTCAGATGTCGAATATTCAGATTGGAAACTATTAGTGGGTCAGAACTTAAAAGTAGCCTGTGTAGCACACCTTGATTGCATGCTTGTCGAGAGAATTTCCTGGAAAAGTTTTGCCTATATAGTCTAAAATGTTTGTTACTTGCCTCAGGAGCTTCCTCATATAATTGGCCACTAGGCAAGATTGCATGTGCAATAACTTTGGCCCCATGTATCAAATCTTTCTGAACTGTGGTTGACATGCAGTGCCACCCATATAAACTTGATATTGTGACCACTTGATATTGCTCAAGGATTACCTTAAACTTTTTTTTATTAAATTTACAGTGGTGGCCAAAATAATAAGAGTGAACTGTAAATGTGCCATTTCAAGGAAATATAACACAATTTTTCAATCAATTAAGATCCTAAAGTATTTTTACTTTATAAAGTAAAGTCTCAGCAAAAAATGGACACAGTTGCAAGGCCAAATAATAAAGCAAACAAGAATTACAAATGAAATAAGAGAACTTTGACATTTTTAGGTAGACAAAATAATAAGAGTGTTAAATATATTTCAAATGTTCAGAATACAGAGTTCAAAGATCATTTGTAAAAATTATTTTGATGCAATGTTTACTGTTTGTATATTCAGTTCTGTGCAACATGGGTAGGAGTAAACACTGTTCTGATGGAGAAAGGCTCCTCATTGTTGAATTAAGAAGTCAAAATCAAACTTACAAAGAAATTTGTAAGATCATCAAACGATCCCCTTGTGTTGTGGCAAATGTTTTAAAGGAGCACAAGAAACCAAAAAAAAAACACAAAACAAGAGGACGCCCAAGAAAATCAAGTTTAAAACTTGACAGATGTATCATTCATGAATCCTTGAAAGATCCATTCGCAACGTCCATGGCAATTAAAAATAGTTTGGGTCTTAATATCAGTGCAAGAACAGGTAGAAGACGTTTGCAAGGTAATGGATTACATGGTCATGTGGCAAGAAAAGTGCCATTGTTAACTGCAATGAATGTAAAAGACAGGTTACAATTTGTAAACAGTAATGCAAACAATCCTAATTGGGAAAACATTCTCTTTAGTGATGAAACTAAAATAAATCTATTTGGTCGTGATGTCAGACAGTTTGTTAGAAGGCCAAAAAATGCAGAAATGATTCCAAGGTATACAATTAAAATGGTAAAACATGGTGGTGGTAACATAAAAATTTGGGGTTGCTTCTCCTATTATTGTGTTGGTCCAATACATTGGCTAAAGGAAAATATGAATAAGGAAATGTACCTTGATATTATGGAGAATGTAATGCTACCTTATGCAGATGACAACATGCCTTTACAATGGGTGTATCAACACGATAAAGACCCAAAACACATGGCCAAGATAGTAACCAAGTGGTTCACCAGCAAAAATATTTCAAAACTACCATGACCGTCTCAGTCACTAAAAAAAACATCCAACAAACAATTACTTTGGGAAGCAATCAGGCATGGTATTCCATCCCTGTTTCAATTTTTCAAACGTTAGTTAATTCCATGCCTAGAAGATGTGCAGCCATCGTTGAATCGAAAGGGCAGGCAACAAAATATTAGTTGCTGCTGTTAATTTTGCTTAAGAATTTATTTCTATTTCATTATAAGTATAACTATGCATTTACTCTTATTATTTTGTCCACCTACAAATTTCCTTTGTAATTCTTGTTTGCTTCATTATTTGACCTTGTAACTGTTTCCATTTTTTTGTTAAGGCTTTACTTTATGAAGTAAAAATACTTTAGGATCCTAATTGATTATATTTTCTTGAAATGATGCATTTACAGTTCACTCTTATTATTTTGGCCACCACTGTATATAAATTCTTCTTGATAAATTCTTCTATATGATCTTCTTGATGTGTTTCCATCATTTGAATTACCTAATCCTGGTTTTGGCATGTCTACTAGAAGACCCATTTCCTATTTGAAGGCTTGTTGAACCATCTTCTTTATTTCCATGACTCTAGCTTTTTCATTCTTTGGTATTCCCTGCTATTTCTTTATTGGGATTTTGAAAGATAAATGAAATCATCATCATCATCACACCCTTATCCCACCTGCAGTAAGATAAATGAAGTTGAGTTGCTACTTCATTGTAAGATAAATGAAGTAGCAACTCGAAAATTGTTATCCTTGTGTATTGTATATAGAGTCCCAACCCCAGGACTTCTGGATTTTCATCCTTTCTTATGTTTAAATTATTAAAGTCTTTTGAAGTTTGCCCACAAATATAGCTTTTCATTGTTGACAATGTGTTAGTAACAGCTTTGCATACTCGTGCATCTACCATTGTCCATTTATGTGCATAGGACCACTGAGAGTTCCAAATTCTGTGAATTTCAATTGCATAATTTGTTTTGAAGTATACTGTATTTCATCATTTGTTACATCTTTTGTTTTATGAACAAATTGTATTCATATTGATCTGCAGTATCTGATGACAGAACTGGATCTGCCATATTGTCTTCTGCTGGTCACCAATATTTGTTAGCAGTCTTAGAGGAACTAGTGAACTTTGAAATATATTCACGTCACTGTCAGCATAGTTCTGGGACTTTTGTTTAAATTGTGACTGTTGAGATCCATCACAGTCCCTTTTACATATGAGCTCTAGATAATGCCTTTCATCATTTGAGCATCTTTCCAAAACTTCTTCTAAGTACATGCACAGTCATGATGATGTATGGTCAAGCAGATCTTGTAATATGTATCTTCAGTATCATCACTTTTATTGATTCTTCCTTTGGATAGCATTGTTTTTTGGCTTCCTTTATGAGTGAATAGAAAGGAAAAATGCTTTTTTTTGCACTATACAGTGTCTCCCACTGCTTTCTGGTGAAATCACCATCTAGAAATTTAGCCAAAGCTTCTGATGGTGGATGTTTTTTTACTGCATGTTTTTCAGTGGAGAACAGAACCCAGTGTGGCTCTTGTATGTGTGGCTGTTAAATATTTAATGACATTGGATACCTCAGCTTTTCCTACTGCTCACTGGCTCACTTGAGCTGCATATGTCAATTCTTTAGCAGGAACCTGCTTTCTCAACTGTCTTTTTTTATGTCTTTTGCTTTGGTTACTTGACTCACTGAATTCTTTTTCTGGACGACCAGGTTTAGGAGTGATCCAAGTTGGCAAATTAATAGAGGCATTGGGCCATTGTTAATTTTTTCTTAACAAAACGTTCCTCTTTGCTATTTTCAGCTGCCTACTTTTGTTTAAAAACAAATGGTTAGGGTAATAAAGTTGTTTTCAAGGCAAGTAGGTCTCGCTGGCAATGAGAGGGCTGGTGCTCATTCCTTAGAGCAGGGTCGGCAAGAGGTGGCCAGTGAACAATAATGAAGTACTCTCCACATTTGGTTAAATATGTACAAGATATCAGTGGGAGTGTCCTGGAAGGTGTGTGATAATTATCAAATAATTTTAATGATTATTTATCAATAATTATATTTTTATTCAAAATTGGAATCATTATCATCATGATCATCATATCCATCCCTTCAGTGACCATGTCAGGGCTATGGTCCACTGAACATGCTCTTGACTGGGGTCACACCCATCCAGGTGTCTGGAACCCTCAGGAATATTGGCTGGGTTGTCTGGGAGATGCTGGCGTACATCGCATAAACGGCGCCCTCCAATAACCGGCGCACCTTTCAGGTGAAAAAGAAAATAAACTGCGCCCTGTAATAAGCAGCGCACCATTTATTTCAAAACTGTCTGGAAGTGATCGTGCAAGTTAATTTGAATTTTTTTAATGATTAACCCTTAAATGCTACACAGGGGTACTGGTGTCATCATCATCATTATCACACCCATATCCAGCCTGTTGCAGGGTTGGGTCCAGGGGTCCAATGAACATGCTATGACTGGGAACACCCCAGTCAGGCGTCTGGAACCCACAGGAATATTGGAATATTGTCTGTGGGGGATGCCGGCCTACCCCCAATTTTCCAACTAAAATATAAATTTTAGCAGATAAATTAATGCTCATGCCCAGGCCCATGCCCGAACAGAGGTACTGGTGTAGCCCGGGGTTTTTCTTCCTCCTCTCTGTTGTGTGGGTGACCTTGGCGATATGCGATTCACAGTATTTTCATTATTCGAATAAGGTAAAGTTTCTGTAAAGTTCTGTAAAGTTTAAATGGCCATACGAAGTGCAGGAAATGCCATATGCAGTGCATAAAGAGCAAAACATTCATTTGGTTTAACCACTGCATTAAAATTGTTTATAATGATATTTTTCTGTTTCTGAGCATTGCAAGCAATTGCACTATCCACTATATGGTGTAAACATCAGTGCAATAACTTGCTGGCAAGTGCTCTCCTGATAGTTTTTTCAGACACTACTTGCACACATTTTCGCTACTAATGTAAATGCTTGCACAAGCTACCATCGATAGTATTTGCGCAAGTTGTTTGCTCATGTAAACTAAGGTTTAGTGCAGATATTGTTGAAAGAAACGTTTCAAAGAGAAAGTATTCTTTAGCATTTAAATTGCTGGGAATTTCTGCAGCTGAGAATGATGGTAATCGTCCTGTGGCTAAACCTCTTGTTATCTGAATCTAGGGTAGGGATTTAAATTTTAAATGAACCATTGATTATTTTTCTCAATTTCATTTTGCCAATAAATTCAGATTTGTGAGTAGCGTCAGCAAAAATCAATCGCCCTCCAATAAACGGGGCAACAAAAAAGCCTTTGAAAAAATATACAGCGCCCATTTACTAGAATAAATACGGTATTGCATGGTGTCTGACCTATTGCCCAGTAACAATAAGCAACGGGGATATTCCAGTCCACATGTGGATTATGCCAAATTAGAACACTTATATTAAATGTAAGGCTTAACTTCTCTGATAAAATTATTAATTTAAACTCAGAATACTGTATACTTATTGGAATATAAGGTGACCCGACTTTGATTCCCAAGACTTAAAAGTAGCCTGCGTCCAAATTTAGTGGCCGACGCCTGCCATAGATGTGGCCCACTTCCCAGAAGATCACATTGCCGTTTCTCCTTCCAGTGCTTTGCCAATGGCCCGGCTGTCCCCTGACTCCACATGATTGATAACGTCCCAATACGTGGTCGTCCTCATGTCAATCAAGGAGGGAGCTGCTGGGTGAGGAGGAACCATGGTGTGGCAACTGTTGGGAACCTTTCACAGTGACGGATATCTTTAGTTGCTGCGAAAGATGTCATGAACTGCGATATCGACTGGGAGTATGTCCAGAGCTCTCGGCCTTCCGTGGGAATGAATCACAGGTTGTCAAGAGAGCCTTTGTGTTTACACCCGTTTTATCACATGGCATCATTCAATGGCTGTTTCCATTTTGTCGTTACATGTGTTTTAGCCTTTGCCTTTTTATCTGTATGTCTTATGGACGTTTTGTTTTGTCATCATTTATTTTAATTTTTGTGTCATCTTGGTGGGACGATATTCACAACCCCACCAAGGTCGGACAACGTTTCTCAGAGCTAATAACCAAAGGAGTTATGGGCTCAAAACCACCAACACAAATTGATATTCGTGACTGTGGATGTCAACCTCATTTCAGTAGCTGCTGGAACGGCTAATTGCGTTGGACACACCAGTTATCGTCTGATCACTGAATTTAACGCCACCCCGAACTAACATTGTTGGCTGTTTGGGAAAACTGGGTACCGCTAATACCCAACAATTGCCCCAGTAGAGTGTAGTGTTAGTGCATTCTCTACATTATAACTACACAATGGGCGGGGCTCTAATGACCTTGTAATAGAAAGCCAATCAGTGACAGCTATTGAAATTTCACTTTCCATAATTATTGAAGGAAATATTTCACAAATGATAATAAAGAAAATATTATTATATTATTGTAAAATATATACTCTTTGCTAATAAGTAATCATAAGAAATTATGCAGAATAATGAACACATAATTATATCTGAATGCTATGCCTAATACAAAATAGAAAATGATGCTAAATCTTATTTGGTAGCAGGGGTCTGTAATACTTTGTTTTGTAAGAATCGTGATGTCTTTTAACTTCAGGGGACATCCCAATTTTTTTTTTTTCATTTCTTCAGCTTTTTAAGCATACAATAGAAAGTAAATCCTTCAACAGTCATTGTGGTTGTAAAACTGAGGGTGAGACCAAAAGGTCTAAACCATGGAAGAAATGGTAAAAGTGAAACAGGCGGGGGGCGGCAAATTGCGTTAGACACGCCAGTTCTGACTTGAGTGTTAAGCTACGCAACCATTTAATTCATGCATGGGTGGCCGCTTGGGAACGCTAGGTACAGCTATTACTCAAAAGTCGTCGCATTAGTGTAGTGTCTGTGCAGTCTCTGCATTACAACTACTGTATGTAATGGGCGGGGCTCTAATGACGTTGGAGTTGAAGGGCCATAAAACATCAACAAAAAAGAATCGAATGGTATGAACAGGGTATCTAGAGCTGATAGAATAAGGAATGAGTATATTAGAGGAAGCCTGGGGGGAAGGTGGAGAAAATAAGGGAGAGTATGTTGAGGTGGTATGGACACATAATGAGAAGAGGGGAGTCGGAGCTCGTTAGATCCATTTCAGGAATGCAGGTTGTTGGAAGCTGCCAAGGCAGGGGGAGACCAAAGCAGACGTGGGAGCAAGTTGTCTATAAGGATATGGCAGTGTGTGGGGTGGACGGGGACCTCGTGGGAGATAAGCGGCAGTGGGGGACTAGAACCGGAGGACCCGACCCCTCCATAGGCGGGGTGATAATGATGCTCTAGTTTAAACTTAACCAATTTCATCAATTTAAATTTCAAGAAGTCACTCTCAATAGCCATTTGCCTCATACTGAAAATTGTCGCAGTTCTGTAGACATTAAAGTAAGCAGTTTGTGTTAAGGTTGAAGATAAAGGTATAAAACAATGACGTATATTAGGCTCTTTTCATTAAAAAGATTATTGGAATTAAACAGTGGCACTTTCATGTGTGTAGTTTTGGCGTCAATTGAATGCATTAAGAATCCTCTGTTTATCCTAATGCCATTAATACAACTTACGTTTTTCTTTCTTCATAGCCCCAATCAATCAAACAACTGCAAATACTGTTGATGGTATCAACTTAGAAGAGATTAAAGAATTTGCTAAAGCTTTTAAAATAAGGAGACTGTCATTGGGCCTCACACAAACTCAGGTTGGACAAGCACTTAGTATAACCGAAGGACCTGCTTACAGTCAGAGTGCAATTTGTAGGTATGTGTATAGAATATACAGGGTGGTAAATAAGTTTTTCGCCACTCAAAACTTCTAAACCATAGGAGAAATGAAAAAAAATCTGTACAGGGAACAAATAGGAAGTATGAGAGTCTCCAACTAATGGTGACCTTTACGTTCCCTACAAATTGCATATTTTGCCTTTTCTGGGACTTATCTTGGGACCCTTATGTGGAACACCGAAAAAGACAATTAGAAAGTTATAGGGCCTGTCAAATTATGGACAATGACGAAAAATCATGCAAATCTGCCCAATGGTCACCTCACAAAATGATAAAAATATCACGAAGGTCAACTGAAAGTCACAGCCTTTTCACTCAATAGTTAATAAGGTAAAACTCATATGAGATAAAAACAAATGCCTTTAATAATGAATAACTGTTGGAAAGTATTATGGGAAGTTCCCCGCTATTCCACAACACACGTGACATCCTTCACCTCCAGCTAATTTTGGTGCATAACACAATTTGTCAACAACAAAAGGCATGAAGGCGCTTAAGGCAAAAACCGTGTTATCCATCCCTTCTTACACACCTGGTAGAGTGCAAAACCCAGCAAAGGGATGTTTGGGCCTTTCTGGGACATGTTTTTTATTGTGATTCATTTGATATTCTCAACAACTTTGCAATTGACATTTACTGTACCATCTGATCAAATTTGACCCGGACTGGCCCATTTAAACCACCCCAAGTAAACTGAATGGGTAAATTTCTTTTCTCTAGCTTAGTACAGTCTTCTTTGACATTCGTATGAAGTTTGAGCAGGATTCATCAATTAGTATGTTTGGCAGCCATTTGTTTATGCTGCAAAAAGTTTGTCTGGCGATTTTTTTTACAATGGAAAAAAAAATTGACCCAAGAGTTTGCTTGAAATTTTGTTTCCAATGGAATTACAGCTACACAATCATTGAAAAGTCAGTCATCCTAAAATCATAGCTCAACCACCATATTTGCCAGATTAGGCCTCCTGTGACTTTTTCCTATTTCCAGAACTCAAATATCTGCTCTGGGGAACGCGCTATGAGTCGATTGAGGCCATAGAATAATCGCCAAAGGAACTAAAGGTCATCCCCGCCTAGGCCTATGAGAAGTGTATCAAAAATTGGATTAACCGTTGGCATGCTTGTATTGGCTCAAAAGGAGCCTATTTTGAGGGCAATAATAAACATTTGTATTAAAATGCATAAAACGTTGCTTTTTTTAACCAGTCCGGGTCAAATTTGATCAGATGGTATACCACATATTGGTCTCAGGATAGGGCTCACAAAGGTGCAAACATCGTTTTACTGGGTTTTGTACACTACCAGGTGTGGAGTAGTTTCCAAATATTCTACTTCATCAAATAATAAAATTCAAACTATTCGAATATATTCGTATATTCAAATAATTTGAAAACATTGATGAAACAATGTAATAACTCCATTCCAGGATAATTAAAATAAGTAAGATAACTTCCATATATAATAATAAGTTCAATCAAATTATTTGAAAATCAATTTAATTCATTTTAAATTTTAAAAATGACAACGAATTAAATTTCTTGAAATATAACTATAATAAAGTTGAAAGGGATGTTTTAAAGGGCAGTGGTTAGGCCAACTATGCTATATGGATCAGAATGTTGGGCAGTGAGGGAGAGCCATGCCAATAAAATGCAAGTAAACAAGAAGTAACCAAAAAATTTAATGCACAAATAAAGCAATTGATGGGACCCGCAGAATCAATGCGGAAAGGGGTCACTGAAGTGGAGACAGGCAAGCGGAGTCCTGTGTGATAGGAGGATCCCAATTAGTTCAAAGAGAAGTTCTACAGGACAGTGGTTACACCTGCTATGCTATATGGATCAGAGTGCTAGGGAATGAAGACAAACTATGTAATTAGAATGCGAGTAGGCAAGATGCGAATGCTGTGGCACATGTGTGGTGTGTCGAGACCTGACAGAATTAGGAATGAGTATATTAGAGGTAACCTTGGGTGGTGGACATCGCCGAAAAAATGAGGGAGAATAGGCTGAAGTGTTATGGACACGTAATGCGAAGATGGGAAGAGGAGCTCGTTAAGTTAATTCCAGGAATGCAGGTGGTCAGTAGCTCCAGGGACAAGGGGAGACCAAAGCAGATGTAGAAACAGGTTGTCTGTAAGGATGTGACAGTGTGTGGGTGAATGGGGAACTGGGGGAGATAGACGAGAGTGGAGGGCTAGAAACGACAGACCCGACACTGCCACAGGCGGGATAAGGGTATGACGATGATGATGATGTAGTAAATGCCAAGTGTAGAAGGTGTACAACCTGCTTTAAAGTTTATGTTGAATTGTAAGTCTTCTGTGCTAGTAAAATGTCAGTTTAGTGTTCCCCGACTTCAAAAAGATTGAGAACCACTGCCATAAGGTGTTCAATGTTAAATGGGCAAGTTCACTCTATGCCAATCTTGGGCATCCTCTTTGATTTGCAGTTGTCTTTCCTACCACACTCAGATACTCTAATTCAGGGGTTCCCAACCCTATGCCCAAGGGCGCCATGGCGCCCACCGGCCACTTTGTGTGTGCCTGCCACTAGACCCGTGTATGCCCGGGGTAGAATAGGCACACTTCATACCTGCATGTCGTAAGAGTCGACTAAAAGGGGTGACTTTTTCTTGACCCTGCTTGGACGACACCACTATCGTCTTTGCCTGTGACCTGTTTTTGGGTCAGGACGATACCGTCATAGTGGGCGTCATTGTCCTTCTTTCGTCCTTCACTGGATGACTGACTTGGTCTCGGTCGATGTAGGCTCCTCACTTAGGTGACTGTAAATAACCGCCTACCCACGTGTTAGCCGTGCATGGAGACCCACACCCCTGGGAAAAACGTATCCTGGTGACTGAGGAGGCGTATGCCCTACCATACACCCTGACAGACATCGAGGACTAAGGTTGCGACCTACAGTCTCCAAAACATCACTTCGGCCACAGAAAACGAGTGGCCCAGGTGGATACCCGGTGTTAGTCAACCGGCCAGGGGCACATAAGTTGTTATGCCCCCTAGGGTTGCTGCGAGTGGACCGGCAGTCAATCCCGATGCCAATGGTTCGGTACTCGGGGATTATGCCACCCTTGCAGTATCCTGTCTGAGGAATCTCGACCACCCGAATGGGCGTCCCCGTGTAGAGCTCTGTTGTAGGTAGCACCTGCGGGCAGCGAATACATAATAATTTATATTATGGAAACAGAAAATACAGAGGCTGGGGGCCTCATCAAATAACCCCATCTTCCCCCTTTTTTTTCTTTACTGACTAGTGTTGAGCTGGAAGATGGTGGGCTCGGTCCTACGCAACTGAGTGCGCCAGCTGCCATTGAGCTGATGGAGACATGTACTGCTCCAACAAAGAATCTGCGTTCCCCCAGTAAGCCGACTGGAACAGGGAATGTACCTGTGGCGTCTATGGCATCGGCACCTGCCCTTAACAAGAGGCAACGACCTCTTAGCCTTGAGGTGCAGGGTTCCACCGCCGATGCAAAGCATGTTCTTGCATCTAAGATTTTAGGTGCAGTCCAACCGCCATTCATACCTTCTTCCTATCCTCCCCAGTCTATTTCCATCTCTGGGGAGGGTGGTGCAGCCTTGAGGAAGGCGCCGCCCTTCCTTATCGCCAAATCGATCAAGGGCATTGCTGGTGATGTGACCCTGGTCAAGAAACTGTGCAATGGCACCTTGTTGGTGGAGGCATCTGCCCCCCCACCACTCCTCCTTTGAGATCGAGGAGGACGACCCCATTGAAGGCATCCCTCCCTTTTCTGCAGTGGGATGGAGAAAAGGGAGGAATAGAAATAAGCCACCTAAGTCCACGTGATGGTAAATTTCCTACAATAAAACTGTCGAGGGTTTTCCCACAAGAAGGACGAGATCACACTGCTGGTCTCCAGGCAAAACCCTGCCTGTATCTCCCTCCAGGAGATCCTGTGTCGTAGTGATGCCCCCATTTCAATACGGGGGTATACTACATATGCAGACACCTGGCAGCAAGGAAGCCACCCTGTGGGAGGGGTGGCTATCCTTATTCACAATGGGTGCATGCATGTGCCAGTGGCTTTGCAGACACCTCTGGCAGTCTCATTGCAACTGGATTTGCCCACCACTCTATGTTCCCTCTACATGCCTCCTGGGATTGATATCCCATGGGCAGACCTCAAATCCCTCAGTGCCCAGCTTCCAAGACCCTTCTTGATTATGGGTGATTTTAATGCCCATAATCCTCAATGGGGCTCAAACAGCCACAACCCTGGAGGGCGACTTGTGGAACAAAGGGTGTCATACAATGGCCTCATTGTTCTAAACACAGGTGCCCCCATGCATGTGATGACTGCCACTGGTGGTCTTTCGTGTATAGACCTTTCTATCTGCTCTCCTGCATAGGCACCAGGTTTGCAGTGGCTGCACCTTTGCACACCTGTGCACTCCTTGGCCTTCCTGCAGGAGAACGGTGTCCCACAGGGGAGCGTCTTGAGTGTGACGCTCTTTACTGTTGCAGTGAACGGTTTACCATCCTCTGTTCACACCCCGGTACAGTCGCCCCTATTTGTGGACCACTTTTCTCTCAGGTACCAGGCTGCCACGATGCACAGCATTGAGCATCAGCTGCAACTGGCACTCAATAGTTCCAACGAGTTCACCACCTCGCGTGGCTTTAAGTTCTCCCACGACAAAACAATGGTCACGCACTTCTGTCATAAGCGAGGGCTCCACCCTGACCCTCAACTTACCCTGAATGGCCCCCTCCTCCCAGTTGTAGAGGTGGCCCGATTTCTTGGTCTCTGTTTCGACAGCCATCTGACATGGGTCCCGCACTTGAAGGAGCTGAAGGCCTTCGCACCCTTAATATTCTGTGGTGCCGGGAGGGAACTGGTTTTGGGGCAGGTCGAACGGTGATGCTTCGGCTTTATGGATCACCTGTTCGATCATGTCTTGATTATGGCTGTGGCGCATATATGGCCTGGCCACTCCATCTACTCTCCGGATGCTAGACAGTGTGCATAATGCCGGCATCTGGTTGTCCATTGGGGCGTTGTGCACGAGTCCAGTGCTCAGCCTCCATGCTGAGACTGGTGAGCCTCCTGTGCGGCGACAGTATTTCGCAGCTGCATACGTTTTGTGGGTGAAGGGTCAGCCACAGCACTCTATGCACCCAGCCATTTTTTATTCGCAATCTGCGATGACCATTGAAACGCCACCCAGGGGTTACCCCTCCATGTGGTGTGTGGTGGATAGATGGTCTTGATGGCCTGGGTGTGACTGTACCTAGGGTGCAGCCTGTACTGGCGGCCTCTGTTCCACCCTGGACAGTGCCAGATTCAAGCTTTAATTTTGTGCTTGCAGCCTTCCGCAACACCAGTATCGATAGGTCAGTGTACCAACAAGAGTTTGGACGCCTTTCTGACCTATCAGGGCCATGTCTTTATTTACACGGATGGGTTGAAGGATGGCACCTCAGTGGGACGGTCAGTCTTTACAACTGGTCATCTCATAGGGGGCCACCTTCCAGGCGTCACCAGTGTGTTAACTGCAGAGCTCACAGCTCTGCACAGGGCACTGGAACTCATCCAATCATTGAAAGACAGACACTTCATTGTTGCGACTGACTCCCTATCTTCCCTTCAGCTGTTGCACACCCTTTATGGCACACATGCCATCATTCAGGGTGTGCACAGGTTGCTGTTCTTGATTTGTAACCAGGGAAAGACAGTGTTGTTTATGTGGGTGCCAGGGCATGTTGGCATCATGGGCAACAAGACGGCAGATGCCCATGCCCGTCATATGGCCCACTTTCCAGATGTGCCTGACACTGCTGTTTCCTCCTCTGATGCTCTCCTGATGGTGCGGCGGGCTGTCCATGAGCAATGGCGGTCGCAGTGGTTTGAAGAGACCACCAACAAACCCTGCACCCTGAAGGACACTCCTGTAATGTGGGTGTCCTCATGCCGTCAGTTGCGGAGAGAGGAGGTTGTGCTTGATCGGCTGCAGATCGGTCACACTTTCCTCAACTACTCCTACGGGGTCAGGATCAACCGTGGTGTGACTGCTGTTGGGAGCCTGTCACAGTGGCACACATCTTTAGTCACTGTGAGAGATACTGAGAACTTAGATGGCGACTGGGAGTCAGTCTAGAGCTCTCCACATCACTTGGGGATAACCCTGAGGGGGTTGAGAGCTCACTTGTATTTGTGAAAGAGGCTGGCCTCTATCACAAAATTTGATTTATACTCATTGTTTATACATATCGCTTTGGCTTTTGCCTTTTATTTCTGCGTCTGTTTTGTCCTTTACTGCTTTTACTGTCATGTCTGTTTTAGTTTTTGCTGCTTTATTTTAAATGTCGGTTTTGGATTTTGCCACCTTTATTGTTATGTTTGTTTTGGCTTTTGCTGCTTTTATTTTTAATGCCTGGTTTGGCTTTTGCCTGTACTTATTTTCCATATTTATTTGGCTATTGCCATTTTATTCTTATTACTCGTGGTGGGCTTTTGCCATTGTTTATTGCCATCATGGTGGGATGGCCATTTACACCCCCACCATGATGATTCTCTTTCTGGGCCCTAATGACCGTTGTAGTCGATGGGCCCTAAAACTCCAACCATCATCATCATCATGATGCCTGCCACTATTTGGCAGCAACATACAATTTTCTTTATACTCACTCAAAATTTAAAAGAAAATCATTTTTCGGTTAAACATATTTGTGGATCATTATTTTGAAACATGAATTTAACCAGTTAACTGTTTTGGCCTTGTTAGAAAATGTGTCCCCTATGTGCTTCATACAAATTGAGCAATGACAAATATATTCGTCATACCCAGAGTATGGTTGATATGATAGTAGGTTGCAATGAAATGACTTTTATATTTTTGATTTTATTTATTTGATGTACATTTATTCCATCAGGAATAAATTATCCCGGGTAAGTTGCATGGAAAATATCTTGGCAGGTTAGCAGACCATGACTATAATCTTGAGCCCCACACGCAAGCCATAAAATCGCTCTGCATCTTGAATACAGGCCAATAGGGAACAAAAGGATCCTAATCCCATGTTCATTACCAGGCATGCCACATGCTGCATAGTTTAGCCTTACACAATATATGAATCCATTATTGCTTCACTGATGACTAATGAAAGACAAGGATACATTTACAGAGACTAATGCATACCATAAACTTTTATTAGTACTTTTTATTTCAAAATGGCTTCAAAATATTCCAAACTTCATGCAGTTTGTGAATATATTTTACTTTTAACTAAACTTGCAAAATTCACAACCAAAGACACATGATGAATAAACTCATCGTATCAAAAAATTTTACCCTTTTTTTCATGACGCATATCTTCGTCATAAACTATTAACTGGTTAAGAAATTGAAAATATAGATCTTTACTTTAGCATTATTTTTTAATTATTTATTACCATTATTCCACTATAAACATCATTAGTAAAATCAATTGGCAACTGCCACCTACTTGGGAGCAGCGAGTTGCTTTGTACACACCAGTTCTCGTCTGATCACTGAAGTTAAGCAACGTAAGCCCAGTTAGTATTGACATGGGTGGTCGCTCGGGAAAGCTGGGTACTGCTAATACCCAATAATCGTCGCATTAGTGTAGTGTCTATGCAGTCAATGCATTAGAACTATGCAGTGGACGGGTCTCTAATGACCTTGTAGTTGACGGGACCTTAAACACCAACAAACAACAACAACAAAGCCACCTACTTATATTTTAGAATTGCTCAAAGGTACAGGAAGGTTGGGAACCCCTACTCTTTCACTCCTTTGTCTTTCTCTTCCTTTGACTCAGGTGGCTGTTCCCCCAATGCCAAGTGCACACGTTTTTATTTGAGTCAAGCTTGTGCAGCCTCATAATTGTGGCATGAGATACATTAGTTGCAATGGGGTAGTGCACACACCTCCCATGCCACTGCTATCATAATGTTCTTTCAAAAGTCGTCATTGTACACCCTATACTTCATATAATTTACCAGGTTGATTGATGTTGACCTATATAAAGCTAGTGAGCCATTCCATGAAGCTCTGGGAGAGAGTAATTGAACGTCGCCTCTGGGATAAAACAAGTGTCCGTGGAAATCAATTTGGGTTTATGCCAGGTAGGTCCACGATGGAGCCAATCTTCATTCTTTGTTTTCTTTATTGACCTAGAGAAGGCCTTCGACATTGTCCAAAGACAAGGAGTATGGGAAGTACTACGAAAGAAGGGGGTAGATGAAGGATTTATTAGAATAGTCCAGGATATGTATGATGGCTCCATAGCCAGGGTAAGGACACCTTGGGGAAACACCGGGGGCTTTCCAGTGAAAGTTGGGGTGCATGAAGGTTCTGCACGTAGCCCATATCTTTTCATCTTGTTCTGGATGAACTGCTGACTGGTGTAGGGGAGTGGGCCCCTCAGTGCCTGGCATTTGCCGATGATATAGGGAAAGTTTGCGACAGCAGAGAGGAGATAGAGAGGGGACTAAACGATATAAGAGGAGCAATGGAGAAGGGAGGGCTAAAGATCAACATGATGAAGACAGAGTATTTAGCTTTCAACTGGGGTGGCCAGGAAAACAATGGGGACATATGCTCAATGGGCAAACTAGTGAAAAAGGTACAGGAGGTAAAGTACTTAGGATTGACATTTCAAAGCAATGGGGAGATAGACCTGGATGTGACTCGTAGAATCAACGGGGGTGGTTGAAATGGAAACAGGCAAGTGGAGTCCTGTTTCATAGGAGGGTCCCAATCAAGCTGAAAGGGAAATTTTTTCAGGACTGTGGTTAGACCAGCTATGCTATATGGGTCAGAGTGCAGGGCTGAGAAGAAAAGCCATGTAAATCGTGTGCAAGTGGCTGAGATGTGAATGCTGAGTTACATGAGTGGCGTGTTGAGAGCAGATAGAATTAGGAATGCACATATTAGAGGTAGCCTGGAGGTGGTGGACATTGCCGAAAAAATGAGGGAGAATAGGCTTAGGTGGTTTGGACATGTCATGAGACAGGGAGATAAGGAGCTCGTTAGGTGCATACCAGAACTGCAGTACCCGTGTGTGCCCGGGGTAGAATAGGCACACTGCATACCTGCATGTCATAAGAGGCGACAAAACGGGGTGACTTTTTCTTGCCCCTGACTGGACAACACCACTATCGTCTTTGTCTATGACGTGTTCTGGACAGGACGATACCAACATCGTGGTTGTTTGAGCGTTCGGTCTGACTTGTTCTCGGTCGATGTAGGCTCCTCACAGAGGTGACCGTAAACAAACGCCTACTCGCGTGTTTGCCGTGCGTGGAAACCCGTACCCTGGGAAAAGCGGATCCTGGTGGTTAAGGAGGCGTATGCCCTTTGATGTCTCTTGGCCACTCCACACTGGTGAGGTGGCTGACAGACATCGGGGACTAGGGTTGCGATCCACAGTCTCCAGAACATCACTTTGGCCACAGCTTCTAGGGAAAACGGGAGGCCAAGGCAGTAGCCCGGTCTTGGTCAATCGGCCAGGGGCACATAAATGGTTATGCCTCCTAGGGTGACTGTAAGTGGACCGGCAGTCAACCCCGATGCCAATGGTCCGGTACTCGGGGGTTATGCCACCCTAACGGTATCCTGCCCGAGGAAACTCGGCGACCCGAATGGGCGTCCCCTCGTTGGGCTCCGTTGTGGGTAAGACCTGCGGGCAGCGAAAACATAATTCTCTAAAATTATGGCAACTATAACCCAGAGGCTGGGGGCCTCTACAAATAACCCCACCCCTCCCCCTTCTTTAGTTTCATTCACTTTTGTTGAGCCGGATGATGGCGGGCTCGGTCCAACCCAACTGTGTGGGCCAGCTGCCACTGAGCTGATGGAGACAT
>JAAFCE010006156.1:970876-1005300 GCA_013389805.1 Trigoniulus corallinus | reverse complement strand
AAAGAGAGGCATCTCCTGTGAAGGCCTCCCTCCCTGTCTCAGTCCAGCCAGCCCCCTCCACGGAGAGAGTGGTGGGTGAGACAGGTGGAAAGAAAGTAGGGACACCTACCACTTCCACAGTGGGGCGGGTGTCCTTGGTTCGTCCACCCAAACTCTCTAGCCAACGGCAGAGAGCAAGGGGTGGTTTCATGCCCCAACTGGGGAAAGATGGGGATTCCTCCTTCGAGATGGAGGAGGATGAACCAATTGAAGGCATCCCTCCCTTTTCTGCAGTGGGACGGAGAAAAGGGAGGAATAAAAATAAGCCACCAAAGAATACTTGATGGTAAATTTCCTACAACGGAACTGTCGAGGTTTTTCCCACAACAGGGACGAGATCAAACTTCTGATCTCTCGGCACAATCCTGTCTCCATCTCCCTCCAGGAGATTCTGTGTCAGAGTGATACCCCCATTTCACTACGGGGGTACACAACATTTGCAGACACCCGGCAGCAAGGAAGCCACCCTGTGGGAGGGTTGGCTATCCTTGTCTGGAATGGGTGCATGCATGTGCCGGTTGCTTTGCAGACGCCTCTTCAAGCAGTGGCGGTCTCATTGCAACTGGATGTGCCTACCACTCTATGTTCCCTCTACATGCCTCCTGGGATCGATATCCCAAGGGCAGACCTCGACTCCCTCAGTGCCCAGCTTCCAAGACCCTTCTTGATTTTGGGTGACTTCAATGCCCATAATCCACAATGGGGCTCGGACAGTCACAACCCCCGAGGTGCCCCCACGCATGTGATGACTGCCACCGGTGGTCTTTTATGTATAGACCTTTCCATCTGCTCTCCCGGGTTGGCACCAGGTTTGCAGTGGGAGGTTCTGTCAGACCCTTGTGGAAGTGACCACTTCCCTATCAAGATTAGCAGTGGAGATGGGGCATTGCCCCAACACCCACCATGGTGGTGTCTGCGTCGGGCGGACTGGGAGGAGTTCGCCCACCATATACATTTCCGCCCACTGTGTGATTTTGATGGGGTCAACGATCTAGTGAGTCACTTCACAGAGGTGGTGGTCGGGGCGGCATTGGCATCCATCCCCCAGAGCTCGTGTAACCCACAACGAGCACGGGTGCCATGGTGGACGGAGGATTGTCGGAGTACGATTCGGGCTCGCCGACGAGCCCTTCGCAGCTTTCAATCTCGTCCCACCGGGGCCAATCGTATTGACTATCTCCGAGCCCGGGCAAATGCATGACGGGTGATCAAGGAGGCCAAACGCTCCTCATGGAGTCAGTACGTCTCCTCACTTACCCGTCACACGCCCTCCAAGAAAGTCTGGGAAAAGCTGAGGAAGATCCCAGGCCGATATTTACCATCATGTGTCTCAGGTCTCCTTGTACAAGGGAGACATTGCCTTCTGCCGTGTGAGGTGGCTGAGGAACTGGGAAGGACGTTTGCAGCCGTCTCCAGTTCCCGGCACTACACGGCAACATTCCTGCAAACGAAGCAGGCTGCAGAACGCCATCCACTCAACTTCACTGGTGTTGTCGCCGAGGGGTATAACAATCCATTTGCCGCTTGGGAGCTACGAGCAGCTCTAGCAAGAGCCAGGGACACTGCCCCTGGACCAGATAGCATACACTATCAAATGCTACAACACCTACCAGAGGAAGGCGTTATATACCTCCTTGAGGTATTCAATTACATCTGGCAGCATCATGAAATCCCTGCAGGTTGGCGAGAGGCTACTATAATCCCACTGCAAAAACCTGGGAAGGATAGTAGCCTTCCAACAAATTATAGACCTATCTCTTCGACGAGCTGTTTTTGCCAAACCATGGAAGGAATGGTTAATTGGCGCCTGGTGTGGTATCTGGAACGGCACCACCTTCTTGCCGATGCCCAATGTGGTTTCCGTGCTGGCAGGTCTTCGGTGGATCATCTGATCTCACTGGAGACTGCAGTACGTGAGGCCTTTCTCCCAGACAGCACTTTGTGGCTGTCTTCTTTGATGTGGAGAAGGCATATGATACCACATGGCGCCATGGTATACTGGAGACCTTGCACCAGTGGGGGCTCAGGGGTAATCTGCCCCTCTTCCTCCATAGCTTTTTGTCCGAACGGACCTTCAGGTTGCGGGTGGGTAACAACTACTCCTCGGCCTTCCTGCAGGAGAATGGTGTCCCACAGGGGAGCGTCTTGAGTGTGACGCTCTTTGCTGTTGCAGTGAATGGCCTACCATCCTCCATTCACCCCCCGGTAAAGTCGTCCCTCTTTGTGGACGACTTTTCTATCAGGTACCGGGCTGCCACGATGCACAGCATTGAGCGTCAGCTGCAACTGGCACTCAATAGTGCCAACGAGTTTGCCACTTCACGTGGCTATAAGTTCTCCCCTGACAAGACAATGGTCATGCACTTCTGTCGTAAGCGAGGGCTCCACCCTGAGCCTCAGCTTACCTTGAATGGCCGCCTCCTCCCAGTTGTAGAGGCGGCTCGGTTCTTGGTCTCCGTTTTGACAGCCGTCTGACATGGGTCCCGCACTTGAAGGAGCTGAAGGCTAAGTGCCTTCGGTCCCTGAATATTCTGCGGTGCCTGCAGGGAACTGGTTTTGGGGCAGATCGAACGGTGATGCTACGACTTTACCGGTCACTCGTTCGATCCCGTATCGATTATGGCTGCAGCGTATATGGCCTGGCCGCTCCATCTGCTCTCCGGATGCTGGACAGTGTTCATCACGCTGGCATCCGGGTGTCCATTGGGGCGTTCCGCACAAGTCCAGTACTCAGCCTTTATGCTGAGGCTGGTGAACCACCACTGACTGTGCGGCGGCAGTACCTGGCAGCTGCATGTATATTGCGGCTGAAAGGTCAGCCACAGCACCCTACACACCCGGCCGTCTTTAGTAACACTGTGAGATGGCCATTCGACCACCGCCCAGGGGTTCCCCCTCCATTCGGTTTGCGGTGGATGGACGGTCTTACCGGCCTGGGTGTGACTCTGCCTAGGGTGCAGCCTGTGCTGCCGGCCTCTGTGCCACCCTGGACAGTGCCAGAGCCAAGTTTAGATTTGTTGCTTACAGCTTTACCCAAAACCAGTACCGATAGGTCAGTGTACCAACAAGAGTTTGGACGCCTCTCTTGGACCTATCGAGGCCATGTTTTTATTTACACGGATGGGTCGAAGGATGGCTCCTCGGTGGGTTGGTCAGTCTTTACAACTGGTCATCTCATGGGGGGCCGTCTTCCAGGCGTCGCCAGTATCTTAACTGCGGAACTCACAGCTCTGCACAGGGCACTGGAACTCATCCAAGTGTTGAATGACAGACACTTTGTTGTTGCGACTGACTCCTTATGCTCCCTTCAGCTGTTGCACACCCTATATGGCAGACATGCCATCGTCCAGGGTGTGCACAGATTGCTGCTGATGATTCGTAAGCAGGGCAAGACAGTGTTGTTCATGGCCTCTTTCACATAATTTGATTTATACACGGTTTGTTTTAGACATATTTGAATTTATTCTGGAATTATTTTGGCTTTTGCCTTTTTATTTCTGCGTCTGTTTTGGCTTTTGCCTTTTTATTTCTGTGTCCTTTTTTGGCTTTTGCCGTGTTTATTGTTAATACTGTTTTGGCTTTTGCCATGTTTATCATTATGACTGTTTTGGCTTTTGACACTTTTCTTGTTATGTCTGTTTTGGCTTTTGACACTTTTCTTGTTATGTCTGTTTTGGCTTTTGCCACTTTTATTGTTATGTCTGTTCTCATTTTTTGTGGATTTTACTTTTATTTCTGTTTTTGGCTTTTGCCTATAATGGTGGGAAGGCCATTTACACCCCCACCATGTTGATTGTCTTTCTGGGCCCTAATGATCATTGTAGTCGATGGGCCCTAAAACAACAACAAACAAACAAACAGAACTGCATGTCGTCAGCAGCATTCGGGGTAGGGGCAGACCAAAGCAGACGTGGGAGCAAGTTGTCCAGAAAGACATGGCAGTGTGCGGGGTGGACGGGGACCTGGCGGGAAACAGATGGGAGTGGAGGGCTAGAACTCGCAGACCTGCTATTGAGTTGTTTCACCTGGCTGACACCTTGTAGCTCACTATGCAATACTATGCCCACCCCATTCCACCCTCCCCCTTCACTGGCAGTATAAGTTTGTACCCCTCACCAAGGGCCCTTGATCTATTCCCCCTCCACCTTTCTTCTTGGAGGAAAGCTACCTAGATCCTCTGCCGCTTTAGGGTATTTTCTAGCTACCTTGCTTTGACTATAAGGGTTCCCACATTCCGCATTCCCAATCTGAGGCTTGCCCTAATGTTTTTCAAACGTGCCCAGGCTGAGGCCATCCCAGCCAGGCGTCTGGAATCCACAGGAACGTTGGTGCTGCTTGCAGTGAGGGGATGCCAGCCTTCCCGACAGAGGACGTTTGATGCACTGACTGCCATGGGGTCCAAGGTTCCAACTCCCATGGCACCTTAATAACAGTGAAGAACAAATTTTTACTTTGGAAAAAATACATTTCTCACCTAGTTCTAGATTTATTGGATAAGTTATGCTGATTATTTATCTGTTCTCCATTTTGCCCTAGGACGTCAGGTTCTCTGGTAATTCATAGGGCTGCAGTTCCATTAAATCATTAATTGTGAATGGACATCATACATCAGATATCATACTCTACATAATTTATGTTAATAATATAGGACTTGACATGATATAGGGCATTTATGTTAATGACATAGGGCTATCTGCAGATGACACCTGCATTGCAAGGGTGGTGGATGAAGGGTTATCTTGCTGCACAGAATTGCAACAGGACCTAAACAAGATGCATACCTGGAGCATAAAGTGGGAGTCATTGTCATTACACCTGCACAAATGTAGCTTTCTTATGATAAGCAGGTCCTGAAGGTGATTTGATCTTGCTTATTGCATAGGTGGGGTGAGGGTTAAGAGGTTTGAGATCCAGAAGTTCCTTGGAATTATTCTAAATACTAGGGTCACCTGGAGGGAGCACACTGACAAATTGATTGGGAATACTGGGCATGCCCTCCGTTTGGTTAGTAGAGTCCTAGGGGACATCACAAAGGAAAGTTTTTCACTGGTATGGCCAAGTGTAGAGTATTGTAGTCCAATTTGGCATCCCTTTTGGGCAGGGTTTATCTTGGGAAATTGAAAAGATTCAAAGGAGGGCAGCAAGAATTGTGTTACATCACTTCTCTCAAAGATTGAGTGTTTCACACATGATCACACAGAAAGTCTTATGGAGCTTATTCCTTGCAGAGTATAGAGGGAGAAATGATCATCCATTCAAATTGAAGGGGATCAGGGCACAAACAGAATTGTATTACTGGTCTTTTTCCAAGGGTCATTTGCCAATGGAATGCTCTTGGGGAGGATAATGTGGCGAATTTTCTGCACGAAAGTGCCATTACAGCAGGTAGGCAATGCATGACAATAGATGCTATGGTTCAAGTGGGTTACAAATTAGGAATGAGAGTCATTCTCTCCACTGCCAATTTGACCTAAAAGGGCTGCTTGCAGTGTATTCAATTAAATTAGAATGCAATCATGTTCCCAGTGGCTCACTAATCTGTCAGGGAAACAAAACTCCACTATCAACTAGTCACTAGCTGTATGCTAGTAGGCATACCTAAGACTAATAGCTGGCCAGTGACAATAGGTGGGCTAAATACAGCCAGATTTCTTTCATACTGTATGTCATTAACTGCTTTATTGACAACTGGCACTAACATTTTAAAAAGGGAAATTACAAAAAATTTGAGAGTCGCACAGTAAAACGAAAGTCATTTTCGTGAACAGCATACAAAAATACATAAAATAGCTCTACTGGTGTTTCCGTATTTTTTTGGCTGTTCTACAGTGGAATTAGTGTAAAGTAGTATGGAGTTATAGGGAGTCAAAGTTGTTTGAATTAGTGGGGCAGGAACAATGAGAATGCCAATGGGAAAATAAAACAGTACCAGGAATAAAATGAAACAAAACAAAAATACAACAAACTAATTATGGAATAAGTTTGCTGACGGGAGTAGGTGCACATCAATGGACCCTGCATGGCGACTTCAGGTGCAGACGACATGCTGCACCAGAGCATACCAAGTGGCAAATGGCGTTGGACACACCAGTTCTCGTCTGATCACTGAAGTTAAGCAACGCAACCCAAGTTAGTACTGACATGGTTTGCTGCTTTGCTTGGGAAAACTGGGTTCTGCTAATACCCATTAGTGTAGTGTCTGTGCAGTTTCAGCATTAGAACTATGCAGTTAACCTTCCTTGTAGTTAACCTTCCGTCCACAAGGTGGGGTTTCAGCTTACCCCAGACCTATAAAATTGTATCTGTACGTGTACCACTTTCTCTAATCTTAACCAAGCTTTGAGTACCTGTTCTCCAATGTCTTCTTTACTTAAGTACTGAATTGGACAGGTCTCCTAAGTAATTAGCATATTTTATTTCCAATTTTGGTGAAAAGGACAGGTCTGGGGGTCATTCCTGACCCTCACCTTGTGATGTATGTAGCATTTTGATGGCACCTCTTCAAAACACTTTTCTTGTCTATTCTCAGTAATAGTCAGCATTACCCCTATACTCATGGGGGTTTAGCCTAATGGACTTCAATATGTTTAATTGATGTTTTTATTCTGACTATATTTCAGCCATGAAAGCCAAAAACATTTTTGGGCCTAACAGGCCCCACCTTGCAATGTGTGTCCAAAATCGTCACCTTGTGGACGGAAGGGTAATAAACAACCTCTGAGTGCCTGTTATTCCATTTTGTCTTTACTTATCTAGGGAAGTTGGCAGCTTGCCTAAGTAATTAACATATTTCATTTCTGGTTAAGCAACACAGCCCAAGTTAATACCGACACAGGGTATATGTATGTAAGGATATTGTGGGTGCCTGGGGTGGACGGGAACCTTGTGGGATATAGGCAGGAGTGGAGGACAAGAACCCACAGACCCAATCCTGCCATAGGTGGAATGAGGGTATGGTGATGATGATGTCTCAGGTTTTTTGAGTAATATAGAATTTTTTAGCATGTTTCCAAATTATTTTCATTTTATTAACATTTATTTTTTTTAAGCCTTGAAAATCAAAAACTTTTTTTGGTGTTATTTCAAACCCACCTTGCAACGTGTTTCGAAAATCGTCATCTTGTGAACGGAAGGTTAAAGGGCCCTAAAACACCAACAGAAAAGAAAGAAAACCAGAGCATGCCAGGATCGATGGGAAGAATGCCATGACGTTAGGCTTACTCAGCCAAACCTCATGACAGTCTTCCCATGCCGGAAATACACCTGAATCACCCACAGCCCTACCTTAATCTGGCCCTTTGTTGCTTTTCGCCTTGAAAAAGGTGGTTTTTTTGCATTGTAATTTCGTCTGGCATCAAAAGTTGTAAACAATTGCCACAGCACAACGTGGTCTGACCACCAGCACCCACACCACCCAGTGACCTTCTTTGAAAAATCATTCCCATGTAAATGTAAAAAGTCCTACTGTAACACATATGGTACACCATATTTCAAAGTCAAGAAAGGCCAAAAGAAATCTACATATAAAATACAGTGGAATCTCGATTTGCGAGTAACTTGAACTACAAGTGTTTCGCTAGATGAGCAAAATTTTTTTTATTAAATTTTAACTTGATTAATGAGCGATGTCTTGCATACAAGCAGTGCTGCTGAAACGATTTTTTTGGCCATGTATTGTATTGTATTTATTTTATTATACATATATATATTTTTTGCGTTGCATTACATACTTTAAAAGTTAAGAATTCAACATTTCGCTGCATTCATTCACTTGAGTAGTTAGTGTTAGAGGTTGCCAGCAGTACCTGACTAGGATACAGTGAATATTCATCATCATCTCATCCTTGTCACACCTTAGGCAGGGTCGGGTCTGCAGGTTCTAATCCTCCACTCCCTCCTGTCCCCCACCAAGTCTCTCTCCACCCCACAAGCTTCCATGTCCCTCTGCACCACCTGCTCCCATGTCCGTTTTGGTCATCCTCTACCTCTGGTGCCCCCAATTACCTGCAGTCCCACAATGGACCTAGTAAACTCCTCCTCTGTCCTCCTCATCATCACATGCCCATACCACCTCAACCTATTCTCTCTCATCTTTTCAGCAATATCTCCCACCCCCAACCATACCTCTAACATAATCGTTTCTAAATCTGTTGCATCTTGAAACCCCACACGTGTAGCACAGCATTCACATCTCAGCCACTTGCATTTGCTTTTCGTGTTCTTCCTAACTGCCCAACACTCTGAGCCATACAGCATAGCTGACCTAACAACGGTTCTGTATACCTTGCCCTTCAACTTTATTGGGATCCAATGGTCACACAGGACCCCACTTGCCTTTCTCCACCTCAGCCATCCTGCATTAATTCTATGGGTCCCGTCAGAATTTATTTTCCCGTTGCTCTGGAAAACTGATCCTTAAGAATCATTTTTTTTGTTTTCTGTCTAAATGTAGTGACTGTTCGTTAACACCCTCTCCTCTCTCATCTCTCTTCCTTCTGAAGGCAAAGTGCAGTTAATTTGTTTTATGTATTTTTAATTTATACTGTATTTTGTGTTAATCATTTTATATGAAAATTTTTGGGTTTTAGAACGAATCGCCTAAGTTTCCATTATTTCTTATGGGGAAATTTGCTTTGATATACGAGTGCTTTGGATTACAAGCACGTTTCTGGTACGAATTGTGCTCACAAATCGAGGTTCCACTGTACATATAGAAATATAAATTGAGGTTTTGGTTATTAAAACGTGAAAAATTCAAGTGAATAACAAGAAAAAAATATATTTTGTTTCCTCATAGAACGCATCCTGGAGACACAAAAAAACACTTTATTGAATTTACTTTGTGTAAACTACATAAAGAGGGGAACTCCTCTTAACTATATTATGAAATATTGTATGATCCCCCTTCTTAACAAACCACTTGACTTTTGCTCCTAATGATCATTGGTTCATTTATGAGAATTTATTTAGTGAAACATACATTATGGGTAAGATCTCCTTTTTATACCTCTGAGCAGTCAGGGAACCTCTATTGAACCATCGAGCCTCCCAGGGGGCCTGCTTCAAGCAAGGCAACACATGTTTCCAATCGCAAGGGTTTCAGCATTACTGGATATTTGCTAAGGGCATGACAAATATTGGTACAACTGTGACCAAAAGTGAGTTGCTTAGTTGGCAATCATATGAGCAACCCATTTTTAGATAGGATAAATTTGCTTATGCACTTTGTTGGACTTCTAAAGAAGGACTGCTGACTAAATCACCTACCATCATACTCTGGACACTAGTTCTTAACTGTTTAATACCTTCCTGCAGGTTAGGCCTTCCATTGTGCCCATATGGCTTTTCTGGTTATGGGTGGCTTATTGCATTGGACACATGTGGCGTTATCCAATAACCCTCACATTAGTGTAGTGTCTGTGCAGTCTCTTCATTAGAACTATTCAGTGGATGGGACTCTAATGACGTGTGATGGGGCTCTAATGACGTTGTAATAACGGGTAACCTTTCAATTGCTCCTTGATGTAGCTGTCTTCATTTAACATAGTATACTCTCTCTATAGCGTGATACCACATTCCAGGAGAATGAATTTCTCGGCATGATGCTAATAATGGCATTGCCAAGTGATCTAGCTTCCCATTCAAGACCCCTTGTTGTGTGGTCCATCTACTACAAGCAAAGAATGTGTGAAGGGTGATATTAGGGAGTTTTCTTGAAACTTTATACATGTCTCTAGGTACCAAGGCATGCATTAAAAGCATTTGCTGGATGCATTGATAGTTTCGTATAGCTCACATAAAGTCTCACTCGCACTGAGACAGTGAAACAGATTTATGTATCAAACTGCCTATTATCCATCCCTGTGCAGAACAAACACCCTGGCGAGTCTTCTCTTTCCTCTCTGTGCAGGTTGGTGTGAAAGCACTCATCTCCACTCAGAAATTAGATGAGATGGTAGCCAATTTCCTTGTACCTCCTCTCATCCCAGATTAGCATTCAGTTCATTATCCACTGTTCTCCTACTCCTTCTCCACTTGCCAAGTGTCAAGCATGGAACTCCTGGGATAGTGCCTGCATTCAACAGGACTTCAACTTAGAATCTATGCTGTACACTGTTGAGACCTTGAGAGCCACATATGGGTTACCTAACGATTATAAATTAGATGCTTAAATACTATTAGTGGTTTCACAGAGACAGTGAAAGTGTGACAAAGACATTGGCAATTACCAATAGACATTACATGCTGGTAGGTGCATGTTACATGTGGTGTGTTATCATTGATATCTTAATGCTTTCTTTAAAGGTTTGAGAAGCTTGATATTACACCGAAGAGTGCCCAAAAGATAAAGCCTGTACTAGAACAGTGGATGAAGGAAGCAGAAGAACGTTATAAAAATGGAGTACAAAATTTAACAGAGTTTATTGGAACAGAACCAACAAAGAAACGAAAGAGACGCACATCATTTACACCACAGGCGCTTGAGGTTTTAAACCACTACTTTGAGCAAAACACACACCCATCAGGTAATTTTGTTATTATTTGTTTGGTTTTTGTTTCTATTTGATTTCTGGTTGCATGCCTTTAAAAATACAGTAGAATCTTGGTCATTCAGCATAAAGACTGCTGGCAAACCAATTTGTTCTATAACTGGAACTATTTTCCTTTAAGAATTAATGTAAAATAATCTGTTCCTGAACACCAGGTGATTTCTTATTTAAACCTCAATAACAATAGGGGTATTGAAATTAGTTGTGAAGTGGGCGTTCCCACTACAAATACGAGCGTGCCCAGCGTAATTGTGCCTCCCACCCCCATCCCCAAGTTCGGCAGTGGTTAGAAGCCTTTAGAATTGTAGCTTTTTCCAGTTACAATTCAGAATGCACTCAACAGGCAGCACCCTTGTGCATGCTTAGAGGAGCTTCATACCATCTTTTAAAAAGGAATATACCCGTGCCTCTATGATATGGAAAATACATTTGAACATCAAAAGCAGAAATCGTTAAACTAAGTAAATATAAAGTAAGTTTAAGAGAATACCTATTATAAAATAATGAAAAGACTATTAAAAATGCACAGTTGAAATTAAGAAAGGATCTCCAAAAAAGTGTAAGGGAATTTGCACGCCATCCTAGCAAAACCATATGCCAAGGTAGCATATGAAGTGTAGGTGGCGATATTAACTTGGGACAATTAATTTCAATGTCCCTTCACAATTAACGACTGCAAATGAGTTCAACACTTGCATTCGTGTTCATAGCACTCCTTGGGACTAATTTAAACGTCCGTAATATAAGAGTATGACCATGTAAAAAAAGCTGTGAAATTGCATTAAACTACTTTTAATCTAAATGAAGGAGACTTGAGCCATGTGGGGTAGGCTGGCATCCCCCCACAGACAACCTGTCCAATATTCCTGCAGGTTCCAGACGCCCAGTCAGGGCAGTCCCATCAAAAGAAGTGGCTACTCTCAGATTAGGGATGGTGGAATGTTGAAGAACGTTGTCTGTAAGAATGTGGTAGTGTGCAGGGTGGATGGGAACCTGGTGAGAGGTAGATGGGAGCAGAGGGCTAGAGACCACAGATCGCACCTGCCACAGTGAAAGAAATCAGTCATTAGAGAACCTAAGTACTACTTCACTTTGATGGCCAGGGGATGGGCTTCTGTGTCTAGTTGTTTGCCAATTTTATTACAGTAAGTGTTGTGCATAGACATGGCATTGATGCTCAGCTCACGAGACAAATGCAGTTATTGATTTAAATCAGCGCTCTTCAAACTGTGTTCTGCGGAACCCCAGGGTTCCGCCATACATCTCTCGGGGTTCTGCAAGGGAGCGGCGAGTTGCGTTGGACACACCAGTTCTCGTCTGATCACTGAAGTTAAGCAACGGAAGCCCAGTTAGTACTGACATGGGTGGTCGCTTGGGAAAGCTGGGTACTGCTAATACCCAATAATCGTCGCATTAGTGTAGTTTATAGGGTGGATGGGGACGTGTTGGGAAATAGGCAGTTGTGGAGGGTTAGAAAGTGCAAACCAGATCCTGCCACAGGCAGGATAAGGGTTTGATGATGATTGTCCATTGCCATGTGATCTGAAGGCAATTCCTCTAGTGCTCCTTGTTTGCATTATGTTAGGGACAAAACACCAATAAAGAAACAGATAAACAAGAAAGTCTTGCATGGAATGCAACAACATTTTGTGATAATTCTGGTGAAAATGCCATCACTATAGCAAAATGTAAAGACTGTGCAGTTCTATGGTAATTATTGAATCATCTTAGTGGCATAAATTATTTCTGGATAACTATTTTTAACGATTTATATTCAAAATAGCCACTGGGTACCCTGGTTGTTCAAATGGCATAGGCAAATTCAAAAAAAAAATTAAATATGTTATGATGCTTGGCACTCAAAATTTTTTACATATAATGAAAGAAAAAAGATGAAATAGAGATGATCCTGGAGGATATAAAAAAATTTTAATAAAAAGCAATAAATTTTTACTTTAAATTGCCAACAATGCCGATATTAAAAGCCTAAAAATTCTTCACAATCGTCATCTGAAATAATTGGGAACTGGCAAACTTAACCTTCATATTATACATGGGCATTAATATTTTTCTTTAACTAAGTCTTAAAACTTTGAGTGCATATTATACACGAGATAATACGGTATTTTTCAACAAAAAGAGCTTTTAATTAACCCTCTAGTGGGATCATCCACCTGGCAGGCAGAGTAGGTTTTCCTCTGGGCCACTAGTGGTCACACTTTTCCTGGAAAATGCGTGCCCACCATTATGTGCTTCAGCCACTTCATGCCCCTGACTGAAGGAGGATCCTGCCACTTCAACATTGCATCTGTTCAAGATAAGCCTGGTTTTATTATAACCTACCCCACCTGTTAGGTGGAGAATCCTACTGAAGTACAATGTCAAAATCTGCCCTTCAGACAGATTGTTCTTTGGTGTTTAAGGTCCCGTCAACTACAAGGTCATTAGAGACCCATCCATTGCATAGTTCTAATGCATAGACTGCACAGACACTACACTAATGCGACATTTATTGGGTATTAGCAGTGCCCAGCTTTCCTGAGCGACCACCCATCTCAGTACTAACTGGGCTTGTGTTGCTTAACTTCAGTGATCAGACAAGAACTGGTGTGTCCAACGCAACTCGCCGCTCCCCTTCAGGCAGAGAATCCCATATAAGGACTTTCTGCATATTTCTGGGATATTTTCTTTATTGGTTTTAAGGGAAAGTGGCTGACAAACGCCCATGGTGAGTTGTATATTCTGAATGCACACAGAGACTGGTTGCACTTGCTTTACAAGGTGAAGCCTCTGACTCAGAACTCGATTCTGATGACTCCTACATCCCTAGTGACTTTGGGGTGGAAAGTTCAGATCATGACAGGTGCTCTGAATTAGAAGATGGTACTCCTCAAGAAAAACAAGGAAGAACTCAATGTGGGAGATCGCCCAATCAAGGTATCCGCCTGTAAGACGGATGATCCTCTGCACAGTTAACCTGATAACGATCCCACTAGAGCAGCGATTCTCAACCTTTTTTTGTCACGGTACACTTTTAATAATTTAAAAATTTGGGGGCACACTAACAACGACACATTTCAAGGCCCACAGACGCCAAAGATAATGAGTTATAACCTAACCCTATGCATAAGTTCACCTTCGTGGCACGGTTTGTAGCACGGTCAGTAACTGCATCAGTAATTTTTTGTTCGATATTAGGACCAAGGTGGGTTGGCTTTCGTTGCAAGAGAGAAGCCTTGAGTGCACCTTCTTTCAGATGAGAAGTAAAACCACGGTCCTGTGTGGTTTACGATGGCATCTTCAGGTGAAAGAACCCTCTTTATTATGGAATGGGTAGAGGAAGTAAATTTCCTGATGTAGAAGCCGTGGAATGTCCCAATGAGCAGTAGAAAGGCGATAAATTAGCACAGGGGTTTCAGCTTTGGTCGGCAACCGACTGTGGGAAAACAGTGTCCATTGTATCGCCCTTGTGCCCAGTCAGAGGGTCAGGATGGTCACCCGACCCTGCCATAGGTGGGAAGAGGGTTAGAACTTGTACCCTATCCCTATGCACACATCAAGTGGGTGAGTAGTAGACAAAGTTAGCTTAGTTTGCCAGTAGTGAGAACTGTAATATTCATGCCCATTGGTTGAGCCAGTCCCTTCTAGGAAGGCAGAACCAATTGGTCTGACATCACTTGTGTATGGGTGTTCGCAGTGGTGGCACATTTTATGAATCTCGTGGCACAGTGGTTGAGAATCGCTGCACTAGAGGGTTAATTAAATGAAAAGACAACTCTTCTACATATTAGGCATCCTTAAAAGGGCTGTACATTAGTACAGTATGTACGTGTACCATACTGTAAATGAAAGTCATTGCTTGCTGAACATCTCGGTCAAAGTAAGCTGTTTGGCTGTCAGTATCTTTTTCCGGGCAGACAAGTTGCGCATTATTTTGCAAATTGCAGTACGTTCCCTCTTAATGTTTTTTTTTTTTTTTGAAATTCTAAAAGCAATTCGGATAGTGTAAGTTCAGAAAATTGGAGTTATACTGTACTTTCCATAACAATAACCCGTTGATAACATTAAGCAAAAGAGGAGAAAGCATTCATTATGGAACATATTTTATTGCAGATTTTGCAACATAGTTATATTTATTCCAAACTGCATATACTATTTGAAGGAAGGAGGGCAGTCCACAGATTTTCTTGCAGGGAAGTCTGTCGTAATATGGGAATTAGGGTGGGGCACACTAAACCATAGGTGTGTATATCACAGCATTACTCTTTTTATCAGACTGCTGCTGATGGGGTGCAATGGACCGCTGGTTGGAACTGTGTCCCTGGCTGAATAATAGGGGAGAAATGATCATTTGTATAAATTGAAGGATATAAGGGCACAGACTCCTACTACTGGCCTTTTTGTTTTACCAAGTACCATTCACCAATGGAATACCTTTGGAGAGGATGAAGTGGAGGGCGTTCTGAAAGGGAAGGCCACCAATGCAAGTATTGTATGGGGCACAACAGTTGTAGATTAGGGGTTTAGAAGTTTGACAGTATGTGGGAATGAGAGTTAGTCTCTCCACTGCAAATTGGCCAAATAAGGCTGCTTGCAGTGCAGTGAATTAGATAGAAGAATCATGAATTGTTGTCATTGGTTTGAATGTATTAACTCCTGAATGTAATTCTCATATTCATAGTGTTTTTGGAAGACAGTTGCTCTGTCTTTAACATCGTCTCCCATCATCGAGCTCAGCAGATCACAAAACCAAATTAGAAAATTCACAACAGGATACACATACTGGTCACCTTCTATGTAATGATCTTGCAACATGTTTTTTGTCAAAAATTAAGAGTATGTACTGAATATTAGCAATACATTGGTACCCCGCTTAACGAACGTAATTCGTTCCAACAATGCGTTCGTTATGCAGGGTGTTTGTTGTGCGGAACACAATTTCCCATAGATCTCTATGTTATTTGGTTTAATGCATTCTGGAGTTGCCACGAAAAGTTGTGAAAATTGTTAAGAAGTTAAAAGCAAAGTACAGTAATACCTTGTTTAGCGTTAGGGATGCATTTCTCGAAAACGTTACGTTATCCGAATCAATGGAGGTAGAAATAACACGTGAACAATAGGGATAGGTTACTAAATTGAAAAAAAAAACAAAATATATTTCGTTCTTTATTTATAATTAATAAATAGGAACAATTGAAAACAGGTTTTCTTGACAAATTTTTAAAGTATAATATATAAATATACTGACAAGTTTTTTAACAAGAATTTATCGAGGGTTGATTGCATTGCTTGTCTCTACCTTTCTCATAATAGCTACTTTAATAGAACGACTTAACGCAAAATCTGGATCATTTGTGGACAATCTAGTGCATGAGACACCTGACTCAGGCAATCAGACAATATTGTTGTCATTAAAACTTTAACTGGTGGGTCTTCTGCCAGTTGTTTTCAATGGATGTTTTCATTTTCTTTGGCTTACAATTGTAGAGATGGTTGAATAAGACAATCCTGTTTATAGTGAGACCGCACTATATTTTTTTACCTTTTTCTAGTCAATTTTTATGTTTTTTATGTTTAATTTTGTTTCTAAACTTAGGGATTTTCGTTTGTTCAGCATTTCACTTTATGTAACATGGATATAACGAATGTCGTGAAGATTATACTACAACTGACAAGACCACAGAATCCCAGTATGCGCGCCCTTGCTCGTCAACAGCTTGACGTCCTGCAATGACATTATAGTGAGGTATCGTTAACGGAGGTAATGTTGAGCGAGGTACTGTATTGTTAATGAGCAAAAACTCTCGTAGGACCCATTTTTCGTGGGGGTTCATACTTCACAGAAACAAGAAAATGCCCTGCAATGAGAAGGCAGTCAATTACTTTCAGTGTGCAGTTGAACAGTGCTCTTCGGCAAATGCCATGCACTGAGGGGTCCATTCTCCTACTCCCATCAGTAGCTTGTCCATAACCAGTATACAAAGGTATAGACTTAGTGCTGAACCTTGGTGCACCCCAAACTTCACTGGGGAGGCCCCAGTATTTTCCCCAATGTGTCCTTACCCTGGCTGTGGAATGGAACCATCATACATATCCTAAACTATTCGAATAAACCCTTTTTCTACCCCCTTTTGCATAATACCTGTTGTGGAAAACTCGTAAGCATTCTACATGTCGATAAAGATGGTATGGAGATCTTTCTTAGCTGCTCTATACTTTTCTATTATCTACCTCAGAATGAAGATTCGTTCCATTGTGGGCCTACCTAGCATGAACCCAAACTGCTTTCCATGGAAACTAGTTCTATCCTGGAGGAAACATTCTATTACATTACTTTAGAATAACTCATTGGCTTAATACCTCTATAGTTACTACAATCTTGGACATCCTATACCAGTGGTGGTGAACCGTTTTTGAAGACAGGTCACAATAACATGAAAGAAAACCAAGAATTTATCCATGGGTCAGATGCCAGCATTATTCAATTTTATGAATAAAAATAAGTTATTATTAATAATGAATAAAGTTTATTAAGGGAAGAAATAGAGAACATCATCATAATCATAACCACACCTTCATCCCACTTTTATTACACCTTTAACATCATCTCATTAACACTCAGACAACTTAAAATTTCACGGTGGGTCGCAGGTTCGCCACCGCTATCCTATACAGATCCTAGTTAACTTATATATTGAACAAGCGTTCGTTATGTGATACTCCCACACTTTCTTGATGGTGTTCGTTATAGGAAACATTCATTATATGAGGCGTTCGTTAAGTGGGGTACCACTGTACAGTACAGATTGGGTTATGTTTATTTCCATGCAGCCACCATCTATAGATTCACTTGGGAACTACTGTATAGTGTCATGTATAATATCACAATTCATGACAATGCAGATTATTTTGAAGTATTTTTCTATGAAACAGTTCGGTACTGACCGATTTTGATAGCAATAGCCTATTGATAACATTATCCATGATTATAATATCTGGCTTCCACTTATTTAAAATTAGATCAAGGATATACAGTTAAATTAAAAAATTTTCTATAAAATATATAGACAAGAATTTCAATTTTTTATTAATTTATACCAGTTGTGCAGCATATTCATTCTTGCATAAAGGCACACAGATGGTTTCTGTACAGGATATACTAGAATGCAAAATATTTTTCTTCAAAAATTTAATGTTTGGGTAGATGGAGACCTATTAGGAGATAGGTGAGAGTGAACTGTCTGAATCCACAGACCCAAACTTGCCACAGGCAGGATAAGAGAGTGATGATGATGATAATGGTAAGAGTGGCGAATTGCGTTGGACACACCAGTTCTCGTCCCAGTTAGTACCGACATGGGTGGTCGCTCGGGAAAGCTGGGTACTGCTAATACCCAATAATCGTCGCATTAGTGTAGTGTCTGTGCAGTCTATGCATTAGAACTATACAGTGGATGTGTCTCTAATGACCTCGTAGTTGATGGGACCTTAAACTCCAACAACAACAACAACAATGATAATGGTGAAAGGCAAAGTTTAAAGTAAAGAAAATTTGTTTTCCATTGGAGAATATGCAAAAATTTTGGCTGAGTCGTAGATGAAATGGCATTTAAAATGCAAAACTTCATCAAGATCACTCAGTTTCACAAGCTGAGACATTTAAAAAATAATATGTGTCGACAACCTTGCCCTTCAATACCTTGGACCTGCCTCGGTGGTGCAGAGGTAGGGTATATGAATGCCTACTGCATCAGTGGTTGAAGGTTTGATACTGAATCAAGGATAGAAAAAAATTATGATTTTGCAATGTATCTTGAAACAAAAAAGGTGCAAAAATCATTACTTAATAATCTGATTAAAAACGCAGATATCATATTAAAATTAAAACTAAATTACTGAATTGCACAATGTCTGTTCCTCATTATTAATCTGCTTCCCCTCTACTGCTTTCTGCTGTTGTAATATGCAGTGGTGCTACCAGTAGAAGTTCCATAGCTTCTTTTGAAAATGGCATTCTAGTCTTCTGTTGTCTATTTCTTGAACAGCTTAAATATGGATCATAGCTGAGCAATAGTCTGTATAAAATGTCTCAATTGCAAGCCTCTCTTTAAAACTTTCTGGTGAATTTCTGCCTATATAAATTGAAACGCTTGTTTCTTGCTTCAGCAGCTTCCTCATTTGTTTGTTTGTTGGAGTTTAAGGTCCCGTCAACTACAAGGTCATTAGAGACCCATCCACTGCATAGTTCTAATGCATATACTGCACAGACACTACACTAATGCAACAATTATTGGGTATTAGCAGTACCCAGCTTTCCTAAGCAACCACCCATGTCAGTACTAACTGTGCTTGTGTTGCTTATCTTCATTGATCAGACAAGAACTGGTGTGTGCAATGCAACTCACCACTCCCCAGCTTCCATGGATTGTTGCCCAATAGGTAGTAATGCATGTTGAATTACTGTGGCACCATGTATCAAAATTTTGTGAACTGTTGGTGTCATAAGGTGCCAGCTATACAATTTCACATAAAGGTTTGTAGTTTCCACTGCATAGGCATCAAATTTTTGCACATCAATGTTGTGACAGCTGGACAAAGCTTCAAGAATAACTTAATCTCTTAATTACAATTATATGTAATCCAGTGATTTGGGAAGATGTTTCTGGATGCCAAAAAATCTTCTTGATGTATTACCATCATTTGTATTCCCAAATCCTGCTTTTGGTTTGTCCACCAGAAGACCCATTTCTTTCTTAAAAGATTGCTGTATTTGCTGTTTTGTTGCAGTTACAACTCTTTTCTCTTCTGCTGTTTTTCTAATAGGTAGTTTATATGATAAATGCAAAAGAGATTCGAATAATCTGATCCTTGCAAGTAGTATGGAAAGTCCAAATTTTATAGGGTTTCTGGAACCTCTTCCATTTTACTCCTTAAATTATTAAAGTCCTTTAAGGATTTTCTGAAAATATAGCACCTCGTGGTTGATGTAGTGCCTGTCACAGCATTATAAACCTTTGCATCAACCACAGTAGGCATCAATGTGTGTTTAATGTGGATTTGAACGTCATTAGTTGTTGATGAGGGTACTGCATTCTGCCATATAACTTTTTTCTGATCACCAGTTTTATATAGCAGTCTCATTAGAACGAGTGAACTCTGAAAAATATTTGCATCACTGTCTGTATTATTTAGAAATTTTTGCTTAAATTGTGACTTCTGTGAACCATCATAGCCCCATTTTGACAACAATTCTAAATTCTGCCTTTCTTCATTTGTAATTTGATTTATGACTTTCTCCAAATATTTCCACAATCTTCTAGCTGTATGGTTAAGTAGGTCTTGAAAATGAATTTCAACACACGTTTCAGTGACATTTATAGATTCCTCTTTAGGATAGCACTCCTTTTTTTGCTTTCTTCAACAAAGAGTAGCTAGGATATATGAATTTATTGGCTGCCTGAATGATTTCATATTAATGTCTTGTAAGAGCAGCTTCCACAAAAATTGATAGAGCCTCCATTGGTGTGTGCTTTTTTGCAATATGCTTTTGTGCAGATATTACAACTCTTCTAAACTTTGTAGCTCTTGTTGGAGTAACAGTGATATCCTTAATAATTCTGGACACATCAGCATTACCAGCTTCACAATGACTTATTCTTGCAGCATAGGTCAATTCCTCTGCAGTTGTCTGAGCACGAATGCTTTGTGTTCTGTGCTGCTTGCTGCATTCGCTATATATTTTTTCGTGTTAAAAGAATTACGTGTTAAGTGATGCATGCAGAAAACCCATCATTGTTTTGTATGTCGTCATATTTTTTAATTGGATTTATTGCTAAAAGTTACATTTGTAATTGTTTACTAACATAAACAACAAAGCATTAATATACCGGCCAAAGTTTCTGTTTTGGTTGTATAATGCAATGCTGGAACAAGTGGGGTAGGCTATCATCCCCCACAGACAACCTGGGGAATATTCCTGTGGGTTCCAGATACCTGGCTGGAGTGCCCTCGTCCAGAGCATGTTCAGGGGGTCCACAGGCCAGACCATGCTGCAGGTGGGATGAGGGTGTGATGATGTTGAGCAAAAGTTACACTTGTGGGCATCATATTAGATTCAACATTTCCAATTTAAATAACGATGTACACATGCATAATTTAAAAAGAAACCTAAAAGAATTATTTTGTTTTGCAGATAAAATGTGATTTTTTTGCAGTGTCTTTTTGAGCATAAATTATCAATAAAAAGGTCCCCCTCCCCATAGTTTCAAAGGTTTGTCAATGCCATGCCTCTATCATCCCAAACCCAGGCTGTAATCTAACAACAGAAGCAACCATTGTTTATTTCATTAGTTTAACAAAAAATTCGATATATGTTGTATATTCAGTATTTGATTAGCTGAGAAGCGATTTTTGTTTCGTGTTAAGAGAAAAAAAATGTATGGAATTACAGATTATATTGTCTGGACCACAGTGTTGTTTCGGGTTAACCATTATTTCATGTTAAGCGTTTTCATGTTAAACGGATTTCACTGTAATTGAATAATAGAGTTTAACCAACCTTCATTTTTTATTAAAAAGTATTCTTCCATTCTGTTAGCAGCTGCCCACTTAGTTTTAAATTGACGTTTGAAATATTTTATGGCATGCATTAATATTCCATGTTCACTCTCAGGATATTTGGTAGTTTCAATCAGCTTCTGTTCCAAATATTCAAACTTTTTGTTGATATTCTTATGTGGACAGTCTTTAATTATTTCATAAAGTGATTTTCTTGTCATATCTTAAATTGAACTTGGATTTCCTGATGACAGTACAGACAGGAATCAAGCAATTGAAAATTTAATACTGTTGAAAACATTATTTTGAGGTGATGCTTCAAAAATAAGGGGCAAACTTGGGCAAAACTTTTTTGCAGCAACTGCTAGTGAAAGTAATAAGGATTTTAATATGACAAACGTTTTTGCTTGACAGTGTCTGGGACACCTACTTAAACACACCACTTTAAAAAAGTGAGCTATAAACTTTAGTTACCATTGCTGCTAAAGAAGATGGCAGAATTTAAAACTATATTAAACATAAACCTGAAACTACATATTTTAACCAGTTAATTGTTTATTATGAAGATATTCGTTATGAAAGAAGGGTAAATTCGTCATGCATCTTCTGCTGTGACCATTGGCAGTGAATTTTGCTAGTTTAGTTAAAAGTTAAATATATTCATAAATTGCATGAAGTTTGGAATATTCCTACTTATGTTAATATAAACAAATTAATAAATGTACATGAAATAAATAACAAAATCAAAAATATAAAAGTCATTTCATTTCAACCTAATTTCTTATCAAACATACTCTGGGTATGATGAATACATTCGTCATCACTCAATTTGTATGATGCACATAAGGGACACATTTTCCAACAAGCCCAAAACAGTTAACTGGTGATACTATAGTACAGGGGTTCCCAACCTTTTTCTTACAATCACCACTTTTAATAGTATGGGCTTAGTTCATAGACCCCTGACCCCCCCCCCGCTTACATTTTGAACCTCATATATAGTATGCAAAATCCTGTCTCGGTGGCACATTGGGTAGCATGCTTGGTAACTGTCAGTGGTTCTCAGTTCGATACTGGGCCGAGGTGGATTGGCTTCTTTTTGTGCGAGTGAGGTGCCTCAAGTGCTCTTTCCTGTGGATGAGAAGTAAAACATGATGTCTTGTGTGATGCACAATGGCATTAGCATATAAAAGAACCCTCTATTATGCAATGGGTAGATGAGGTGAACTACCCAGGTGTATTTGCTTGCTTGTTGGTGTTTTAGCAACGATTTTTAGATATTAACACTACCCAGTTTTCCCAAGAGGTCACCGTTGTCAGTACTGGCTGGGGCTGTGTTGCTGAACTTCAGTGATCAGACTAGAACGGGTGTGTCGCCGCTCACCCAGGTGTAGGAGTTCGATGGAGTACCCCAATGAACCAAAGGCTAATGCTATACAAGTATTGAGTTGCAGCTTTGGTGGCAACTGACTGTGGAAAATACTGTCCAATATATCACCCTTGTGTCCATTCAGAGGGAGAAGATAGGTACCCAACCCTGCCATAAGTGGGGAATTTATTGAGAGTTGCTTGTTGACCTTCAAAGGAAGTAACAAGCAATGCATTCAAATAAATGTTTAGATCGACCCCCAGTCGACCCCTTGATCATCATTTACCCCCTTTAGCATTCCATTTATCCCCAGGGGGTCGATACCGACCCCATTGGGAAACCCTGCTATAGTACATACCTTCTTCTTTAAGATCCATAATGGTTAATTTTATAACTGTACTATAAACTAGCCAAAACCCAAATGAAATAACTTTCTAAAAGGATCCCTGCGATCAAAAAGGAAAAGGGGGAAAAGCAATGAACTTTGGAATGATAGTGTGGGGCACTGTGACTTTGAAGAGTCGTATTATTAGCACAACGTGATGCAATGATCAGTATAGAGTGTGAAAATAATTTCAGTCATACCTTGGAGGAAATTTTTGTTATTGACTTTTGGCATGGTTTTTCTGAAAAATACTCCACTGTGCGACGTTTGGCAGCGAGCTTCGTAAAAAATGCAGTTCTAATGATCACCAATATGTCTCGATGGGACCAAACAGGAGTATGCGACAGTGCCGTAGTTGTTTTGAAAATGCATTTATTGTTGAAGGTTAAAATGTGTAGGAATACTGGGATAATGGATTATGAATACATGCTGTTCAATGTGGTGAACAGTTTTTGCATAAACGAATATGAATGTGTAATCGTTTTTGATGAATACCTTGCTAGTGTGATTTTTCATGCTAGACCCATATGCCTAGATCTTCACCAGCATCCTAGTAACACCTTTGCCTATTGTACCCATTCCAGCTGCTCCACCTCGAGGACCTTTAGAATTTCAGGGTTCCCCAACCACTCCTACAGTCATCCAGCACTGGGCATGTCAGTATCACAAGCCTGACATTCTCATCTTGATCCACAGCCCTCCTTGACCCAGCTCATAGATATCCCCCTTCCATCTTAATCTCTCTCCCATACACCCTTAGCCTCTTCTTTGTGCCCTTCCCTCCATACACTGTCCTGTAATAGTCGTTGCATTGTTGTTGCCTCCTCCTTGCCCTTTCCAGGGTGCAGTGTCATGCATCTCTTCTTTGTTATCCTGTTTATTTCCCTCTCCCAGTTGGTAGACACCCTCATGTGCTTACCTGTGAATTGACCTACCTTCCGAGATTTGTCATCTGTAGTTTCCGTATTCAATGGTATAACAACTTAATAATCATTTCTCTCTGTTCAAATGTAGACCACCCCATATCCCCCTATTGGTTCAACTGCTGTAAGCCTATTTCCCCCTAAGGCCATCCTACCTAACCTTCTATGGGCTTTCATTACGTTTTTATACTGTTCGTTACCTTTCCTTTCGTAAACCCTGGAACTGCTACTGCTTTCCACAAACCCCTAACCATTTCATTCCTTGATAAGTAAGAATGTAATTTTCGTTTTCTTCATTTAGGTTCTGAAATGACAGAAATTGCTGATAAACTCAACTATGATAGAGAAGTGGTGCGAGTGTGGTTTTGTAACAAAAGGCAAACTTTAAAAAATACAGTAAAGAAATTGAAGGTTTCATCCCAGTGATTGGAAGGGTTTGATTAAGCTTGTAATTTATTTATAATTATTTATTTATATACTGTTACTAATCTGCATGAAAATTAAGGATGTGAAATTTGGTTTTAGAAATTGATATTTGAAGCAGAATATTTTACTCGAAGAGGGTTTTTTTAATCGCCTGGGTGACAAATTGATAAATGATTTGTACAACATGAGTTTTCGAAACAATGGACTGTTTCTATTTTTCCAAAGAGTGGATCATGTTCACAATAATTTATGTGATCATTTATTGTTTTATAATATTTGTTCTCCTTAATATTATTGGTTTCAAATTTAAATATTGAGTTTCAGCTGTGAAAATCATCACATTTAATTGGCTACCTTAAACACAAAATACAACTTCTTTACTGTTTTAAATCATCAATTTGTATAACTTGGGACCTGATGGCCAAATATATCATCACCTCATTTGCCAGTAGCATTTCTAAATAGGTGGCATTCAGCATGGAACTGGTGCATACTTTAATCTGACTTCATGAATGTTACTGTTGTATGAAATTAATTATTTACTAGTACCTGTAATATACAAACAACCATTATCACCTCATAATTTGGATTAGTTTTTGAATATATTGGCTTACAGTCAGCCATCTATTTCTATAGTCAACAGGTGTGACTTCTAATACAGATATGCTTTCAAAATTTTGTTTTTCCTTGAAAGGGATATGCTTTCCTAAAATGAAATTTTTTAAAAGGATGCCATTTCTTTTTATATTTTTTTAATACCGAATGCCAGCAATGGAAACTTCTACTATTGTTACAAAGAACGTGGTTAATTTGCAATTATACAAGCGGGTGGAGTTTTATTTACATTGCCCAGCACTTGTTTCAGACGTTAGTTTTCATTTCAGAGGCGCCAAGTCCCTGTTCAAGGGTTAATGTCATTTCTTATTGACATTAATTTACATTTCAATGCCGAGGAATAACTTTTGCCAGCCATGAACGTTTTTTACATGTACAATATGTTCTGTGATATTAAGTGTAATTTTTATTTTTCTATGTGTAATTTATATTTGTGTATATAATTCAACATACAGTTCCATGACTTTTTGCTAATCATGCACGTTCATTAGAGTGTAATTAGGTGTATTTTGACATGTTGTGAAGTTCCTAATTAGTACAGTGGTGTTACTATTTTGTGAGACAATAATTTAGAAGGCATATGTCATAAATATATTAGAAATCATTCATTTCATCTAGGTACAAGATGGTAATATAAGTTTGATTTGCCAGTTCCTCACACTATCGTTAATAGAAAAGAATTTGTACTGTAAAGAGAGATAAATAATAATTGTCAATTAATATACTGCTTAATGTAGCTTTTCTACTTTCTGAATACTGTATTTATATGGGTCTTCTAGGCTGAAGAAATCATAAGGCCTGAGTTAAAATGATAGTACCATGCCACCAAATGGAAGGCATGTAATGTCTGGTGATAGAACAAGAATGGCATTAAAAGAATAACATGGATTTTGTGTTATGGATTGGCCTGCACTTTTGGCTCATGCTGTGTATACAAATGGGCGTCACTTTAATTCAATTCCTGAGCTGAAGATGTCCATTCTGGAGGCCTGGGAAGATATTTATATGTTTCACGTCAAACAACTGGTCTATTCCGTTCTGACACATGTATTTAGAGTTATCTCTAACAAAGGCACCTTCATTGGCTATTAACAATTTGTTTTCGTGTGTTTTTGTTTTATTTTGTTTTGAATGTGGTTCTATTATTTTGACTCAGGAAGAATCTGACAAATGTCTGTTCTTTCAAGGTTGTAAGCAACTTGTACCATGTACAATTACAACTTCTTTTGTTATGCACATCGTATTTGTTGTTCTTTTAATGATGGTTTTGTTCTATCGCTTTCATTTTGACTTGGACCTTATTTTATGAATGCCGTTGCTGATTTCCACATCCGGGTTTACCAAGACAGTGTCATCTGCATTAAGATTCGATAATTTCCTTATCTAATGGAGAGAACATGAGGTCGTCCAGTCAGCGACCCCAAAAGAAATTACCAAGTCCTAGGATCAAATTTGAGTTCGATGAGCCAAAGTCAAACGCACTGCCACTGAGTTTCAATGTCCCTTTATCTTACCAAATCAAATGTAAGTTGTGGTTTTAGTATTGACTGGAATTGCCAAGTTCCTTAATGTGGGGTCATTGTTGAGCGTCAACCCTCTTTGATGGGGCAGGCCATAGCATGCTTGATGAAAAGCATTAGGAGTTCCATGTTCGATACTGGATTGAAGTGAGTTGGCCTCTTTTGGGCGAGAGAGGCCCTGAGCATGCCTTTCATCAAATGAGAAATAAAACTATCGTCCCCTGTGGTTGGCGATTGCATTTGCATGTTAAAGAACCCTGTCTACTATGCAAAGAGTAGAGTAGGCACAATATCCAGCTGGAGGACCTCGTCCTCTGGGCGCCGGTGGAATGCCCCAAGGAACAGTAGACCAACACAGTCCCGAAAATAAGCCGCCTCTTCTGCATTGGTAATACTCCTTTTGTCATGGTGCGATTGGTGTCACTTGCTGCAGCAGCCCACACTCCCATAGTGACGCCACTGGAGCAGGGATAAATTTGCAAAAGGATTGCAGCTTTGGTTGGCAACCGGCTGTGGAAAAACACTGCCCAATATATCACTAGTGTATCCATTCAGAGGAAAAGCATGGAAAATTCCCCTTTCTAGCACAGGAAAAAAATTCATATTTTCATATTCACGGAATTGTCGAATTCACCCAATTATCGGGACACCGCTTTAACTATTGATTATGCAACTATTAATCACTTCAAAAATTCTCTAGATAAAGGCAACATTTTCTGTAACTGTAATAGATCTTATATCATTCTGAAAGTGTCCTTAGAAATTTTCTTGGAAACTGTTTTGAAAACCAATCCAGGTACCTTATACGTCCTTTTTTTCTGATAATTTATTTTGATTATTATAAAGTGAGAGAGTTCTCATAATGAAGCGTTAAATCAATGCATTTTTATTAACTTGGAGCAGATTTTCATGAGAAAGGCAAAATGACTAAAAGAAATAAGTTATGGTCATTTCAGAAGGGCGGAAATGTAAATACAGTAAAACACGGTTATAACGTTTTGTTAGGGACCAAGGGGAACAAACGCTATGACCGTGATAACGTGGTTAAACGCATTGGAAACACCAGTTATTGTCTGATCGTTGAAGTTAAGCAATCCAACCCCAGCTATTACTGACATGGGTGGCCCCTTGGGAAAACTGGGTATTGCTAATACCCAGTTATACTTGCCATTACTGAATGAAGCCTGCCATTTGACCTTCTTCAAAATCCCAAATTTGTGTAATGAACTTTCCTACCTTCTACCTCCCATGTGTCATCTTTCATGATTGAGCACTGTAGTACAGTAATACCTTTCTATGGGTGTTTTGCAAACCATGGGTCACACGTGTGTAGGATCATGGAACTCAGCTGAAGTGGGTCACGCCTCCAAAACGTTTGGAAAACACTGCTCTAAAGGGTACACCTCACATTTCAGTACAAATTCTTCAGTCACCAATTTTTTACTCATAGGCTTTAAGTGCTTACTACCCTTCTAAACGGTTTGTTGTTTGTTGGTGTTTTGGGGTCCTTCAACTATAAGGGCATTAGAGGCCCGTCCACAGTAGAGTTCTAATGCAGAGACTGTACAGACACTACACTCATGCAACGATTATTGGGTATTAGCAGCACCCAGTTTTCTGAAGCGGCCACCTGTGTCAGTACTAACTGGGGTTGCATTGCTTAACTTCACTGATCAGACGAGAACTGCTGTGTCCAATGCAATAAGCCACTCCCTTCTAAATGGTACATAACCTTTGTTGTCGATGGGCCCAAAAACACAAACAAACAATCTAAATGGTACACCTCTGTTGGTACTCCTAATATCTGTCACCATTTTCAGAAATCCACCTTAATGGCACAGTGTTTAGTGTGCTGAGTAAATGTGTAACATGTGGGTTGGCTTCTTTCAAGGGAGAGAGACGTCCGGTCCCAAGTCTGAGAGGTCCTGTGTGGTTTTTAATGGCATTTTCATGTAAAAGAACCCTGTCTACAATACAACTCCAAGATGAGGCAAAATGCCCAGGTCTAGGACTCACCCCATTGAGCCTAGGGGCCACAGCTTTGGTTGGCAATCAGCTAGCAAAAAAACTGACAATTGTTTCATTCTTGTGTTCATTCAGTGCAACAACATTGGTACCCAAGTTGTTATGCCCCTCTTAGTTGTTATGGCACTCTCATGGGCAAACTTTTGTCTGGGTCCCACAGGTGAATCAATTTGAGAGCTTTCACCACCTGGGAAGACTGGGTAACACTAATACACAAAAAATCATTAGTGTTGCATCTGTGCAGCGGATGGAGCTCTAATGAACTTGCAGTTCAAGGGACCTCAATTAATTGATTGTTTGTGGTTTGGTGTCCATAAACTTCAATGGTCATTAGGGCACAAAAACACAATCACCATATTGGGTATGTAAATGACCATCTCACCATGATGAAAATAAATCAGGGCAAAAGCCCACTAAAAGTAATAAAATAAAAAGGCAATAGCCATATAAATAACGAGGAATAAATAAAGTGAAAAGTCAACAACACACATAAAAATAAATTGGGCAAAAGCCTTAAGAGACACAAAAATAAAATAGGCAAAAGCCTAAACAGGCATAAAGATAAAATGGGCAAAAGCCTAAACAGACAAATACAGGAAAGGCATAAGCCAAAAACTGGCAAAGCTAACACAGGCAAGAGCCTCAACAAATGCAGAAATAAAAAGTCAAAAGCCAAAAACGACACAAGGATAAAACGAAAGCTACCAGAAAGGAAAACTTGTATAAATTACATTTTTAAAAGAGGCAAGCCTCTTTCACAAATACAAGCGACCTCTCAACCCCCTGGGGATTATCACCAAGTGAGGTGGAGAGCTCTGGACTGACTCCTAGTCAGGATCTCTCACAGGGACTAAAGATGTTTGCCACTGTGAGGGGCTTCCGACAGCAGTCACACCATGGTTGATCCTCACCCCGTAGAATGTAGGAGTGGGTGAGGAGCGTGTGACCAATTCGAAGCCGAGCAAGCACAACCTCCTCCTTTCATGACTGGTGGCAAAAGAACACCCAGTGCACTGCAGTGTCCTTCAGTGTGTGGAGTTTGTTGCTGGTTTCTGCAAACCACTGGGACCGCCATTGTACATGGACTGCCCACCGCACCATTGGGAAAGCATCGGAGGAGGGGACAGCAGCGACGGGTACACTCTTGTTGCCTGTGATGCCAACATGCCCTGGGACCCACAAAAACAACACTGTCTTGCCCTGGTTACGAATCATGAGCAGCATTCTGTGCACACCCTGGACGATGTGATGTCTGCCATATAGGGTGTGAAACAGCTGAAGGGAGGATAGGGAGTCAGTCGCACGAACAACTGACTACTAGTCGGCATCTCTCACAGTGACTAAAGGTGTTTGCTACTGTGAGGGGCTTACAACAGCAGTCACACCATGGTTGATCCTCACCCTCTAGTTCATAGGAGTGGGTGAGGAAGTTGGTGTGGAGTTGGTAGTCAACCACAAACCACTAGAACCGCCATTTTTTGTGGATGGCCTGCTGAATCTTCGGTGAAACACCGGAGGAGGAGACAGCAGTGTCGGGCAAATTTTGCAGGTGGACCACCTGACGGGTGTGAGCATCCACCCTCTCATTGCCCATGATGCCAACATGCTCTGGGATCCACATCAACAATACTGGTTCATTCGTTCATGTTTTACGGCCCATCAACTTCAATGGTCATTAGGGCCCAGAAAGACAATCACCATGGTGGAGGGTGTAAGTGGCCATCCCACCATGGTGAAAATAAATAAGGGCAAAAGCCCAATAAAATTAACAAAACCAAAAGGCAACAGCCAAACAAATAACAGACAACAAGTAAGGGCAAAGGCCAACAACAAACACAAAAAATAGGCAAAAGCCTAAACAGACAAAATACACAGAAGGCAAAAGCCAAAAAAGGACAAAGATAAAACAGGCAAAAGCCAAACAAACACAGAGATAAAAAGCAAAAGCCAAAAGAGATACAAACATAAAGAGGCAAAAGCCAAAACAGATACAAACATAAAGAGGCAAAAACCAAAACACACAAAAGGAAAAGGCAAAAGCATTAGTATTAGAATTTCTGAAAGAGGCCAGCCTCTTTCACAAATACAAGAGAGCTCTCAACTCCCTGGGGGTTATCCCCAAGGGAGTTAGAGAGCTCTGGACTGACCCCCAGTCGGTATTTAAGTTCACGGTATCTCTCACAGAAACTGAAGATGTGTGCCACTGTGAGAGGCTCCCAACAGCAGTCACACCATGGTTCATCCTCACCCCATAATATGTAGGAGTGGGTGAGGAACGTGTGACTGATTCATAGACGAGCAAGCACAACCTCCTCCCTCCGTGACAGGCGGCGTGAGGACGCCTAGTGCACTGGGGTGTCCTTCAGGGTGTGGAGTTTGTTGGTGGTCTCCACAAACCACTGGGGCCGTCATTGCCCATGGACAGCCCGCCACACCATCGGGAGAGCATCAGAGGAGGGGACAGTAGTGTCAGGAACATCTGGTAGGTGGGCCACCTGACGGGCATGGGCATCAGCCCTCTCATTCCCCATGAAGCCAACGTGCCCTGGGACCCACATAAACAAAACTGTCTTGCCCCGCTGACGAATTGTGAGCAGCAAACTGTGCACACCCTGGACGATGGTATTCCTGTTATACAGGGTGTGCAATAGCTGTAAGGAGGATAGGGAGTCAGTCGCAACCACAGAGTGTCGGTGGTTCAAAAATTGGATGAGTTCCAGCGCCCTGTGCAGAGCAGTAAGCTCTGTGGTTAAGACACTGGCGACGCCTGGAAGGCAGCCCCCTATGAGATAACCATTTGTAATGACTGACCAACCCACAGAGGTGCCATCCTTCGACCCATCCGTGTAAACAAAAACATGGCCCCGATAGGTCAGAGAGAGGCGTCCAAACTCTTGCTGGTACACTGACCTATCATTACTGGCTTTGGGGAAGGCAGTGAGTGTCAAATTAAAAATCGGCTCTGGTACTGTCCAGGACGGCACAGAGGCCAGTAGTACAGGCTGCACCCTAGGCAGCGTCACACCCAAGCCTGTGAGACCATCCATCCACTGCATGCCAAATGGAGGGGGAACCCCTGGCCAGCGATCGAATGGTCGTCGCAGAGTGTGACTAAAACCGACATGCCCAGGGTGCTATGGCTGACCTTTCAGCCCCAAAATATATGCAGCTGCTAAGCACTGCCGCCTTACAGTCAGTGGTGGCTCACTGGATTCAGCATACAGGCTGAGCACGGGACTTGTGCAGAAAGCCCCAATGGACAACCAGATGCCAGCATGATGAACACTGTCCAGCATTCGGAGAGTAGATGGAGCAGCCAGGTCATAAACACTACAGCCATAGTCGAGTCGTGATTGAACGAGTGATCGGTATAATCAAAACATCACCGTTCATTCTGTACCAAAACCAGTTCCCTGCAGGCACCACAGAATATTAAGGGAGCGAAGGCACTTACCCCTGAGATCCTTCAAGTGTGGGACCCATGTCAGACGGCTGTCAAAACAGAGACCAAGAAACCAGGCTGCCTGTACAACTGGGAGGAGGTGCCCATTCAGGGTAAGCTGAGGCTCAGGATGAAGCCCTCGCTTACGACAGAAGTGCATGACTGTTGTTTTCTCAGGGGAGAATTTATAGCCACGTGAGGTGGCGAACTCATTGGCACTATTGAGTGCCAGTTGCAGCTGACGCTCAATGCCATGCATTGTGGCACCCCGGTACCAGATGGAAAAGTCGTCCACAAATAGGGACGGTTGTACTTGGGGGTGAATGGATTAGGGAAAACCGTTCACCGCAACAGCAAAGAGCGTCACACTGAGGATGCTCCCCTGTGGGACAACATTCTCCTGCAAAAAGTTGGAGGAGTAGGTGTTACCCACCCGCACTCTGAAGGTCTGGTTGGACAAAAAACTATGGAGGAAGAGGGGCAAATTACCCCTGAGCTCCCACTGGTGCAAGGTCTCAAATATGCCATGGCGCCATGTGGTATCATATGCCTTCTCCACATCAAAGAAGATAACCACCAAGTGCTGTCGGTGGAGAAAGGCCTCACGTACTGCTGTCTCCAGTGAGATCAAATGATCCACCGGACACCTGCCTACACGGAAGCCACATTGGGCATTGGCGAGAAAGTTGTGCCGTTCCAGATACCACACCAGGCGCCAGTTAACCATTCATTCCATGGTTTTACACAGACAGCTCGTCAAAGATATGGGCCTGTAATTTGTGGGTAGCGCACTATCCTTTCCAGGTTTTGGGAGGGGAATGATGATAGCCTCCCGCCAGCATACAGGGATGTCGTGCTGCTGCCAAATATAATTAAAAACCTCAAGGAGGTAGGAAAGACCATTCTCAGGTAGATGCCGTAGCAATTGGTAATGGATGTTATCAGGACTGGGGGCAGTATCCCGGGCCCATGCTAGAGCTGCCCGCAGCTCCCAAGGGGTAAATGGGTCGTTATATCCCTCAGCAACACAACCAGAGAAGTTAATTGGAAGGCGTTCTGCAGCTTCTTTCTGTTTGATGAAAGCTGCAGTGTAGTGCTGGGAACTGGAGATGGCTGCAAATGTCCTTGCCAGCTCCTCAGCCACCTCACAAGGCAGAAGTAAATATCTCCCTTGCACAAGGAGACCAGAGCCACAGGATTGTAAGTACCTTCCCTGGATTTTTCTCAGTTTTTCCCAGACATTCTTGGATGGCATGTGGTGGGTAAGCAAGGAGACATACTCAATCCATGATGAGCGTTTGGCCTCCTTGATTACCCATCATGCATATGCCCGGGCTCTGAGGTAGTTGACACGATTGGCATCAGTTGGATGAGACCGGAAGAGGCGAAGTGAGCATCTGCGGGCCCGAATCGCACTCCAACAGTCCTCCGTCCACCATAGCACCCATGCTCGTGGAGAGTTATACAAGCTCTGGGGAACAGATGCCAATGCTGCCCTGATCTCTACCTCTGTGAAGTGGCTCACTAGATCATTGACCCCATCAAAATCATGCAGTGGGCGAAAGTGGATTCGACGAGCAAACTACTCCTAGTCTCCCTGACGCAAACACCACCGTAGTGGTTGTTGGGGCAATGCCCCACTTCCAATGCTAATCCTGATGGGGAAGTGGTCACTTCCACAAGGGTCAGACAGAACCTCCCATTGCAGACCTGGCGCCAACCCAGGAGAGCAGATGGAGAGGTCGATACAGGAAAGACCACCAGTGGCAGTCATCACATGTGTGGGGGCACCTGTTTTGAGGACAGTGAGGCCATTGTGTGACACCCATTGTTCCACAAGGAGCCCTCGGGGGTTGCGACTGTCTGAGCCCCATTGGGGGTTATGGGCATTAAAATCTCCCATAATCAGAAAGGGTCTGGGAAGCTGGGCTGTGAGGGAGTCAAGTTCTGCCCATGGGATATCAATCCCAGGGTGCAGGTAGAGAGAGCATAGAGTGGTGGGCGCATTCAGTTGCAGTGAAACTGCCATGGCTTGGAGAGGCGTCTGCAAAGTCATTGGGATGTGCAAAGTCTCTGGATAAGGATAGCCACCCCTCCCACAGGGTGGTTTCCCTGCTGCCTGGTGTCTGCATACATGTTGTAGCCCCGTATCGAAAGTGGGGTATCATTTTGGCAGAGGATCTCCTGGAGGGAGATGCAGACGGGGTTGAGGAGGCGTATTCCCTGCGATGTCTCTTGGCCACTCCACACTGGTGAGGTGGCTGACAGACATCAGGGACTAGGGTTGCGACCCACAGCCTCCAAAACATCACTTTGGCCACAGCTTCCAGGGAAAACGGGAGGCCAAGGCAGCAGCCCGGTCTTGGTCAATCGGCTGGAGGCACATAAGTGGTTATGCCTCCTAGGGTGACTGTAAGTGGACCGGCAGTCAACCCCGATGCTAATGGTCCGGTACTCGGGGATTATGCCACCCTAACGGTATCCTGTCCGAGCACTCTCGACGACCCGAATGGGCGTCCCCTCGTCCCCTGGGGAGGATGGTGCAGCCTCCCCCACCATGGTGATTGTCTCTC
>JAAFCE010006156.1:941845-967390 GCA_013389805.1 Trigoniulus corallinus | reverse complement strand
TTCACAAAATTTGAAGTCTTATTTTGAATTATATGGCTTTTGCCTTTTTGTTTCTGTATTCTTTTTGGCTTTTGCCACATTTATTGTAATGTCTGTTTTGGCTTTTGCCACAATTATTATTCTGTCTGTTTCGGCTTTTGCCTTTTTATCTCTGTGTTTGTCTTGGCTTTTGCCACATTTATTCTTCTCTCTGTTTTGGCTTTTGCCACTTTTATTGTTATGTATGTTTTGGCTTTTGCCTTTTTATATGTCTGTTTTGGCTTTTGCCTGTATTTGTTTTTTTTGAGTAATTATTAGGCTATTGCGTTTTTATTGTTATTACTTTTATTGGCCTTTTGCCCTTTTATTGCCATCATGGTGGGATGGCCTTTTACACCCCCACCATGGTGATGTGTCTTTCTGGGCCCTAATGACCTTTGTAGTTGATGGGCCCTAAAGCAACAACAAACAAACAAACAATCCCCACTTCACTTGGGGATAACCCCCAGGCTGTGGAGAGCTCACTGGTATTTGTGAAAGAGGCTGGCCTCTTTCACCACATTTGAACTCATTTATACATGTATTTTTAGGCAGCTTTGCATTTATTGTTGTATTGGTTTGGCTTTTGCCTTTTTATTTCTGTGTCTGCTTTGGCTTTTGCCTTTTTATTTCTGTGTCTGCTTTGGCTTTTGCCATGTTTATTGTTATTACTGTTTTGGCTTTTGCCATGTTTATTGTTTGACTGTTTTGGCTTTTGCCGCTTTTATTGTTATGTCTGTTTTGGCTTTTGCCACTTTTATTGTTATGTCTGTTTTGGCTTTTGCCACTTATATTGTTATGTCTGTTCTCGTTTTTGCTGCCTTTTCTTTTATTTCTATTTTGGCTTTTGCCTATAATTATTCCTTGGTATTTATTTGGCTATTGCCTTTTGTACATGTTAGTTTTAGTGGGCTTTTGCCATTATTTATTGCCATCATGGTGGAAAGGCCATTTACACCCCCACCATGATGATTGTCTTTCTGGGCCCTAATGACCATTGTAGTCGATGGGCCCTAAAACAACAACAAACAAAACAAACAAACAATTGGCTTTTGCCTTTTATATTTATGTCTGTCTTGGCTTTTGCCTTTTTATATTTGTGTCTGTTTTGGCTTTTGCCATTTTTATTGTTATTTCTGTTTAGGCTTTTGCCACCCTTTTTGTTATGCCTGTTTTGGCTTTTGCCACTTTTATTGTTATGTCCGGTTTGGCCTTTGCCACCTTTTCTGTTATATCTGTTTTGGCTTTTGCCACGTTTATTGTTCTGTCTGTTTGGCTTTTGCTGCTTTTATTTTTAACGTCTGTTTTGGCTTTTGCCTGTAGTTATTTACCATATTTATTCGGCTATTGCCTTGTTATTTCTTTTCGTTTTAGTTGGCTTTTGCCCTTATTTATTGCCATCATGGTGGGATGGCGATTTACACCCCCACCATTATGATTGTCTTTCCGGGCCCTAATGACCGTAGTAGTCGATGGGCCCTAAAACGCAAACAAACAAACAGTCTGAGGTGACCGTAAATAATTGCCTACCCACGTGTTAGCCATGCGTGGAGACCCCACCCCCTGGGAAAAGTGGATCCTGGTGATTGAGGTGGCGCATGTCCTGCGATGTCTCTGGGCCACCCCAAACTGGTGAGGTGGCTGACACACATGAAGGATTAAGGTTGCGACCTACAGCCCCAACACATCACTTCAGCCACAGCTTCCAGGGAAAACCGGTGGCCAAGGTGGATATCTGGTCTTGGTCAACCGGCCAGGGGCACATAAGTTGTTATGCCCCCTAGGGTTGCTGCGAGTGGACCGGCCATCAACCCTGATGCCAGTGGTCTGGTACTCGGGGATTATGCCACCCTTGCAGTATCCTGTCCGAGTAGTCTCCACGACCCGAATGGGCATCCCCTTGTAAGGCCATGTGGTGGGTAAGACCTGCGGGCAGTGATTACATAATTAAATAAAATAATAGCAACTCAAAAAGTGAGGCTGGGGGCCTCACCAAATAACCCCACCCCTCCTCCTTCTTCTTCTTTACTGACTTGTGTTGAGCCGGAAGATGGCAGGCTCTGTCCCACCCAACTGAGTGGGCCAGCTGCCATTGATCTGATGGAGACAAACACTGCTCCAACTAAGAGACGATGTTGCCGCAGTCACCCAACTGGATCAGGGAATGCATCTGTGGCGTCTAATGCATCAGCACCTGCCCTTAACAAGAGGCATCGACCTCTTAGCCTTAAGGTGCAGGGCTCCACTGCTGATACAAAGCCTGTTCCTGCATCTAAGGAGGCCTTTGGTGCAGTCAAAAGCACTTCTTTACCTTCTTCCTATCCTCCCCGGTTTCTTTCCATATCTGGGGAGGATGGTGCAGTCTTGGGGAAGGCGTCGCCCTTCCTTATCGCCAAAGCCATCAAGGGCATTGCTGGTGATGTGACTTCAGTCAAGAAACTATGCAATGGCACCTGCCACCCCCCACGAGATAGAGGCATCACTAAAACAGCGGAAGCTCGGTGACATCCCATTGTGGTCGATCCAAATCACACCTTAAATACCAGTAGAAGTGTGGTGCTGTGCCCTGACCTATGTGGGGAACCAGAAGAGCAAATAGCAGAGGGACATAGAAACCAGGGTGTGGGGACTGTCCACTACACCTTGGTTCGACGGGATGGAGAATCCCACCCATCTGACACCTTTGTGCTGACCTTTGGAAGGCCCAAGGTGCCAGATTACATCATGGCTGTCTACCTCCACTTACCTGTATGTGCCTTCATTCCAAGCCCACTTCGGTGCTTCAAGTGCCAGCGATATGGCCATGGACAGAATTCGTGTTCTGCCAAGGCCGTGTGTGCCACTTGTGGACAGGGTGACCACTACCCTGAGTCTTGTAAGACTGCACCATTTTGTATCAACTGTAAGGGCAACCATCCCGCCTCTTCTTGGGATGCCCCACTTGGCTGCAGGAACGTGCAATCCAGCAGTTGTGTGTCCAGAAGGGTAACAGATTTCAGGATGCACAGCGGCTACCAGCCTTCCCACCTTTTCTGTTATATCTGTTTTGGCTTTTGCCACTTTTATTGTTATGTCTGTTTTGGCTTTTGCTGCTTTATTGTTATGTCTGTTTGTCTTTTGCTGCTTTTATTTTTAACGTCTGTTTTGGCTTTTGCCTGTAGTTATTTTCCATATTTATTTGGCTATTGCCTTGTTATTCATACTAGTTTTAGTGGGCTTTTACCCTTATTTATTGCCATCATGGTGGGATGGCCATTTACACCAAGACCATGATGATTGTCTTTCCGGGCCCTAATGACATTGTAGTCGATGGGCCCTAAAACGCAAACAAACAAATCCAGCCAGCCTCCTCCATTCAAGGGGTGGTGGGTGAGACAGTTGGAAAGAAACTAGGGACACCTCCCAATACTCCTGTGAGGCATATGTCCTTGGTTCGCCCACCCAACCTCTGGCCAATGGCAGAGAGCATGGGGTGGTTTCATGCCCCAACTGGGGCACGATGGAGATTCGTCCTTCGAGATGGAGGAGGACGAACCCATTGAAGGTATCCCCCCCTTTTTCTGCAGTTGGATGGAGAAAAGGGAGGAATAGAAATAAGTCACCCAAGCCCACGTGATGGTAAATATCTTACAATGGAACTGTCGACGTTTTTCCCACAAGAGGGACGAGATCACACTGCTGATCTCCAAGCACAACCCTGTCTGCATCTCCCTCCAGGAGATCCTGTGTCGTGGTGATACCCCCATTTCAATACGGGGGTACACTACATATGCAGAATCCTGGAAGCAAGGAAGCCACCCTGTGGGAGGGGTGGCTATCCTTATCCGAAATTCAGACGCCTCTGCAAGCAGTGGCGGTCTCATTGCAACTGGATGTGCCCACCACTCTATGTTACCTCTACATGCCTCCTGGGATTGATATCCCATGGGCAGACCTCGCCTTCCTCAGTGCCCAGCTTCCAAGACCCTTCCTGATTATGAGTGATTATAATGCCGTTAATCCTCAATGTGGTTTGGACCGTCACAACCCCCGAGGGCCTCTTGTGGAACAATGGGTGTCACACAATGGCCTCATTGTTCTTAACACAGGTGCCCCCATGCATATGATGACTGCCACTGGTGGTCTCTCATGTATAGACCTATCCATCTGCTCTGCTGGGTTGGCACCAGGTTTGCAGTGGTAGGTCTTGTCAGACCCTTGTGAAAGTGATGACTTTCCCCATCAAGATTAGCAGTGGAAATGGGGCATTACCCCAACACCCACCACCATGGTGTCTGTGTCAGGCAGACTGGGAGGAGTTTGCCCGCCGTATCTACTTTTGCCTACTGTGTGATGTTAATGGGGTCAACGACCTAGTGAGTCACTTCACAGATGTGGTGGTTGGGGCGGCATTGGCATCCATCCCCCAGAGCTCGTGTAACCCACCACGAGCACGGGTGCCATGGTGGATGGAGGATTGTCAGAGTGCAATTTGGGCTCACCAACAAGCCCTTCGCAGCTTCCAATCTCGTCCTACTGACAGAAAAAATACCTGCCGTGAACAGCCTACCATCCTCCGTTCACCCCCCTGTGCAGTCGTCCCTATTGGTGGACAACTCCTCTATCAGGTACTTGGCTGCCACGATGAACAGCATTGAGTGTCAACAGCAACTGGCACTAAACAGTGCCAATGAGTTTGCCAACTCTCAAGGCTATAAGTTCTCCCCTCACAAAACTACTGTCATGCACGTCTGTCGTAAGCTAGGGCTTTACCCTAAGCCTCAGCTTACCCTGGATGGCTGCCTCCTGTGACTTGTAGAGGCAGCCCGGGTTTCTTGGTCTCCATTTTGACAACCGTATGACATGGGCCCCACACTTGACGGAGCTGAAGGCTAAGTGCCTTCGCTCCCTTAATATTCTGCGGTGCCTGCAGGGAACAGGTTTTGGGGTAGATCGAAAGGTGATACTTCGATTCTACAGATCACTCGTTCGATCACGTCTTGATTATGGCTGCAGCGTATATATGGCCTGGCAGCTCCATCTACTCTCCGTATGCTGGACAGTGTTCATCATGCTGGCATCCAGTTGTCCATTGGGACGTTCCGCACAAGTCCAGTACTCAGCCTTTATGCTGAGACTGGTGAACCACCACTGGCTGTCCTGTGGCAGTACTTGGCAGCTGCATATATTTTGCAGCAGAACGGTCAGCCACAGCACCCTACACACCCAGCAGTCACACTATGAGACGGCCATTTGACTGCCACCCAGGGATTCCCCCTCCATTTGGTGTGCAGTAGATGGACGGTCTTACTGGCCTGGGTGTGACTACCTAGGGTGCAGCCTGTGCTGTTGGCCTCTGTGCCACCCTCGACAGTGCCTGAGCCCAGTTTTGATTTTATGCATGCAGCCTTCCCCAAAAGCAGTACTGCCTCTCTCTGACCTATCATGGCCATGTTTTTATTTACATTGATGGGTCAAAGGGTGGCTCCTCAGTGGGTTGGTCATCTCATAGGGGGCTGCCTTCCAGGTGGCGCCAGTGTCTTAACTGCAGAGCTAACTGCTCTGCACAGGGCACTGGAACTCATCCAATTAATGAATGACAGACACTTTGTTTTTGCAACTGACTCCCTATCATCCCTTCAGCTGTTGCACACACTTCATGGCAGACATGCCATCGTCCAGGGTGTGCACTGATTGCTGCTCTTGATTCACAAGCAGGGTAACACAGGGTTGTTTATGTGGGTCCTGGGGCATGTTGGCATCATGGACAATGAGAGGGCAGATGCTCATGCCCGTCAGGTGGCCCACTTGCCAGATATACCCGAGACTACCGTCTCCTCCTCTGTTGCTCTCTTGATGGTGTGGCAGGCCGTCCATGAACAATGCTGGTCCCAGTTGTGCACACTGAAGGACACTCCAGTGCACTGGGCGTCCTCGTGCTGCCAGTTGTGGAAGGACATGGTTGTGCTTGCTCAGCTGCAAATCGGGCACACCTTCCTCACCCACACCTACATTCTAAGGGGTGAGGATCGACCATGGTGTGACTGCTTTTGGGAGCCTCTCACAGTGGCACACATCTTTAGTCACTGTGAGAGATACCGTGAACTTAGATGCCATCATTATGCTGCTGATACATCCATCTTAAAGGCATTTCTTCTTCAGCAAATGGTAGCATTGTATTTTGCAGTATGCTAATGTTACATCTTTAATCCAAACAATTAGGCCAACACTATACCATGAAAAACATGCCCAAACCAAAATATATTGCATCCACCAAATTTTACATTCTTTAACATGTAGCAAGGACAAAGGGCACTATTCTTATGTCTTCATACAAACTTGGGGGAAGCATTACAGTCAATCATCATCTTATTGTGATTCATCAGACCAAAAAATATTGCACCATTTTGTTGTTTGCCTCTCATCGCTATCTCTTGCAAACTGGAGCATGTTCTTAATGTGTCTTGGGGCTAACATAGGCACCTTTCTTGGACGTCTACCTTTTAAAGCAGTTTCTAAAAGTCGTCTTCTAACAGTTGAAGTGCTAATTGAAATACGAAGCTCAAATGAAGCTTGATTTGATGATTTAAAATGATTTTTTTAGAAGTAATAGTAATAGCTCTATCACTACATGCTGATGTTTGCCTTTTTTTCAGGTTTTTCCCCACTGGATTGCATAGGCAATCATTTTGGCTGAACAACCAATAATTTCTTGAACTTCATTGTGGGTTTTTCCATTGGCAATTAACTTTTTAATTAAACTTCTTGTCTGAGTTGTGCAATGTTTTCCATAGCCCATTTTGTCAATAATTACCATTTTAATTTATTGAAATGAACTATTAAATAGCTGATTATGTACTTACTTATACCATTGTTTGAATTTTGTTAATAAGTTGAATCAACTAATTGTGAATTTTGCAAACACTATTTTAATGCACAATGTAATACAGTAAAACACTGTTATGAGGTTTTGTTGGGGACCGAAGGGAACACGTTATAACTGTGAAAACGCTATAGCCATGATATGCCTTTTAGTGCTTTTCCATCCATAATACTGCATAGTGGTAAAACGTCATGTTGGGGTACATACTGTAAGTGTTTTCCCTATGTGTACAGTAATCAAGAATTGATGATTGCTTCATGGTGGATGGCTGCTTCCACCTCTGGATGTTGTTTGTTTGCTGGTGTTTAGGGCCCTTCAGCAACTAGTTCATTAGAGCCCCCTTCCATAGTGTAGTTCTTATGCAGTGACTGCACAGATGCTACATTAATGCGACGACTTTTGGATAACAGCGGTACCCAGTTTTCCAAAGTAGCCACCCATGTTGTGTTGCTTAACTTTGGTGATAAAAACGAGAACTGGTGTGTCCAATGCAATTTGCGACTCCCTCTCTGGATGTTGAGGCACACATATCCTCTTGGTATCTTGGCTGAAATCTACACAAGTTCATTGTAAATTATCTTACCACCCCAATTCTAGGTCTCTTGTGTCATTACTACTAAAACCGTACATTAGCAAGATTGAGTGGTCTATTCATGTACAATGTTTGTAATGCACAGCTTATGTTGTGCATTCTGTACATATGCAACATTCCTAATCAGGACATGTGGGTTAGAACAAGTTTTTCATATCCGTGATAGGATATGAAAAACTTGGCTGCCCACCAGGACCTTGCAAACGTTATAGCTGTGAAAGCAAATGCTATATCTGTGACCCTCTACCATTAAAAAGCCATAGGCTCTGCCGGGATCAGCCCAAGCAGACACTGTAGACAATTTTACAATGTATCAAAGGTCAGTAATAGGTTTGCATATTATTTATATGCTGTATTTTGTTACTACATCTGCTACTTTATTGCACATGACTATATATTGCACAGGCACTATCCATTCAAATCAAATTGTAAAAAGTAATTTGCTGTCAGAAAAGGAATTATGTAAAGCTGGAAAAGGATCAACAAGTGAAATCATTATGGAAGATGAAAAAATTGTTGTCTCTCACTGGATGGACAACAGAGTTGTTCAAGTGGCTTCAAAAGAATGTGGAATAGTAGAAATAGATATGTGTAAGTTTAGTTGAGTTTAAGATTTAATTATTTTACATCCATTATAACAGGTCGAAATTACCCTTAAAATAGGGGATGGGATTTACTGGGGATAGGGGAAGGGATAGGGGACTCGGGCGGTCAAACAACCACATGTGTTCATAGTCCCCCAACAAAAGGAAATGTACAATTCCTGCCTTGAACCAAACCCCGGGGGATTGAACAACATCAAGTTATTTATTTTGTAGACAATACTATTAGTAAGATAGATATAACTTTCGTCTTAAAGGCAGGAAGTGGCAAAAGATGGTCATAAATTGAGAGATGCAAGTCATTAAAATCACACTGTTCCAGAAAAATAGGATTTCTAGTAACCCCAGCATGGGCAAAGAATTTATTTTGAAGTGAGCATCTGCTTGGTGCATTTATTTGCAAGTGAGCCAGCATGTCTCGGCTGTCTATACACTGAGCCATGAGTCTGTGTAACCATAACAGTCTAACATAAGTAATATACTACACCAATGATAGGCGAGATGAATCCAAGTGCTTATAGCTGGTTTGCCTCCAACCACCTCTCTACCACTGCCAGTGCATTCTGCAGTTGCTCTGAGGAGTGGACAGTAAAAATCTCCTTAGCTGGTTTATTATCATCAGCAAATGCCAAACAGTTTATATGTGGTGATATAAAAAAATGCAGATTGTTCAGGTACAGATTAAAAGGAAGAGGACTCAGGACACTGCCCTGGGGTTGTCCATTCTGCAATAAGTAAGGTTGAGGACTTAATGTATGGCCTATTTTGACAAAATTTATTCTCACACATAAATAGGACTTCATAATACTGGAGAAGTTTCCTGAAAGACCATATGCTGTAAGTTTCATCATCAGGATAGGAATCTGCTAATACCCAATAATCGTTGCATTAGTGTAGTGTCTGTGCAGTATATGCATTAGAACTATACAGTGGACGGGTCTCTAATGACCTCGTGGTTGACAGGACCTTAAACTCCAACAAACAACAAAGGATAGGAATTGAGATTGTCGAATGCCCTTGACATGTCCAAATATAGGTTGTCCACCTGACATCTATTTTTGAATGTGTTAGTAATTAGCTCCAAGTGCAGCAACTGGTTGGTCTCTGTAGATCTACCTTGAAAATGTCATGATGAGCAGGATGGAGAAATCAGGTGCTCCAGTGATAGAGAGTATGCTCCAATATTTTAGCAACTGGTGAAATAATAGAAATTGGGCAATAATTAAGAAGATCCTGAGGGGATGCCTTTTTTAATGGGAATTTCATGAACTGTTCTCCAGATTTTGGGAACAAAACAGTGCTGGAGACACAGAGAAAACAGTGTACACAACACTGCAGCTAACATACGGTGGTAAGCTTTAAGAATGATGGGCAGTAAATTATCAATCTCCTCCAGCTGGAAGGTGGAACAGATACTTACCACCGTCTTTGAAAAAGGTGGGAGATGTATATGATTTGGACAAGTGGCTACAGAACAAATCACAGTAAACGTTGGGATAAATGCCTCAAAGAGTACATTAATGTTCCTCATCTGCAATGCATTAGGGAATATAGTAAAGAAATGGGTGGAGTAGACAAACGTGATTGTCTTATTTCCCTTTATGGAAAACAATTAGATCCAAGAAATTCATTTTGTACTATTGGCAATAGTAAATTTCTGTTTGGAATACTGATTACAAGCTTATTATGCCAATATTCCTGGAAGAGAGCAACTTGATCTTCTTCATTGCTGTTTAAAAGTTGCACATGCATTGGTCAAGTATGGTTCCACCCCATTCAAAAAGGCATCACGGGCAGCTGTCACGTCCTATTTCTGATGATAGATATGATAATATAGCACATTTTCCAACCCATTTTGATGAAAAGAGAGCTCACAGGTGAAAACTAGAAGGTTGCAGTAGTCATAGCAGAATAAAATGTGATAAATGCAATGTTACACTTTGTATTTCATCAAAGAACAATTGTTTTCACTTTTCCACAAAAAAAGATATGAAATAAATAATTTTATGCATTGATGATTAACTACTGCTTTTGAATACATCACAGAAATGAAAAATTGCTATTCAATGTTTTTGGTGATAATTGTCATCAATTTCTTTCTTGGCATCTGTAGGTGCGAAATTTTTGAAATTTCGCATGCAGTCTCCATCAGAATTTTCTGCCAGTGCAATCATAATGTGACACTGAGGGAGTTAAGCAATAATGCATAACAGTTACCATAATTATTCTAATAAACGGTGCCCTCCAATAACCGGCACACCTTTCAGCTAAAAAAAATATAAACAGTGTGATCATGCAAGTCAACTTGAATTTCTTTAATGATTAGCCCTTTAATGCTACACAGGGGTACTGGTATCATCATCATCACAGGTTGGGTACATGGTTTCATTGAACATGCTATGACTGGGAACACCCCAGCCAGGCGCCTGGAACCTGCCAGCCTACCCCAGTGTTCCAGCACCACATTTTATAACCAAAATATAAATTTGGCAGATAAATTAATGCTTTGTAATTTTTAATATTGCATGGTGTCTGACCTATTGCACTATAACTATAATGCAATAAGGCATCAGGCTCATGCCTGAACAGAGGTACTGGTGTACCCCAGGATTATTCTTTCTCATCTCTGTTCTGTGGGTGACCCTGGCACAATGCAATTCACAGTATTTTCACATGATAGGTTGAACTTCCTAATAAGTCTCAGATTGGTGATTAATTGCTTAAATGGTTAATTGATTCAAATTGTTTATAATGATACTGTATTTTTTCTGTTTCTCAGCATTGCAAGCAAGCAGTCACACTATCCACTATATGGTGTAAACAACAATGCAATATCTTACTGGCAAGTGCTCTCCAGATAGTTTTTACCGACACTACTTGCACACATTTTTGCTACTCATGTAAATGCTTGCACTAGTTAGCATCGGGTAATTTAGATGCTAACTTGTGCAAGTTGTTTGCTCGTGTAAACTAATCTTTAGTACAGATATTGTTGAAAGAAAAGTTTCAAAGAGAAAGTATTCTTTAGCATTTCAATTGTTGGGAATTTCTGCAGCTGACAATGATGGTAATTGTCCTGGGGCTAAACCTCTACAGTTATCTGAATCTAGGGTAAGGATTTAAATTTTAAATGAACCATTGATAATTATTTTTCTCTGTTTCATTTTGCCAATAAATTCAGATTCGAGAGTGGCATCAGCAAAAATCAAAATTAATGGAATCAACTTGCCCGGCTAAAAAGTTTCCATTTATAAACTGGAAAAATAATCATCAGCACCATCTAATAATCAGCGCCCTCCAATAAATGGCACTACAAAAAAGTCTTTGAAAAAATAAACAGCATGCCTTTTATTAGAATAAATACAGTATGATATTTCTTAATTAATTGTTGAAGCCTCAGTTGATACTCTCAGTTTACATGATCAACTTGTAAAGGGTTCAACACATTCTTTTCATGATTGTCTTCCTGCAGTTCTTCCATCATCATTAGAAGGAGCTTGTGAGCAGAAGCTGCTTCCTTGTTGACATCATCCCAACCATATGATTCTCTGTCTTCATGGCTAATTTTAGAGATGTTAAATACTGGTTGTGCTTCAATGGTTAAACTCAAAGATCTACTTAGAACATTTCCTATTCACGAGTCCACATGCATATTGTAAGAAATGGTTGTGTAGATAGGCAGTGATGGCAAAGGTTTGTCCTCCCATTGTTAATTTTATGTGCTTATTTGCATTTAGATTTCGTTTTTCTATTAATATTCAGTACACCTTAAGTTCTGGTTCAGAATACAAAATTTCACCTTTCTCTTCCAGAAGATGAAGCATGTTTGGGCACAACAAAGTATTAGCTACAACAGTGTCTATTATGGCAAAAGTGTCTGCCGCTTCAATTAGTATTGGGAAATATAAAACATCACTGTTCATATGATCCTGCTCTTTTCTCAAATTGATTTTTAAATTCATCAGCTGAAGACTTACAATTTTGGCTCCTCAAGCTATCCCTTCTGTTTCATTCAATTGTCCTTCTAGTTTAATTACTGTTGGGGCCTAGTGCAGCAATCCTTTTTCAGGTGTCCTGCTTTCCCACAGTTAAAACATTTAATAAGGTTTCTAGTCATTTTATTGTGTATTATTTCCTTGTGGCATTTGGGTATTTGGGGGAAATTTGGATTGCATTGAGTTGTTTCAGTTTGGGGTTCTATATCCTTGATGGGGTAGGGAATATTTATAAGGGGGTGTATGTTATGCTGCATAACAGTGAGGGAGAGCAATTTAGCCAAAAATAACAAGAACCAAAGCAGTTAAAGACAAGTTGGAGGATCTCTTTATTTTTACCAGAGTTACAATGGTCCATCGGCAGTTAAAGATTAAATAATTCGGCCCCTTTTCTTACTCTGTAACCTAGAAAGAAAAAATCGTAAAACTTTTAATGACAATAAAGGAACCCTTAGAGGAGGGAAACAAAAATAACATGCTAGGGATATAAACAAGAAATGGAAAAGAAAATAAAGAAAGTTTATACTAAATAATAAAGAAACTTACCATTGAAAACGCCCTTCGAGTGTCCCTAACAGATGGCAAAAACCTGACACCCATGGGAAAGAAAAATTTAAGAAAGCCTAGAAATAAAACAGAGAAAAAAATAAATAATAAAGGCATTAAGCTACCCCAGCTATGAAACTATTAACCCCTTAACTAAGGAAAGCAATAACAATAAAACAATTCCTTCTTCCAAGGAATTGGGACGGCAACCCACTATTAAGAATTTAATGCCCCCAAGAGAAGGTATAAGTAGGAGGAAGACAACAAGGAGAAGACACAATTTTTCTCTTGTAAGAGAGGATAAGAGGAAGAAAGCAAAAGAATTCTAGCCAAGGAAAAATGAAAAACTAAAAGGCAAAAGGAAAACAAAAATCAATAAATAAGGAACGTAAAGAAAATAAACACTTACCAACAACCTTAATCTGCAACGTGTGAAGTGTGACCGCTGTGAAAGGACTAAGTGAAAGGTTAAATCATCATTCAAACCTTAAGACTGCTAATTCTGAAAGAAAACAAACAACGTTCACCACAGGAAAAATAAAAGAGAACTAAAAACAAATAAAAGAACTGAAAACCGCCACTCACGAAAACGTGTAATCCAACGACGGCAGCCATTTTAAATCACTCGACGACATCAACCAGTGTGACCAGACGGCAAAGTCAACCGGTGCAGCCAGAGGCAGGAAAAATGTTTTCGTTATTGTATCCCTTAAAAGTACCTATTGTACAGAAGATATTTACACTGCTTCTCTTATGGATGGAATATGGCGAGAAGAAGAAGAAAAGATAAAGAACCCTTTAAAGTTAAGCCTTAATTGCCAGTATCGGAAATTGACATGATTTTTCAATAAAAACTCCAGCTCAAAGATAATTTTATTAAATTCAATCTTGTCGTTATAGATGAAATCATCTATCATGTTTTATTTGTTTCAGGTGGCTACCAAGTGTTTTAAAAGAATTATATTCCTTTGCTAATTGTTGTTGTTTACCTGCTGAAATTGATTCTTGTTGTCGATTATAGAACAAAAGCCTGTCTTGTGAATTAGTTGCCCATCACCGCTTGATTGTTAGGAGAATTTCCACTTTTGAGATCGGACTAAGGATTATAATGATATTGATTTCGTTTTAAAATATAATATTTTAGTTTTGCTTGCATGCTTCAATCCAGCTAGAAATATTAGTTATCATTAGTTGAATTTTTTTTTTGATTTTTTCTTTGTATTTGACTAACCTTGTGGAAACTAGACCAAGTAGGAAGAAGGAATTGTATAATGTAGGCAAGGTATTAATTGTGGGATTGACAGGAATTCAATCACTTTTGTTAAAACTCACACCCTTATTGACCGGAGTTACATGTCTATTGCTCAGATTTACATTGTATCACTTCCTTAGGGTTTAGATTCTATATCAATAGAATTTTAGTGGAATAAAAACTATATTCTTATTATAAAATAAGGCCTATGTGGAAAAGCTTATCTAGGTTATCGATTTATGCACTCATGACCTAATACTTTAACACCCACATTGGTGCAAGAACCTCAAAACCGTCATCCCTGTCCCAACCACCTTGGCTGGAGCAAGTAACTTAAGGCAGAGGAAGACATGTAAATCATTCTCTTAAAACACTTTCTAATGACAAAACTGTGTCAGTAAATGCCTTTATTAATGCTTCCATGGAGCCTTGCGATTTGTTAGCCAAACAATGCATGCATTTTGGCTGATCCTGTGGATTTAAAAAGGGCATCATCGATTTCTACCAGCTCAGCATACTGGATGGCTTCATTTAAGTCCTTGGGATCCTTGGTAAAAATTGCTCTTCTGTTTTTGGGTGAAAGCCCCTTAACAAATTGGGCCTGTATAATCGCCTTCTCTGCAGGACTGGTGTCTATTTCAAAGATCCCCAGGGCTACCTTTTTAACCTTACTCACATATTAAGTTACCTTCTGGGGATTTTGAGGTATTTCACTGAATTTTGCCTTTAAATCCACTGTATGTTGCCTCAGTTTAAAATAGCATAATATACTTGCCTTTAATTCTTAATAACTCACTATATTCCTAAACTCTGGGGACTCTTGCCACACTTGTGATGCAGATCCTCGCAACTTGGACCAGATGATAGCAATCATCACACTATCTGTCCGTTTTGCTAACATACTGTATGCACTGAGTCTACTATTTCTATAAATGACTCACTTTGTCATCTCCTCAAAAAATGGGTACTAGAGCTCCATAAGATATCCCTTGAGAAAGGGTTGAGCAGTCAGGATCAGGAGTAGCTACAGTGGAACCTTCATTTGCGAGTAACTTGAACTACGGGTGTTTCACTAGACGAGCAATATTTTTTAAAAAATTTTAACTTGATTAACAAGCGATGTCTTGCAATACGAGCAGTGCTGCTAAAACGAATTTTTTTCCATGTATTGCATAGTATTTATTTTACTATACATATTTATTTTTTTTGTGTTCCATTCAATCTTGTTCCTTTACATACTTTAAATGTTAAGAATTCAAGAATTTGCTGCATTCATTCACTTGAGTAGTTAGTGTTAGAGCTTGCCAGCAGTATGCGACTAGGATACAGTGAACATTCATCATCATCTCATCCTTCTCCCACCTGAGGCAGGGTTGGGTCTGTGGGTTCTAATCCTCCACTCCAACCTGTCCCCCATCAAGTCCCCCTCCACCCTGCATGCCTGCATGTCCCTCTGCACCACCTGCTCCAACGTCCATTTTGGTCATCCTCTACCTCTGGTGCCCCCAGTTACCTGCAGTCCTACAAGGGACCTAATAAGCTCCTTCTCTCCCCTCCTCATCATCACATGCCCATACCACCTCAACCTATTCTTTCTCATCTGTTCTGCAATATCTGCCACCCCCAACCATACCTCTAATGTAATTGTTTCTAATTCTGTGGCATCTTGACACCCCACACATGTAGCACAGCATTTGCATCTCAGCCACTTGCATTTGCTTTTCATGGTTTTTCCTAATTGCCCAACACTGATCCATACAGCATAGCGGCCCTAATGACAGTTCTGTATACCTTGCCCTTCAATTTTATTAGGACATGGCAGCCACACAGGACCCCACTTGCCTTCCTTCACCTCAGCTATCCTGCATTAATTCTATGGGTCACGTCAGAATCTATTTCCCCGTTGCTCCAGAAAACTGTTCCTAAGAATAATTTTTTGTTTTGGTCCAAATATAGTACTGTTCGTTAGCACCCCCTCTCTTCTCTCTTGTCTCCTTCACATCGACACGATTTGTTCTTAATGCAAAGTTTTGTGTATTTTTAATTTATACGGTATTTTGTATTAATCATTTTTATATGGAAATTTTTGGGTTGTAGAACAAATCACCTAAGTTTCCATTATTTCTCATGGGGAAATTCACTTTTATATACGAGTGCTTTGGATTACAAGCACATTTCTTGAACGAATTGTGCTTTTGTTTATAGATTATTTTATTTATTCAATTCATCAATTGTAATCCCTATGGAATTTCTCATACCTTTCACCACCTTTGAGATTTATGACCATGGCTTTATTTCATCAAGCCAAAACATTACAACTTCCTTGAACTTTAATCATAAAATAGTGATCGTCTGGGGTGATAATACAGTCGAACTTCGCCATAACACACCCTGGTTATAACACTTTTTGGCTTATAACACTCACAATGGAAAGTCCCAGCCAGTGCTAATGCATAAGTATATAGAAATTGATTGGCTATAACACACTCAGATATTGCATATAACACACAACTGGTTTGGTCCCTACAGCACTTTCAACGTGTGAGAGACCTCCGATATAACAAACAGCTGTAACATGAAACTAGATGGCATACCCCACAGCTTGCATAAGGCCCATAGAATTAATGCATGATGCTGAAGTGGAGACAGGCAAGTGGGGCAAATTTGCAGAACTGTTATTAGGCCCACTATTTTATATAGCTCAGAGTGTTGGGCTGTTAGAAAGACCCATGAAACCAAATGCAAGCGGCTGAGATACAAAAGCTATGATACATGTGTGGGGTGTCATGATCTGACAGAATTAGAAACGACTATGTTAGTGGTAGCTTGGGAATGGCTGATATTGCAGAAAGGATGAGAGAGAAGGGTTTGAGGTGGTATGGGCATGTGATGAGGAGGGAGAGGAGGAACTTATTAGGTCCATTGTGGGACTGCAGGCAGTTGGGGGCACCAGAGGTAGAGGAAGACAAAAATGGACATGAGTTCAGGTGGTGCAAAGGGATATGGTGGCATGTGGGGTGGAAGGGGACTTGGTGGGGGATAGGCGGGAGTGGAGGATTAGAACCCACAGACCGGAACCTGCCTCAGGTGGGAGAAGGGTGAGATGATGATGATGATAAAAGGATAAAATTCTCAGCAGTGTTGAATCTGGGAAAAATTGCAGCTGACTGCAAGTGTGTGCGTCTTGAAGTATAATTATACAAGCCAAGGTCGACTAGTCTAGGTTGAATTTTTGTTCAGTAAACATAGCTTTGGCATCATTTAGCATTGTTTATGTTATAACACACACTAGGTTATAAGACACAGACACAAGCAGTCCCAAAGGTGTGTGTTATATCCGAGTTTGACTGTATTTCATTTTAAAGCAGTTATTATTGGTTTGAAGGCTTTTAGCCATTGTTGGTAGGGGCATTATAAAGTTTGATGCCATAGCTGAGTCAAGTGGATAATTCCCGTAATTTTGATGGGATCTTTAGGTCCTTTTTAGATCATTATAATTATTTATAATATTTATTTTGGAAAAGCCGTGGGTGTGGGGGTAGTTGATAGATTAATTTGGTAAGGAATGTGGTTTGAGGGAGATTAGTTGGGAAAGCCACAGGGGTAGTTGATTTATTTGAAAACGAATGATGATTGAGGGGGATAATATGAGAACAGACACAGGGTAGTTGAAAGTTGTGTGTGTGTGTGTGTGTGGTGATAACTGCTTTAGTTGAAGGGCCCTAACACTCCAACAAAAAAAAGCTAAGGGGAAGGGTGAGCTCCTAAATCGATACTTTGCCAATATTCTGTACACTCGATGCAAAAATCTTTTTCCATATAGATCCCATTCCTCTCCCTTTCAAAGGAAGCTACACTCCAGACCTCTCCCTTTCAAAAGAAGCTACACTCCAGAAACCACATTCAGGACCTCTTTCATCGAAAAGGTGCCACCAGTCTGCCAGGATTAAATCTGGAACCACTGACGCACAACACCAGAGGCCAACGTGGCATTACTAAGGGTCAATTTGTTTATCATTGCAGGTAGATCAAATTTCTATTCATAATATCGTATTGCTTATCCATTTGTCTATTCCCATTTTTCCACTTTGCAGATGTAGCAATGTTTTAGTGACCTTGGGAAATATCTAGTATTGTGCCCTGTACTGCATGCTGTTTATAAGAATGATAGAGTGGGACCTTCACCAATTCAATGGAAAGTGTCTGTTACCAATGCTGTGCATTTCTAACCAACTCAGCATCCCTTTTGCTTCTTTTTTTTAAAAGCAATGACACTAGAAACTGTGTCACCATTTGATCACATTGGCCTACTTTTGAGGCTCACGTAGTGCCCCGTTCCCCTTGCTCCTCATGTCCTTGGCATTTGTCCCATTTCCAAGAGTTGCTATGCAGCCCCTTTATTCATTCTAGTATCTGACACAGGCATTGACAGACAGAGGTGGTTTATAAAGGAACATAAAAATAGCAATAGCTGAATAGCATAATTATTAAACTGTTGAATTCCTTTATTAAAAACTCCAACACATTCATCATTTTAATACTGAAACTTGTAAGCCACAACTCATGCAACCCCAGTTTCACTTTTGACATTAAATTGATTTCATTGCACAATGTGAAAATCTTTACAAACTTCAGTTACAGCAATCCCTGTAGATTTAATAATCCTTCCCATCTCTTCGACATTCATTGTGGACTGCTCTTCATGTTACTTTCATGTTGTATCATAGCCAATACCGACAGCTTGGTGCACATAATCCGAGTTGCATGTTGCACTCTTCACAAGGAAATCTGCTAGGTCTTCCTTTGCAATGCGACGGCCAACACCTTTTCCCACTACCACTTTATAGTTTTTTGTTGGTGGATCATCTTTGAAAAATAAATTAAAATATTAAATGTCAGAATCACATTCTTGTTTTTCCTGTAAGGGTCCCCAGATTCCCCATCTCAAAGTTAAGGGTAGTCCATTACATTCTGACCACCCATGGAGGGTGAATATGGCAGGTGAGATTGTGATGGCACAACATCTTACTACCAGCATATCAGAAATGGCTCACCTTGGGTGCTCTCATGCCACTATTGTGAGTACACATCAAAAGTGGTGCAATGATGGGAAAATATTGACACATTATCCATCCATGTGTTGACCATGGCTCATTATGCCAGCGGGCAGTGATGGCTGTTGCTCATTGTTCAGAGTGACAGCCAGGCAACACTTTAAGAAATTGCACACAGGTATAATAATGTTATCCAGGATAATGTTTCATAGCATGGTTCACTGAACACTGCTGTGATTCTACAACATGCGATTCAACATTACTGGGACCATCTGATCACATTGGCCCCACTTCAACCATCCCACATTTTTCCAATGGTTCATATCCGAATCTATTTTTCCATTACTCTGGAAAATGGATACTAGGTCTTGAAATTCTTGCAACTTTAGAGAGTTCCGTGTTACAATCAACTGCATTTTGATATCCAATGCAAGCAGACGAAAATTAATTTGTGCATGTACTGCAAAAAGTTATCGTTTTTTTTACCATATTGACATGAACAGTTCTAATGTATGTCCCATTATATGTAACCCAGATATGTCACGGGCAGAGTAAACTGCTACGTTGGCGCGTCCCCAGGTGGCGGATAGGGGAATCCCTGCAGTGCGTTTGGGGAATGGCGATTTAGTCAGCCCCTGGATGTGCTGAGGGAAGAAGTGAAATAAAATAGCTCCTGCGGTTCTCTGGCAGGCTTGGTCCCACTCAACTGTGTGGGCCAGCTGCCATTGAGCTAATGGAGACCTGTACTGCTCCAACAAAGAGGCCACGTTCGGCCAGTAAGCCCCTGGATCCCGGGAACGAACCTGTGGCGTCTACAGCATCGGCACCTGCCCTTAACAAGAGGCAACGACCACTTAGCCTTAAGGTGCAGGGTTCCAAAGCTGATGCACAGCATGTTCCTGCATCTAAGAATTTAGGTGCAGTCCAACCACCATCCATACCTTCTTCCTATCCTCCCTGGTTTATTTCCATCTCTGGGGAGGATGGAGCAGCCTTGGGGAAGGCGTCGCCCTTCCTTATCGCCAAAGCCATCAAGGGCATTGACGGCGACGTGACTTTGGTCAAGAAACTGTGCAATGGCACCTTATTGGTGGAGGCATCTGCCCCTCACCAGATAGAGGTATTACTGAAACTGTGGAAGCTCGGTGATATCCCCATTGTGGTCGAACCGCATTGCACATTAAACACCAGCAGAGGTGTGGTGCGGTGCCCCGATCTATGCGAGGAGTCAGAGGAGCAAATAGCAAAGGAGCTTAGGGACCAGGGTGTGGTGGTCCGACGGATGGAGAGTCCCGCCCATCTGACACCTTGGTGCTGACCTTTGGTAGGCCCAAAGTGCCAGAGTACATCATGGCTGGCTACCTCAGCTTGCCTGTGCGTCCATTTATACCGAGCCTGCTTCAGTATTTCAAGTGCCAACGATATGGCCATGGCCAGAATTCCTGTTCTGCCAAGGCCATGTGTGGCACTTGTGGGCAAGGAGACCACTCCCCACAGTCTTGGAAGACTGCACCTTTATGCATAAATTGTAAGGGCAACCACCCCACCTCTTCACAGGATTGCCCCTTTGGCTGCAGGAACGTGCGATCCAGGAGCTGTGTGTCTTGAAGGGTGTCAGTTTTCTGGATGCACGGTGGCTGCTAGCCTTGCCAGGGACCTCCAGTCATGGAGTGTCCTATGCAGGTGCTGTGAAGGCAGCTGCTGTGTCCTCTGTCTGTACCCAGATGGACACCCTACCTCAGCTCCCCCTCTCATCCGTTTAACGCCCTCTAGGGCCTACGGGGTCCATTGGGTGCCGGTCTGTGCAAGCATTCGCTGCCAGACGGACCCCGACCCCATTTCCAATTCTTCTTCCAGCTCCACCACTGCCTCTGGCCCATGCATGGGCCCCCCCCCCCCCAATAATGGCGGTGGCAGCTTCTTTGGAGGCCCCTTATGCCTCTCATAAAAGAGAGGCATCTCCCTTGAAGGCCTCCCTCTCTGTCTCAGCACAGCTAGCCTCCTCCACGGAAGGGGTGGTGGGTGAGACAGCTGGAAAGAAACTAGGGACACCTCCCACTACTGCCAAGGGACGTATGTCCTTGGTTCGTCCACTCAAGCTCTCTAGCCAACGGCAGAGAACATGGGGTGGTTTCATGCCCCAACTGGGGCAAGATGGGGATTCCTCCTTCGAGATGGAGGAGGGTGAACCAATTGAAGGCGTCCTTCTCTTTTCTACAGTGGGACAGAGAAAAGGGAGGGATAGCAACAAGCCACCTAAGTCCACTTGATGGTAAATTTCCTACAATAGAACTGTCGAGGGTTTTCCCACAAGAGGGACGAGATCGCACGTGTGATCTCGAGGCACAACCCTGTCTGCATCTCCCTCCAGGAGATCCTGTGTCGCAGTGATACCCCCATTTCGTTACAGGGGTACACTGTATATGCAGACACCCAGCAGCAAGGAAGCCACCCTGTGGGAGGGGTGGCTATCCTTCTCCGGAATGGGTTCATTCATGTGCCAGTGGCTTTGCAGACGCCTCTGCAAGCAGTGGCGGACTCATTGTCACTGGATGTGCCCACCACTCTATGTTCCCTCTACATGCCTCCTGGGATTGATATCCCATGGGCAGACCTCGACTCCCTCAGTGCCCAGCTCACAACACCCTTCCTGATTATGGGTGACTTTAAAGCCCATAATCCCAATGGGGCTCCGACAGTCACAATCCACGAGTGCGACTTGTGGAACAATGGGTGTCACAAAATGGCCTCGTTGTTCTCAACACAGGTGCCCCCACGCATATGATGACTGCCACTGGTGGCCTGTCATGCATAGACCTTTCCATCTGCTCTCCTGGGTTGGCACCAGGTTTGCAGTGGGAGGTCTTGTCAGACCCTTGTGTAAGTGATCACTTCCCCATCAAGATTAGCAGTGGAGATGGGGCATTACCCCAGCAACCACCATGGTGGTGTCTGCATCGGGCTTACTGGGAGGAGTTCGCCCACCATATCTACTTTTACCCACTGTGTGATTTTGATGGGGTCAACGACCTAGTGAGTCACTTCACAGAAGAGGTGGTCAGGGCAGCTCATGTAACCCACCATGAGCACAGGTGCCAGGGTGGATGTAGGATAGTCGGAGTGCGGTTCTGGCTCGCCTATGAGCCCTTCCCTGCTTCCAATCTCGTCCTACCAAGGCCAATCGTATCGACTATCTCCGAGCCCAGGCATATGCACGATGGGTGATCACGGAGGCCAAACGCTCCTCATGGAGTCAGTATGTCTCCTCACTTACCCGTCACATGCCCTCCAAGCAAGTCTGGGAAAAACTGAGGAAGATCCAAGGGAGGTATTTACCATCATGTGGCTCCGGTCTCCTTGTACAAGGGAGACATTGCCTTCTGCCGTGTGAAGTGGCTGAGGAACTGGGAAGAACGTTTGCAGCCATCTCCAATTCCCAGCACTACACAGCAACATTTCTAAACAAGAAGCAGGCTGCAGAACGACATCCACTGAACTTCACTGGTGGTGTCGCCGAGGAGTATAACAATCCATTTACTCCTTGGGAGCTGCAGGCAGCTCTAGCAAGAGCCAAGGACACTGCCCCTGGCCCAGATAGCATCCACTATCAAATGCTATGACACCTACCAGAGAAAGGCGTTAGGTACATCCTTCAGGTATTCAATTACATCAGGCAGCAGCATGAAATCCCTGCAGGTTGGCGAGAGGCTACTATAGTCCTACTGCAAAAACCTGGGAAGGATAGTAGCCTTCCAAAAAATTACAGACCTATTTCATTCACGAGCTGTCTTTGCAAAACCATGGAACGCATGGTGAACTGGCACAAATGCCCAATGGTGAACCTTCTCGCCAATGCCCAATGTGGCTTCCATGCTCGCAGGTCTCCAGTGGATCACTTGATCTCCCTGGAGACCGCAGTATGTGAGGCCTTTCTCCACAGACAGCACTTAGTGCCTGTCTTCTTTGATGTGGAGAAGGCATATGATACCACATGGCGCCATGGTATACTGCAGACCTTGCACCAGTGGGGGCTAAGGGGTAATCTGCCCCTCTTCCTCCATAGCTGTTTGTCCGAATGGACCTTCAGAGTGTGTGTGAGTAACACCTACACCTCAGCTTTCCTGCAGGAGAATGCTGTCCCACAGGGGAGCGTCTTGAGTGTGACGCTCTTTGCTGTTGCAGTGAACGGCATACCATCCTCCGTTCACACCCCAGTAAAGTCGTCCCTATTTGTGGACGACTTCTCTTTTAGGTACCGGGCTGCCACGATGCACAGCATTGAGCGTCAGTTGCAACTGGCACTAAATAGTGCCATGAGTTTGCACCTCTTGTGGCTATAAGTTCTCCCCTGACAAAACAAATGTCATGCACTTCTGTCGTAAGCAATGGCTTCACCCTGAGCCTCAGCTTACCCTTGAAGGCCACCTGACAGCCGTCTGACATGGGTCCCGCACTTGAAGGAGCTGAAGGCTAAGTGCCTTTGCTCCCTGAATATTCTGTGGTGCCTGCAGGGAACTGGTTTTGGGGCAGATCGAATGGTGATGCTTCGGCTCTACAGATCACTCGTTCAATCGCGTCTGGCTTATGGCTGTGGCGTGTAAGTCTGGGCCGCTCTGTCAACTCTCCGGATGCTGGACAGTGTTCATCACTTGTTTGTTGTTTGTTTTGGGCTTAGGGCCCATCAACTACAATGGTCATTAGGACCCAGAAAGACAATCATCATGGTGGGGGTGTAAATGGCCTTCCCACCATGATGGCAATAAATAAGGGCAAAAGCCAACTAAAACTAACACATACAGAAGGCAATAGCCAAATAAATAGCAAGGAATAATATTAGGCAAAAGCCAAAACCAGAAATAAAAGTAAAATCTGCAAAAACGAGAAAAGACATAACAATAAAAGTGGCGAAAGCCAAAACAGACATAACAATAAAAGTGGCAAAAGCCAAAACAGACATAACAAAAAAGTGGCAAAAGCCAAAACAGTCATAACAATAAACATGCCAAAACAGATGCAGAAATAAAAAAGGCAAAAGCCAAAATAATTACAGAATAAATTCCAAGATGTCTAAAACAACCCCCAGGGGGTTGAGAGCTCGCTTGTATTTGTGAAACAGGCTGGCCTATTTCACAAAATTTGATTTATACACGGTTTATCCCCAAGTGAGGCAGAGAGCTCCCGACTGACTCCTAGTCACCATCTCAGTTCGCAGTATCTCTCACAGTATCTCAGATATGGCCATCCCACCATGGTGGCAATAAATAGCAATAAAAAAGGCAATAGGGCAATAAAATTTCACAATAATTAGAGGCAAAAGCCAAAAAACACGGAAAGGTAAAAGTAGCAAAAGCCAAAACAGAAATAACAATAAAAGCGGCAAAAGCCAAAACATAAAACAGAAAGAACAATAAAAGAGGCAAAAGCCAAAATGGACATAACAATAAAGGTGGCAAAAGCCAAAACATTAAACAGAAATAACAATAAAAAGGCAAAAGCCAAAACAGACAATAAGAAATGTGGCAAAAGCCAAAACAGACACATAAATAAAGGCAAAAGCCAAAATAATACAAGAATAAATGCAAATACTGTCTTGAAACCGTGTATAAATCAAGTCAACAAACAATCCATGTATAATTCAAATGGTGTGAACCAGTGAGCTCTCCACTGCCTGGGGGTTATCCCCAAGTGAAGTGGGGAGCTCTGGACTGACTCCCAGTCACCATCTAAACTCTCGGTATCTCTCTCAGTGACTAAAGATATGTGCCACTGTGAGAGGCTCCCAACAGAAGTCACACCATGGTTGGTCCTCACCCCGTAAAATGTAGGAGTGGGTGAGGAAGGTGTGACCGATCCAAAGCCGAGCAAGCACTTTTTGTTTGTTTTTTTTGTTTTGTTGTTGCTTTAGGGCCCATCAACTACTGCTTCGGTCTGGTGGGGGGCGGATGCCTTCACCAACAAGGTGCCATTGCACAGTTTCTTGACCGAAGTCACGTCGCCGGCAATGCCCTTGATGGCTTTGGCGATAAGGAAGGGCGACGCCTTCCCCAAGGCTGCACCATCCTCCCCAGAGATGGGAATAAACCGGGGAGGATAGGAAGAAGGTATGGATGGTTGTTGGACTGCATCCAAAATCTTAGATGCAGGAACATGCTTTGCATCGGCGGTTGATTGTTTGTTTGTTTTGTTGTTGCTTTAGGGCCCATCAACTACAAAGGTCACTAGGGCCCAGAAAGACACATCACCATGGTGGGGGTGCAAATGGCCATCCCACCATGATGGCAATAAAAAGGGCAAAAGGCCAATAAAAGTAATAACAATAAAAACGCAATAGCCTAATAATTATTCAGAAAAGAAATACAGGCAAAAGCCAAAACAGACATATAAAAAAGGCAAAAGCCAAAACATACACAACAATAAAAGTGGCAAAAGCCAAAACAGAGAGAAAAATAAATGTGGCAAAAGCCAAAACAAACACAGAAATAAAAAGGCAAAAGCCAAAAAAGACAGAATAATAATTGTGGCAAAAGCCAAAACAGACAGTACAATAAATGTGGCAAAAGCCAAAACGAATACAGAAACAAAAAGGCAAAAGCCATATAATTCAAAAATAATTACAAAAAGGGC
>JAAFCE010006156.1:815748-938486 GCA_013389805.1 Trigoniulus corallinus | reverse complement strand
AGATTGACCTAGCTGTAGGAGACTTGCTGTTAGAGATTTTCTCAGATGTGAGGGATGTAATTTTAAATCCCCCAATCTCAGAGGTATACAAGGCTCTAAAGTCTGCTTTTAAGCAGAGAAGTACACCAACAGCAGCTGCTGAACAAATTACAGCTCATGGAATGGAAGTCAACCCAGCTGTTGTGATATATGCAACAGCTGGCCAGAAGATCAGTGTAGACACCCAATAATATACTTCTCCCACAAGAGTTGTTTATTTTGAGACTTCCCAAGCAGATTAGTTATTCTGGCCACTGCAGACTTGGGTACACCATTAAATCGATTATCACAGGTCTGCAAAAAAGTACTTTTTAAAAATTGTTTTACTTTTGATAACTGATTTTTATATGATTAGGTGTGCTGATTCCAAAAACGCAATTCATTTTTTTCTATCATGTAAGGTTTTCTCTCAAAAAATTTTCATAGTTTGGAAGAAATAAAGGAAATCATCGAAAGTCGCTAGGTGGTGCACAGTGCCGGTCTGGTTATTGTGCGTGTTCCAGTGATTTTTTTGCTTATTGCATATTTTCTGCAGCAATTTTGAAAAACACGCCTTTTTTGAAGGTGACAACTTATAGTTCCTGTACAGGTAGGGCTGTGGGCATAGGTGGGGCGTTTCTGGTTGGGGGAAGTGACTGCAGGGTTTGGCTGTCTAAACCTAACCTTGCATCCTTTTCCACTGATCTCTTCATGTGGCATGCATCATCTGCTCTGACAGGCACCACACAGCACTTGGCAGCAGAGCCCAACCACTTGTTTGTTGTTTGTTTCTGTTTTAGGGCCCATCGACAGAAAGGTCATTAGGGCCCAGAAGGACAATCACCATGGTGGGGGTAGCCCAACCACATTACAACACAGCAATATTTGATATTTTATTTTTTTTTAATTTCAATTTATTTAATATTGTTACTACTTTGTGTTGCCTGGCTCTCTCTCATCCATTATTTATTAATCATTTGTTTGTATACAGTTTATTGGGGGGTTGGATATTGGTTTGTTGGGCTGTTTTTGGTTGTTTTCTGTGTTTGTATATTAGCATACAAGGTGTGCTTCCTGGATTGTTAGGTGTATGTTGGGAAAGGTAGACTGCCAGGTGAGTGTGAGACATCTGCTCACTTGGCAATGTTAAGATCACTAATGAGTGTCTCCTGTGGGGTAGGTTGCAACCCCCCACAGGTAGCCCTGCTACTAATGCTGTGGGTTCTGGACACCTGACTGGGGTGCCCCCAGTCAGAGCTGTCATGTCAGATAAGGAGGCTAGACTGAGACTAGGGACATGAAATGTGGGGACCTCAGGGAAAACTGGGGAATTAGTTGAGACCCTGAAGCATAGGAAGATCAGTGTTGTATTCCTCCAAGAGACTAGGTAGAAGGGGAAGTACTTGGTGAGGGATATGTACTGATCTATGTAGGCTGTGTTCAAGGGACAGAATGCAATTGCAGCATGGGGTCACCTCAGTTAAGAGAATTAATAGTAGGTTAATGCTAGTCACTGTAGTCTGGCAGGGTATAGCACTCCACCTCATAAGTGCATATGCCCCCGACCAGGCCTATGTGAAACACTAAAAGCAGACTTTTAGAATGATTTTGATGAGGTGGTAATGTCACTAGTCACCACCATTACACAGGGCAAGGGAAATGAGAGACTAATTATTGGAGGTGACTTTAATGCACATGTGGGAAAGGACAGGCTGGGATATGAGGTGGTACATGGGGGATGTGAGTATGGGAAAATCAACCCAGAGGGCAGAAGGTCCTCAAGACAGCAAGAGCTCATGGCCTTGCATTGGCCAATACATGGTTCAGGAAGAGGGAAAAGCATCTGATCACTTTTCAGTCACCACAGGGGAGGTCCCAGATAGACTTTTTCATGGTGAGGAAGCAACAAAGGACAGAGATTCAGGATTGCTGGGCATTACCCAGTGAGGATTTTCAGAATGACAGTGGCCACAAGCTACTCATGACAGAACTACTTATTAAGGGGATAGTTAAGAAAAATACATGGAAATGAGAACCTGTCATTAGATGGTGGAAGTTGCCCACCAAGGCAGATGAATTTTGGCAGCAGGTTTGCAGTCAGGTAGACTGGGACTAGGAGGGGTCAGACAATGCCATGTGGGACAGGGTTGCTAGGAAGATTAGGAGATTTGGAGAGGCATTGTTAGGTATGAGTAGAAAAGGTGGCACTTACCAGGGTAGGCAGACATGGTGGTGGAATGAGGATGTGGAAACTGCCATCAAGCAGAAGAAGGTAACTTTCTGTAGATGGAGGGAAATAGGGGATCAGGTTTCAAAGACAGAATATGTTCAGGCAAGGAAAAACGCCAGGAGGACCACTGCCCTGGCCAAGCACCAGAAGTATGAGGCCTTCTATGAAAAGTTGGGGACAGGGAAGGAGAAAAAGCAGTTTTTAGACTGGCCAAGACAAGGTATAGAACTAGTAAGGACGTTACCAGGGCTATAACGGTTAAGTATACCAATGAGACTGGGTTGCTGTCTGTGCAATGGGCACAGACAATGGAACTGTTGAGGGTTTTCCCACAAGAGGGACGTGATCGCACTGCTGATTTCGAGGCACAACCCTGTCTGCATCTCCTTCCAGGAGATCCTGTGTCGCAGTGATACCCCCGTTTCGTTATGGGGGTACACTGTATATGCAGACACCTGCAGCAAGGAAGCCACACAGTGGGAGGGGTGGCTATCCTTATCCGGAATGGGTGCATGCATGTGCCAGTGGCTTTGCAGACGCCTCTACAAGCAGTGGCGGTCTCATTGCAACTGGATGTGCCCAAAACTCTATGTTCCCTCTACTTGCCTGCTGGGATTGATATCCCATGGGCAGACCTCAACTCCCTCAGCGCCCAGCTTCCTAGACCCTTCTTGATTATGGGTGATTTTAATGCCCATAATCCCCAATGGGGCTCGGTCAGTCATAACCCCCGAGGGCGACTTGTGGAACAATGGGTGTCACATAATGGCCTCATTGTTCTAAACACAGGTGCCTCCACACATGTCATGACTGCCACTGGTGGTCTCTCATGTATAGACCTATCCATCTGCTCTCCTGGGTTGGCACCAGGTTTGAAGTGGGAGGCCTTGTCAGACCCTTGTGGAAGTGATCACTTCCCCATCAAGATTAGCAGTGGAGATGGGGCATTACCCCAACACCCACCATGGTGGTGTATGCATTGGGCGGACTGGGAGGTTTAACCCCCCCCCCCTTATCTACTTTTGCCCACTGTGTGATTTTGATGGGGTCAACGACCTAGTGAGTCACTTCACAGAAGTGGTAGTCGGGGTGGCATTGGCATCCATCCCCCAGAGCTCGTGTAACCCACCACGAGCACGGGTGCCATGGTGGACGAAGGATTGTCGGAGTGCGATTTGGGCTTGCCAATGAGCCCTTCACTGCTTCCAATCTCGTCCTACCAAGGCCAACCGTATCGACTATCTCCCAGCCCGGGCATATGCACGACAGGTGATCATGGAGGCCAAACGCTCCTCATGGAGTCAGTACATCTCCTCACTTACCCATCACATGCCCTCCAAGAAAGTCTTGGAAAACCTGAGGAAGATCCAAGGCAGATATTTACCAGAATGTGGCTCAGGTCTCCTTGTGCAAGGTAGACATTGCCTTCTGCCGTGTGAAGTGGCTGAGGAACTGGTAAGGACGTTTGCAGCCGTCTCCAGTTCCCAGCACTACACGGCAGCATTTATGCAAATTAAAGAGGCTGCAGAACGCCACCCACATACTTTTACTCAGGGTGTCGCCGAGGGGTATAACAATCCATTTACCCCTTGGGAGCTGCCGGGCAGCTCCAGCAAGAGCCAGGGACACTGCCCCTGGACCAGATAGCATCCACTATCAAATGCTACGACACCTACCAGAGAAAGGGCGTTATATGCCTTCTTGAGGTATTCAACTATATTTGGCAGCAGCATGAAATCCCTGCAGGTTGGCGAGAGGCTGCTATCATCCTACTGCAAAAACCTGGGAAGGATGGTAGCCTTCCAGGAAATTACAGACCCATTTCACTGACGAGCTGTCTTTGCAAAACCATGGAATGCAAGGTGAACTAGCGCCTGGTGTGGTATCTGGAACGGCACAACCTTCTGGCCAATGCCCAGTGTTGCTTCCATGCTGGCAGGCTCTCCTTGGAGACTGCAGTGCGTGAGGCTTTCCTCCACAGACAGCACTTAGTGGCTGTCTTCTTTGATGTGGAGAAGGCATATGATACCACATGGCGCCATGGAATACTGGAGACCTTGCACCAGTGGGGGCTCAGGGGTAATCTGCCCCTCTTCCTCCATAGCTTTTTGTCGAAACGGACCTTCAGAGTGCATGTGGGTAACACCTCCTCCCCGGCCTTCCTGCAGGAGAATGGTGTCCCACAGGGGAGCGTCTTGAGTGTGACGCTCTTTGCTGTTGCAGTGAACGGCCTACCATCCTGCATTCACTCCCCGGTAAAGTCGTCCCTATTCGTGGACGACTTTTCTATTAGCTACCGGGCTGCCACGATGCACAGCATTGAGCGCCAGCTGCAACTGGCAATAAACAGTGCCAACGAGTTTGCCACCTCTCGTGGCTATAAGGCCTTCCCTGACAAAACCACTGTCATGCACTTCTGTCGTAAGCGAGGGCTTCACCCTGAGCCTCAGCTTACCCTGAATGGCCACCTCCTTCCAGTTGTAGAGGTGGACCGGTTTCTTGGTCTCCGTTTTGACAGCCATCAGACATGGGTCCCACACTTGAAGCAGTGTGAAGATGCCTGCAGGGAACTGGTTTTGGGGCAGGTTGAATGGTGATGCTTCAACTCTACAGATCACTCGTTCGATCGAGTCTTGACTATGGCTGTGGTGTGTATGGCCTGGCCGCTCCATCTACTCTCTGGATGCTGGACAGTGTACATCACACTGGCATCCGGTTGCCCCTAGAAGCATTCCACACAAGCTCAGTGCTCAGCCGTTATGCTGAGTCCAGTGAACCCCCACTGACTGTGTGGCGGCAGTGCTTGGCAGCTGCATATATTTTGTGGCTGAAAGGTCAGCCACAGCACCCTAAACACCCAGCCATTTTTAGTCGCACTCTGCGACGGCCATTCAACTGCTGACCAGCAGTTCCCCGGGCCTCTGTGCCGCCCTTGACAGTTCCACAGCCGCCATTCCCAAAGCCAGTACAGATAGGTTAGTGTACCAGCAAGAGTTTGGACGCCTCTCTCTGACCTATCTGGACCATGTTTTTGTTTACATGGATGGGGCGAAGGATGGCACCTCTGGGGGTTGTTCGGTCTTTACAAGTGGTCATCTCATAGGGGGCCGCCTTCCAGGCGTCGCCAGTGTCAGGCACTGGAATTTATCCAATGTTTGAATCACTGACACTTTGTGGTTGTGACTGACTCCCTATCCTCCCTTCAGCTGTTGTACATCCTTTATAGTAGACATACCATCGTCCAGGGTGTGCACAGTTTGCTACTCATGCTTCATCAGCAGGGCAAGACAGTGTTGTTTATGTGGGTCCCAGGGCATGTTGGCATCATGGGCAATGAGAGGGCAGATACCCATGCCCATAAGGTGGTATACCTGCCAGATGTCCCTGGCACTACTGTCTTCTCCTCTGCTGCTCTCCCGACGGTGTGGCGGGCCATCCTTTAACAATGGCGGTCCCAATGGTTTGCAGAGACTACCAACAAACTCCGCACACTGATGGACACTCCAATGCACTGGGTGTCACATGCCGGTAGTTGCAGAGGAAGGAGATTGTGCTTGCTTGGCTGTGAATTGGTCACACGTTCTTCACCCACTCCTACATACTATGGGGTGAAAATGAACCATGGTGTGATTGCTGTTGGGAGCCTCTCACAGTGGCCCACATCTTTAGTCACTGATAGATACCATTAAATTAAATACTGACTGGGGGTTGGTCCAGAGCTCTATACCTCACTTGGGGATAACCCCCAGGGTGTTGAGAACTCACTTGTATTTGTGAAGGAGGCTGGCGTCTTTCACAAAATCTAATACTGACCCTTTTTCTGGCAGTTTTTGCCTTTTCCTTTGTGTCGATTTGGCGTTTGCATTTTATTTCTGTGCCTGTTTGGGCTTTTGTCCGTTTTTGTTAATGTTGGTTTTGGGTTTTTCCGTTTTCTTATATCTACTGTTTATGTATCTTTTTTATATCTATGTCTGTTAAAGCTTTTGTCCTCTTTAGTCTAGTTTTGGCTTTTGCCTATATTTATTCTGTTATTTATTTGGCTGTTGCCTTTTATTGTTTATTGCTTTTGGTGGGCTTTTGCCCTTATGTAATGTCATCATGGTGGGATGGCCATTTACACCCCCACAGTGGTGATTGTCTTTCTGGGCCCTAATGACCATTGAAGTCGATGGGCCCTATAGCACAAACGAACCCCATCAGGTGGCCAACCTGCAAGATGATGCTGACACTGCTGTTCCTGCCTCCAACAGTTTCCTAATGGTGTGGTGGGTCATTCATGGTGAGTAGCGGTTCCTGGGGTCTGCAGAGACCATCAACAAGCTCCACACAATTAAGGACACCAGATTCCATTGGAAGTCCTCATGCTGCCAATCATGGAGTAAAGAGGTTGTGCTTGCTCAGTTACAAATTGGTCATACCTTCCCAACCCACTCCCACTTACTGCAGGGTGAGGAGCAACCATAGTGCAACTTCTTTTGGTAGCCACTATCCATGGTGCACATCTTTAGTCACTGTGGCTAAAGATGTGTACCACAGTTCCATGATTCCATGAACTCAGGCACATACAGGGAGTCAGTCCAGAGCTTGCCACCTCCCTTGGAAACAACTGAGACACCTTTCTTTTTCTCATGATTTTGCGTTTTATACTTGTGTCCATTTTGGCCCTGCTGCCCTTCATCTCTTTGTTTGGCCTTTACCTTTTAGTGATTACTGTTTTCTTATTACAGCTTCTGCCTTTTCATTTCTGTGCCAGTTTTGCCTTTTGTCTTTTTTTTTTCAGCAGTGCTTTAGGCTTTTCCCTTTCCATTTCTGTGTCGGTTTTGGCTTTTGCAATTATATTTGTGTCTGACTAGGCTTTTGCCTTTTTAGCTTTATGTCAATTTTGATGATCTTTATGTCAGTTTTATATTTTATTGGGGTTTTGCCCTTATTTATTTTCTTACTGCTTTTATTGGACTTTTGCCCTTATTTATTGTCAGCATGGTGAGATGGCCCTTTATAACCCCACCATGGTGACCACCAGGCCCTAAACACCAACAAACAACAACAACAACATGGGTTTATAAAGTTCAAATGCCCAATACTACCATCATGAATTATGACATAATGTACAGACATTTATAATATATGTACTGTATCAGGTAAATTAACCCAGCTTATTCAGGTTTTTTTTCTGCACCAAATCAAGCAGAACTATGGAAAACATCTTTAGTGCATCAAAAACACACTTGGTGTTGTAGCTTCCAGTTGAATTGATGCATTCATTCAAGTATTCACATGATGACCAGAAATGATACTGGGATTAAGTTAGGATGCCTCAGAGGCTGTTGCCATCTAAGGATACTGAGAGACGTTCAGAGTCACAGCTTACTCATGTGACAACTAGCTCCAGTCTATCCTACAGTGCAGGAATGATGGGAGTGTCATGTCAACTGCTTCACAGACCCTCACAAATTAATTCATGCAAACGGCCCAAAGCATCCCAAAAATGCCCAAACTAAAAAATAAAATAAAAAACTATCAAAAGAAGCTTTATTCCAGATAAAGGACACTGCAAATCTTCAATTTTAATTTTTTACATTAAAATTAAATCTTAATTTAGAAGGCATCTTACAGATTTCCATCTTAATGTTACCCTCAACAAAAAGGGAATCCTTAAGTAAACATCTACTTACTTCATTCTAATTCTGACCTAAATTTTATTAATTACTATTATGAAAGGAAGCTTTTATTGCAGAAGGGAAACATCTTAATGGAAAAGTAATGACCTCAGATGGAAGGCAGCTGCCAAATCCTATATCAAATCCAGAACTTCCTTTTTTTTTTGCTCCAAAGCAAAGGCATAAAAGAAGATGAAGAGAGCAGGAGAAGGGAGATACCAAGAAGAAGAGGAGGAGAAGAGGTCCTCCAGAGGGGAGATGGCCATCAAGGAATCATCCCTGGAAAAAGTCCAACAGGAACCAGGATTCAAGAAGCCTAACCAGGATTTTAAGAATGACACCATTGAAATGAAAGCACCTTCCACTGCATCATCAAAAGATAAGAAACCCAAAAGCCTTATAAAAACCCTATAGAAAGCCAGTTTTATAGATGCACCTTGCTTTTTTGTTTTTTGCCATTTTAAGTTTAATTAGGATACTTTTTCCATTTAAAAAATCTTTTAACATCAATTAAAAACATTTTTGAACATTGTGGAAGGATAAAAAACAGTCTTTGATAGCTGTGGAATTAATTATATTACAAATAATAAATTTATCATTTTTTGAGTATTTTGGCTGCAACTCTTGATTTCTTTCACCTTGACATTCCTTGATAACCCTTTTCTTGATCCCCTTCCTCTTAAGACATGAACTCTCCTCAGAAATCAATCATCTGAGGTTCAGGAATGGATTACTATAAAATTTCACTTAAGAGTCCACATCTCTAATATAGTCTGCATTAGCGATGGGTACTCATGTATCTGCCCAGCATCATTTTTAATGTCTTTATGATGTTATCTGGTTTTAAATCAGTGTTTTATGCTGATTTCAAATATGGAATTAGTTTTTTTTCATCACGTATAGTTTTTCAACAAATCTGCTTTAATGATGTGCTGAGATATGTTATATTTCAAGATTATTGTTTACCATTCAAGATTATTGAGCTACCAGGGAAGGTGGAATTCTAACATGATGGCAGACTACTGCTGGAACCTTGAACAAGAGTTGAAGAAACTTCCAAAATGTTCAAGGAGGTCAAAGAAACGGAAGTTTGAAGTAGAATAAAAGTACTTCAAATCCATTCCTCACCGATCCATTTTCTATAAGTCCAACAAATCAGACTAATTACTGGTATTTTAACATTCACCTTAAAACTATTATGATTTAAGGAGATGCTTTCATGTAATATTTCCAAGAAGTAAATCAAAATCCATGTAAGTTGAAGTAATTACATGGTCAGCATGATTTTTGATGTATTTACCAGTTTTTTATGCTGATTTCAAATATGAAATTAGTTTTCTTCCATCATGTATAGTATTCTGACACATATGCTTTCATGGTGCACAGAGATATGTTATTTTTCAAAATTATTGTTTGGTGTCTGAGTTTACTGCAGGTAGAAGGCCACATTTGTGGGTTGAAATTGAAGAATAAAATGGTTTACAAATAAACATATATTGCATGAAGTTGGGTGATGCCATGGCATTTGACACCAGGATGAAGTATTTGGGTATTGTAGGTCTTTGACCAGCTGCTAGGTTCAAATGGGAATATCCAATTGTAAAAGAATATTTAGTTATAATTAAAATACATTATCAGAATGCCATATTCTTAACCTATTCAGCAATGACCTTTTTTTATCCCATTTGCTTTTTTAACCCAAAGTGGTGAAGGACTAGGTCCCAGTAATTTTAATGTTTACACAGTCCAATTTCTGTAGGCTATGAAACTGTTAATGGCAAACAGACAATAGTGTTTATCATTGTGTACATTTATTTGCTCAAAATGTAGATATGCCTTGCATACAGTAGTCAAAGCAAAAGGGGTGAAACAGATTTCATTATGCTTTCCAGAGAGGGTGATGTGACGTAGTTGTGCAGGATCTTAAAACAGATTGCTGAATGTGTGGATTCTCTACAATGGGACTTATTCTAAGTTTTCATTGTACCAGTCTTGTTAGTGTAGTGCATTAGACCTGGGAAAATGAGTGCTAAACGTATGTATGTGAACAATCCAAACCTATTTTGCTATATCTGTGGCTGTTATGTTACCCTAAGACAGAGACAAGACATAACAGACTTTGTAAAGAATGTGTATTTTGCTTACTTTGGTGTGAAACTTTGTGACCAGGAGAAGCATTGGGCTCCACATAAAGTGTGCTGAACTTGTGTAGAGGGACTGAGACTCTGGGCAACCAGAAGAAAGAGAGCAATGCCTTTTGGAGTGCCAATGGTGTGGAGAGAGCCACAGATCCATGTGGATGACTGCTACTTTTGCATGGTTAAAGTTCAGGGCTACAGTACAAAAAATAAGAAAGGTATTGTCTATCCCAACATTCCATCAGCTATTCGGCCTGTCCTACATGGAGATGGCGTTCCAATTCCTTCTCCTCCAGATGTTTTGAGGAAGAAAAACTGAACATGAGAGTGATTTATGTTTGGAAGACAAAGATGACTCATATGAACCTTGTATACCAGAAGATGCTCCACTGCTATTCACACAGGCAGAACTGAATGATTTGGTGAGAGATTTGAACTTATCTAAAAGTGCAGCAGAAGTTCTTGGTTCTAGACTAAAATCAAAAAACCTTTTGGCACCAGGGACATTCTTTTCCTGGTACCGCCATAGAGAAGAAGAGTTACTACCATTCTTTGTAGAGGAACAATCAATTGTGTTTTGCTGTGACATTCCTGACGTCATGAAATATTTTGAAATTCAATATGCTGCTTCTGAGTGGAGGCTCTTCATTGACTCCTCTAAAAGGAGTTTAACACTCCAATAGTCGCAATGGATCTTACAGATCCCTCAAGCGCTTTTTTGTTGCCATATGCAGCCGAGTGGTGGGGTGAGGGCCTCGCCTCATGTAGTCTCTTGATTTTTGACCCTTCACATGCCAGTAACACTTTCAGCTTCGTTCAGGAAGGTCCTCTCTATCTATGCAACAATGGATCCCAAAGATACCACGCAACCATTCTTGTAAGTATTTTTTAACTAGTTTATCTTCTTAATTTTGAAATATATTTACAGTATATATATGTGTGTCTTATAAACTAATATTTAATAGATTTAAACAATGTTTTTAATTATTTTATTAAAGTTACAGGGGCTGGATCTGCCAGATCCAGTGTGACCTTCTATTTTTTTATTCTTATGTCATATTGCATATTGATTTGTTTGTGATGTCAAATTTTATTCCATTGCTCAATTGTTTACTCATTCTAATAATTACTAGTACTCTCTTTTTGTTTCAGTAACATGGCACCTAGCACAAGAAGAATTCCATTAGACCTAAATGATCCTCAGCATTCAGCTAAAATTTGGGAACTTTTATATGAGGGCTGTGATGATGTTCCTGAAACTATTGAACTCTTACAAGGCACATTGAGGCCTTAAAGAGAATTATTGCTTGATTTCGAAGATGAGGAGTATGACACTGATGCCTCTGAAATAATTGAACATGAAGAGGAGGGATCTGAAACTGAGCAGAGTGACACAGAGGTGGACAGTTCAGATGAGGAAGATGATGGGGAACTATATATGTGCACAAAAAAAGGCAACAAAGTGGTTGATAGATTTTCCTGGAGAAAAACTCCATTCAAGAAAAGTGTTAGGAAGAACAACCGTAATCTTCTAAGGAGACTTCCTGGTGTCATAGGCAAAGCAAAGGGCATCAAAAATGTTTTAGAAACCTGGCTATGTTTGTTCAGTGATGACTTGCTGGAAATGGTTGTAACTTACACCAACCAGTACATTGATTCCATTTGAAGCAATTTTTCACGAGAGAGATGCACTCTCCACTGACAAAACTGAAATCAAAGCCTTTATTGGGCTTCTGTACATAGCTGGTCAACACCAAGCAGGGAAGATGAGTCTTGATGACCTGTGGGGTGGAGATGGGTTTGGAGTGGAAATCTTCCGATTGACAATGAGTGACAACAGATTTCGATTTCTTCTCCGGACCTTAAGATTTGATGATCGCTCAAGAAAGCAAGAGTGAAGGTGAGTTGCCAGCTTAGCACCCATTCGTCAACTGTTTGCAGGATTTATTAAAAATTGCCAGGAATGCTATAGTGTGGGATCAGATGTGACCATTGATGAGAGGTTGGAGGGTTTCAGAGGAAGGTGCTGTTTCATACAGTATATGCCCCCCAATAAACGTGCAAAGTATGGGATAAAAATATTTGCTCTAGTTGATTCCAGGATGTACTACACCTGTAACCCTGAGGTTTACTTGGGCAAACAACCAGATGGCCCATTTCAGAAGAGCAATAAATGTACTGACGTTGTTGAGCGATTGACGAAACCAGTCCATAAATCAGGTCGCAATATTACAGGTGACAGTTGGTTTAGTGATGTCACTCTATTGAAAATTTTGGGAGAGAAATATCACTTATCATATGTGGGCACATTAAAGAAAAATGAATGGCAAATCCCTAAAGATTTGAAGGAAATAAAATTTTGACCATTTTGTAACAGCATGTTTGCCTTCTCAAAAGAAGGAACAATGGTTTCATATGTTCCTCAAAACAAAAATAAGAAAAATGTAATTATGATCTCAAGTATGCACAATGATGATACCATTGCTCACAATACTGGCACGAGCAAGAAACCTGAAATTATCACCTACCACAATGAACACAAGATTGGAGTTGACATTGTAGATAAAATGTGTTCAGCATACAATGTCCAAAGAAGGGCAAGATGGCCTATGGTCATATTTTACTCCATTCTGAATGTTGCTGGCATTAACTCCCAAATAATATTCATGGGTAACCAAAATGACGTCCAAAGACGAGGTTTATTTTTCAGGCAACTTGGAAGGGAATTAATTCATGCCCAGTTGGTCAGAAGGGCACAAACACCAAACATTCCTCGGTCAATAAACACAAGGATCTTAGAGCTCATTCCACAAACAAGGTAATCTGAGATCTCTAATCCCAAAAATACAGGCATCACTGTGACTACCAGTGGAACACGAAAACGATGTCTTCCCTGCCTGATGAGTGCCTCCAAGACTAGAATACTGACAAAGTATTCTTGCCAATTCTGTGGACAGTACCTATGTTTGCAACACTGCTCCTTTGTTTGTTCAGAAGGATGTAAATTGGGTGAATTAGCAGTCCCCAATGACTCAGAAACCAATGAAAGACCCACAATTTGAGGATTCTATGAATAGAACTGAAAAACAGGCATGGATGAGCTTTAAGTCTGTTGTTCAAGGCTTTTTGGGAAACAAGAAGGACAAAAATTACAAATACTTAGTGGAAACCATGCTGGAAAAGTAAAAGAAACTCAGGTGCAATATGAGTGTTAAATTGCACTTTCTACACTCTCATTTACAATATTTCCCAAACAACCTTGGAGATTTTAGTGAGGAGCATGGTGAAAGATTTCACCAAGATATTAAAGAGATGGAACAGCAGTACCAGGGAAGGTGGAATACTAACATGATGGCAGACTACTGCTGCAACCTCAAACAAGAGTGCAAGGAACTTCGAAAAGGTGCAAGGAGGTCAAAGAGAAGGAAGTTTGAAGTAGAATAAAAGTATTTCAAATCCATTCCTCACCCATCCATTTTCTGTAAGTTAAAGAAACAAGACTAAATATTGTTTTTCAAATATTCATCTTAAAACTATTACAATTTAATGAGATGCTATCCTTTAACAATATTTTCAAGAAATCAGTCATAATTCATGTACAGTCAAACTCGGATATAACAAACACCGTAGGGACTGCTCGTGTCTGTGTCTTATAACTGAGTGTATGTTAAAACAGAAACAATGCTAAATGATGCCGAAGCTATGTTAACTGAACAAAAATATGCTAATTTCAAGATAAATTCAACCTAGACTAGTCGACCTAGACTTGTATAATTATACTTCAAGACGAACACACTTGCAGTCAGCTGCAGTTTTGCCAGATTCGACACCGCTGAGAATTTTATCCTTTTATCATCATCATCATCTCACCCTTCTCCTGCCTGAGGCAGGTTCTGGTCTGTGGGTTCTAATCCTCCACTCCCACCTATCCCTCACCAAGTCCCCTTCCACCCCACATGCCACCATATTCCTTTGCACCACATGAACTCACGCCCGTTTTGGTCTTCCTCTACCTCTGGTACCCCCAACTAACTGCAGTCCCACAATGGACGTAATAAGCCCCTCCTCATCACATGCCCATACGACCTCAAACGCTTCTCTCTCACCCTTTCCACAATATCTGCCACTCAGGTCATGACACCCCACACATGTAGCGTAGCTTTCATATCTCAGCCGCTTGCATTTGCCTTTCATGGGTCTTCCTAACAGCCCAACACTCTGAGCTGTATAGCATAGCGGGCCTAATGACAGTTCTGTAAAATTTGCCCCACTTTCCTGTCTCCACTTCAGCCATCCTGCATTAACCCTACGGACCACGTCAGAGTCGATTTCCCCATTGCTCTGGAAAACTGATCCTAGATAGGAAAACTCTTGCACCATATAGCCTTACTTAAGGTGCGGGGTATGCCATCTAGTTTCATGTTACAGCTGTTTGTTATATCCGAGGTCTCTCACATGTTGAAAGTGCTGTAGGGACCAAACCAGTTGTGGGTTATATGCAATATCCGAGTGTGTTATAACCAATCAATTTCTATATACTTATGCATTAGCGCTGGCTGGGACTTTCCCTTGTGTGTGTTATAAGCCAAAAAGTGTTATAACCAGGGTGTGTTATAGCGAAGTTCGACTGTATGTTGAAACCATTATTAGCGATTTGTGAAAAATCTGTACGTGCCAGAGAAAAACTAAAGCCATATTTGAAGTAAACAGCCAAAAACCATTCAGAATCAGCTGAACTCTTGAAATCATCAGAAATTTTTTTTTTAAAATGCAGCCTTGTGTTATTAGCGATTTGTGAAAAATCTGTATGTGCCTGAGAAAAACTAAACCCATATTTGAAATCAGCACCCAAAAACGATTCAGAATCAGCTGAATTCTTGAAATCATCAGAAATTTTTTTTTCAAAATGCTGCCCTTTGTCACCCACACTTTAAAATTCCTCATGTAGCCAGTGGTGCCATTTGTAGGGGCAATGGGTCAAATAAATTTGAACATGAAATGAGAACATACTTTGTGATGTCATGTTGATCAGTGTAATACAATGTTCAGAATATGAGGAGCAGTTTTCATTGAGAACCCTTGGTTTCATTTAAAGTCCAATCCTATGTGTATAACTTAGTCCACCCTCACAGACAGTCTGCACTAAATGACCCTACGTTTCGCATATAGTCCATGGACACTACATGAGATTTTATGGTATTCTGTTTACATTAACTCTTATGGGAAAATGTCTCTGGTTCTAAAGCAAATCAGTTTCTGAATAACCTTTAGGAATGAGGTTATGTTCGACATCATTGTAATGTGCACATAAATTCAATCATAGCTGGCGGTAAGCTCCTTCTATTATTTTAGAAAGTGTTCAGTGTTCTCACTGGAATACATCAAATTCAGCTTGTTTGTATCTTCACTGTCAAGTCTCTTATGTACATTCTCCACCCCACCGAAAATACAAAAACAACTACCACCGTTCTCCCGCCTATGGCAGGTTGGAGTATCGACGATCTATTGAAAAGTATTTTTAAACATCTGCAACTATGATTCTTGATCGTTGACTATCTGTTCATTGGAGCACTCCTGTGGACGATACTCCTTCACCTGGCAATTTTTCGGTGTCATTGTATAGCAAAGAGTTATTTTAAATGCAAGTGACATAATACACACTACTCGGAGTTTCAACCTTATCTTTCATCCAACGGATGACGATAGTGAGATCTCTCATTCTCTTGCCCAAAAGAAGCCAACAGACCTTTATCCACTGTCAAACCTGGAACCATTGATGAAGGGGGGGCCTCTCCTGCGCCTGCTCCTCCTTGCAAATCATTTCAGAATTGCGCAAAAAGTTGCTGAATTAAATACCTGATAGGCACACTGATATCCATTTAACATTCTTCACCTTCACTGCAGCTAATATGTTTTTCAGGCCATCAGACATCATGGTTGTGGCACCTAAGAAAAATAATTCCAGATGAGTGAGAGGACTTTAAAGAAACAATGTTACCTTTAGGGCCCATACCCTTTTCATCATCCTCATACCCTTTCCATGCCTGTGGCAGTTTCGGGTCTGCATGTTATAGCCCTCCACTCCCATCTATCTCCCACCAGGTCCCTGTCTACCCCACGCACTGCCATTTCCTTAAGTACAAGTTGTATTCGACCACCTGCATTCCTTGAATGGACCTAACGAGCAGAATTCTGTTCCCCTCTTCTCATGACGTGTCCATACCACCGCAACCTATTCTCCCTCATTTGTTTTGGCGATGTCCACGACCCTCAGGCTATCTCTAATGTACTCATTCCTAATCCTATCAGCTCTCGACACCCCACTGATATACCCAGCATTCGCATCGCATCTACAGTATTTCCTTTCTATTGACGTGGCTCTTCCTCACTGCCCCACATCCATATAACTTAACTAGTCTTGCCACTGCCCTGTAGAATTTCCCTTTCAACTTGATTAAGAGACTCTAATTGAGACCCTCCTATCACAAAGGACTCCGCTTGCCTGCCTCCACTTCAACCATCCCCCATTGATTCTATGGGACACATCAGAGTCTATCTCTCCAATGCTTTGGAAACGATGATACTAAGAACTTTACCTCTTGCACCGTTTTTCACCAGTTCTCCTCTAGAAAGTATGTCGCCGTTATTTCCCTGTCCTTCCAAATGAAAAGCTAAGTACCCTGTCATCTTCATGTTTATCTTTAGCCCTCCCGTTTCTATTACTCCTCTAACATCGTTTAGACCCTTTTCTATATGTTCTCTACAGTTACTAAGTATCCTATATCGTCCGCAAATGCCATGCACTGAGGGACCCCTCCTTTCTACTCCCGTCAGCACCTCCTCCATAACCGTAATGAAAAGGTATGGGCTTAGTGTTGAATCTTGCTGCACTCCAACCTTCACTGGAAAGCCCCAGTATTTCCCCAAGATGTCCTGATTCTGGCTGTGGAACCATCGTGCATATCCTGAACTATACATATGGCGCATTCAAATTAGTTTTCAATCCGTATTTACATAATTGCCCGGTCACCTGACTTCTTAGCCCTGTTTTATCAATATACCGTATTTATCCTACCATACTATCCTTAATATAAAGTGTTGAAATAAAGTTAACTGTACACTACCTAGAAGCCAGCCCGCCTCCGTCCAGTATCGAACCTAGATCTACTAACGCGTTGCTGAGTGTACGTCCAATCAATTGGTAAAATGTCATTTTCCTGTAACAAACCGGAAGTAAGGGTACCCTACTATATATTCCTTTAACACACTACTGTATCGGGCACGTTAGCAAATCAAGAATTATGACAATTTAAATTTTTGGCACGCCAGCAAGCAAATTTGGGTTGCCAACAAGTCGATCGTGAAGCCAATTTTGGTCGATCACTCGCGATGTGTGGACTTAAGACCCGCCTCGTTGACGTAGTGGCTCAGTATTTCTAGGTCTGCGTCAGTGGTTCTAGGTTCGATACTGGACCACGTTGGATACTGGACTGGTCCAGTATCGAACCTCTCCCTCCCCACTTTGACTACGCCTATGACAACAAGTCGATCGCCACACATTTTTCACCTAAAAAAGTAGATCTTATGTACACAAAAGTTGGCCACCCCTGGTATAGAGCATTTAGATTTTTGTTGTCCTGTGTACTTTCAAGTCACGCCTCACATCCGCGACTTTTAAATAGGCTTCTAATCCCTTCACAGGTAAGAAGGGCAAACCTAAATTGGAAGCAATTCAGCCATCTGTCATGCTAATCATCAACTAGTGAGGTTCTTTGAGACTGTCAGAGGAGGGCAAGTATTAGGGAAGAAACAGTGCCGGCGCGAGGTTTTGCATTGCCTTTTGTAGGAAAAACATTTTACATTTTCATAAGACCCGCACGCGGGACCGAGTCCCGGTGAACGTGTTTAACCCGCCTCGCGCCGGCCGTGGGCAGAACCGCGCATTGTGGGATTTGTTTTTCCCTTAATTCATTTCCGGAATGTCCCTCACCTTCCTAATTCTATCTGCTCCCGACACCTTACCCATGTATTGCAGCATGTGCAGTCGGCTTTAGCGGCTCTTTCTCAAACTCAACTCCTAAAAGCTGCACCCCTACGCTTATCTATCACCGGTTTAGTGTTCTTTGGGGAATTCTACGGACGCCTCGGGGCGAGCTCCGACACCTGGAAATTCTTTGCCTCATAAACACGTTGCGTAGTAGAGAGGGTCTCGTGCACCCACACGAGACCTCGGTTTTACTTCTCATCCGAAAGAAGTCACACTCGCGGCCTCACTCTCACCCGAAAGAAGCCGACCCACCTCGGTCCAGTATCGAACCTAGAACTATTGGCGCAGTTGCCAAGCGAGGAGTAACTATTATTATCGTCTGTGTGATGCAGCGTGCCTAACCACTGCCCTATAGGGCTTCCCTTCAACTTTATTGGAAAACTACAATCACATGCCTGTCCCCACTTCATCCACCTTATAATCTCTGAATCACTTTTCTGCAGGCTACGAGACATGAGATGTAAAATGTTTGCAGTTTTATAGCATCTGCCAAACTTACTCAAATTGTTTCGTGTTCCAAGAACAACTACTACTCCATCACATCCTGTTATCACTTCTTCCACTGAGTTCTGATTAAGAACATCCCCTTCAACAAGTCTTGCAAGCTTGGTTTTAACAGCGTCACTAACTCTTGAGATGTCTCGAACTAGAATAGCCACATCATGTCCTGCACAAAAAAATAAAATGGAAAAATGGTAAGAGGGAATACAAAATTTAACCAATCCAATTTTTATTATAAATCGTCGTTAAATATAAGAACCATAAATACAGTCAGGTCTCTTTTTACGCGGGGGATACATTCCTCAGAAAATCGCGTGAAAAGAATTCGCATTAAAAAAGACTATAAGTCTGTGGAAAAATTGGGGATACGTTCCATAATTTTTAAAATTCGCGTAACTCCGAAATTATTAATTAAAACTAATGTAAAACCGCATGAAAAAAATTTTGTTGACGTTAAAAAAAAATGGGTCTCTTAATAAATTCCTTTGAGAAGCTGAAAATAACTTATATAAATTCTTAAATAAAATTGCATTTAAATACAACTCGTTTTATTTTATAAGAAAGTAATATAAATTTTCATTGTTTTTAATCACTATCACTATCTGATAAGAGTATGCACCGTTTGTGAACAGGTTCCAAATCACTTTCATCATCAGAAATAACTGTTTCTGCAATTGATCTCTTTGGTATACTGTAGGTGATACATTTTTGCAACCTTCATTCTCACTGTAGGCTGATTTTCCTTTTTTAATAATGTAATCCATAATTAAACTTTGCATTGCGATTCTACTAATTGTTTATGCAATTCACGATATCCAGAAACACAGTTTTGCAGCTCACGTTGGAATTTAAAGGCCCTTTCAGAATTGGCGTCACTAACAAGAAAATGATTTTCTAATTTCCTGCATAGATGAATACCATCTCGAATTATTTTAGAAGTGAGAGGGGTTTGGGGATTCCTCAATATCACTTTCACTTTCTGAATTTGGTGCATCTAAAGCTAGTGCAACAATCTCATCATCATTTAACGCATCATCCACCAGCAGTTCTTCTATATCATCATCGTTGAAATTATTAAAACATTCTCTGCCAATAGCATGTGCCAAATTTATAATTTCCTTCCAAAGTGTTGACGTTTCAATGATTGCATTGCTTGTAATACATCCTGGCCAAACCTTTTTCCAACAGGCATTTAGAGTTGCTGGGTTTATTTCAGCAGAAGCAGATGCAACTTGAATTATACAATGAAATATAGAATATTGTTTCCACACGTCTTCTACTGTCAAGGACTCATTTTATAATTTATTCAATATGAATTTGTAAGTCCGCTTAATGTAATATTTTTTGAATGTTGAAATTATGCCTTTTGTTTGTTTGTTTGTTGTTGTTTTAGGGCCCATCGACTACAATGGTCATTAGGGCCCAGAAAGACAATCAACATGGTGGGGGTGTAAATGGCCTTCCCTCCATGATGGCAATAACTAAGGGCAAAAGCCCACTAAAACTAAAACATACAGAAGGCAATAGCCAAATAAATATCAAAGAATAATTATAGGCAAAAGATAAAAACAGAAATAGAAATAAAATCCGCAAAAAAAACGAGAAAAGACATAACAATAAAAGTGGCAAAAGCCAAAACAGACATAACAATAAAAGTGGCATAAGCCAAAACAGACATAACAAGAAAAGTGGCAAAAGCCAAAACAGTCATCACAATAAACATGGCAAAAGCCAAAACAGTAATAACAATAAACACGGCAAAAGCCAAAAAAGGACACAGAAATAAAAAGGCAAAAGCCAAAACAGATGCAGAAATAAAAAGGCAAAAGCCAAAATAATTCCAGAATAAATTCAAATATGTCTAAAACAAACCGTGTATAAATCAAATTTTGTGAAAGAGGCCAGCCTCTTTCACAAATACAAGCGACCTCTCAACCCCCTGGGGGTTATCCCCAAGTGAGGCCCCAAGTTATCCCCAAATGTCTCCCTTGTACAAGGAGACCTGAGCCACATGATGGTAAATATCTCCCTTGGATCTTCCTCAGCTTTTCCCAGACTTTCTTGGAGGGCGTGTGACGGGTAAGTGAGGAGACGTACTGACTCCATCAGGAGCGTTTGGCCTCCTTGATCACCCGTCGTGCATGTGCCCATGCTCGGAGATAGTCAATACGATTGGCCTCGGTGGGACGAGATTGAAAGCTATGAAGTGCTCGTCGGCGAGCCCGAATCGCACTCCGACAATCCTCCGTCCACCATGGCACCCGTGCTCGTTGTGGGTTACACGTTGTTGTTGTTGTTTGTTGGAGTTTAAGGTCCCGTCAACTACGAGGTCATTAGAGACCCGTGTGGGTTACACGAGCTCTGGGGGATGGATGCCAATGCCACCCCGACCACCACCTCTGTGAAGTGACTCACTAGATCGTTGACCCCATCAAAATCACACAGTGGGCGAAAAATGTATATGGTGGGCAAACTCCTCCCAGTCCGCCCGACGCAGACACCACCGTGGTGGGTGTTGGGGCAATGCCCCATCTCCACTGCTAATCTTGATAGGGAAGTGGTCACTTCCACAAGGGTCTGACAGAACCTCCCACTGCAAACCTGGTGCCAACCCAGGAGAGCAGATGGAAAGGTCTATACACGAAAGACCACCGGTGGCAGTCATCACATGCGTGGGGGCACCTGTGTTGAGAACAATGAGGCCATTGTGTGACACCCATTGTTCCACAAGTCGCCCTCGGGGGTTGTGACTGTCCGAGCCCCATTGTGGATTATGGGCATTGAAGTCACCCAAAATCAAGAAGGGTCTTGGAAGCTGGGCACTGAGGGAGTCGAGGTCTGCCCATGGGATATCGATCCCAGGAGGCATGTAGAGGGAACATAGAGTGGTAGGCACATCCAGTTGCAATGAGACCGCCACTGCTTGAAGAGGCGTCTGCAAGGCAACCGGCACATGCATGCACCCATTCCGGATAAGGATAGCCACCCCTCCCACAGGGTGGCTTCCTTGCTGTTGGGTGTCTGCAAATGTTGTGTACCCCTGTAGTGAAATGGAGACAGAATCTCCTGGAGGGAGATGCAGACAGGGTTGTGCCGAGAGATCAGAAGTTTGATCTCGTCCCTCTTGTGGGAAAAACCTCGACAGTTCCATTGTAGGAAATTTACCATCAAGTATTCTTTGGAGGGATGCCTTCAATTGGTTCATCCTCCTCCATCTCGAAGGAGGAATCCCCATCTTTCCCCACTTGGGGCATGAAACCACCCCTTGCTCTCTGCCGTTGGCTAGAGTGTTTGGGTGGACGAACCAAGGACACCCGCCCCACTGTGGAAGTGGTAGGTGTCCCTACTTTCTTTCCACCTGTCTCACCCACCACCCTCTCCATGGAGGGGGCTGGCTGGACTGAGACAGGGAGGGAGGCCTTCACAGGAGATGCCTCTCTTTCATGAGCAGCATCTGGGGCCTCCAAAGAAACTGGCACCGCCATTATTGGGGGGCCCATGCATGGGCCAGAGGCGGTGGTGGAGCCGGAAGTAGCCGTGGAAACGGGGTCGGCGTCCGTCTGGCAGCCAATGCTTGCACAGACCGGCACTCCATGGACCCCACGGGCCCGAGATGGCGTCAAACGGATGAGAGGGGGGAGTTGAGGTAGTGTGTCCGTCTGGGTGCAGACAGACGACACAGCAGCTGCCTTGGCAGCACCTGCATAGGACACCGCACGACTGGGGGTCCCTGGCAAGGCTAGCAGCCGCCGTGCATCCGGAAAGCTGATACCCTTCTGGACACGCAACTCGTGGATTGCGCGCTCCTGCAACCAAGTAGGGTGGTTGCCCTTACAGTTCAGACAAAAAGGTGCAGTCTTACAAGACTCTGGGGAGTGGTCTCCCTGCCCACAAGTGCCACACATGGCCTTGGCATAACAGGAATTCTGGCCATGGCCATAACGTTGGCACTTGAAACACCGAAGCGGGCTCGGTATGAAAGGACGCACAGGCAAGCGGAGGTAGCCAGCCATGATGTACTCTGGCACCTTGGGCCTACCAAAGGTCAGCACCAAGGTGTCAGATGGCCGGGATTCTCCATCCCGTTGGACAGAGGTGTGGCGGACAGCCACCACACCCTGGTCCCTGAGCTCCTCTGCTATTTGCTCTTCTGACTCCCCACGGAGATCGGGGCACCGCACCACACCTCTGCTGGTGTTTAAAGTGCGATGCGGTTCGACCACAACGGGGATGTCACCGAGTTTCCGCATTTTTAATAATGCTTCGGTCTGGTGATTGGCAGATGCCTCCACCAACATTGTGCCATTGCGCAGCTTCTTGACCGAGGTCACATCACCGGCAATGCCCTTGATGGCTTTGGCGATAAGGAAGGGCGACGCCTTCCCCAAGGATGCACCATCCTCCCCGGATATGGAAAGAAACTGGGGGGGGGGGGGTAGGAAGAAGGAATAGAAGTGCTTTTGACTGCACCTGAGGCTTCCTTAGATGCAGGAACACGCTTTGCATCAGCGGTGGAGCCCTGCACCTTAAGGCTAAGAGGCCGTTGCCTCTTGTTAAGGGCAGGTGCTGATGTATTTGATACCACAGGGGCATTCCCTGATCCAGTTGGGTGACTGGGGGAACGCGGCCTCTTAGTTGGAGCGGTGCTCGTCTCCATTAACTCACTGTCAGCTGGCCCACTCAGTTGAGTGGGACCGAGCCCACCATCTTCCGGCTCAACACAAGTCATTGAAACTAAAGAAGGGGGAGGGGTGGGGTTTTTTGAAGAGGCCCCCAGCCTCTGGGTTATAGTTGCCATAATTGTTATAAATTATGATTTCGCTGCCCGCAGGTCTCACCCACCACCGAGCCCAACGAGGGGACGCCCATTCGGGTCGTCGAGAGTGCTCAGACAGGATACCGTTAGGGTGGCATAATCCCCGAGTACCGGACCATTGGCATCGGGGTTGACTGCCGGTCCACTTACAGTCACCATAGGAGGCATAACCACTTATGCGCCCCCAGCCGATTGACCAAGACCGAGCTACTGCCTTGGCCTCCCGTTTTCCCTGGAAGCTGTGGCCAAAGTGATGTTTTGGAGGCTGTGGGTCGCAACCCTAGTCCCCGATGTCTGTCAGCCACCTCACCAGTGTAGAGTGGCCAAGAGACATTGCTGGGCATGCGCCTCCTCAACCACCAGGATCCGCTTTTCCCTGGGTATGGGTCTCCACGCACGGCAAACACGCGGGTAGGCGTTTGTTTACGGTCACATCATTGCGGAGCCTACATCGACCGAGAACAAGTCAGACTGAACACTGGAACAACCACGATGTTGGTATCATCCTGTCCAGGACACGTCATAGACAGAGACGACAGTGGTGTTGTCCAGACTGGGGCAAGAAAAAGTCACCCCTTTTAGTCGCCTCTTACGACATGCAGGTATGCAGTGTGCCCATTCTACCCCGGGCACACACGGGTAATAGTGCTGGAAAGAGTCTTTGCAATGTGCAGTTTGTTATTGAAATGTTATGATGTAGATTATTGAACTTTGTGCAAAGATTAAGTTGGTCAGTAGGGATCCTTCTTTGTAGTGTAAGTTAAAATCTGTTGTATGTGATGGCCTGTCTCTCAACCTTTTTTGGGATGTTGTAATAATATCTACATTTGTCATAGTCCTGGAATAGTTGTCATTTTTGTTTTAAATAATTGTTATTTTACTTCTCCTAAAGGGATTCCTTTTTTTCACTTATGTAGGTAGGAACTTGTATATTGTCAGTATTGCCAAGTGTCTGTCAGTTTTTTGTATAAGGTTGTGAAGAATCATCATTCTTCATAGAAAATTTTACAATCCAGAAAATTAATATTGGTTGTTCATATTGTAGCAGTGAAGTGTATTGATGGTGCAATGGAATTTATAGTTGAGATAAAGTCTCTTAACTCCTCTTCTGAAGGTGTCCAAATGAGAAAGATGTCGTTAAGATAACTAACCCACATTTCTGACATTTTGCATGCTAGCTTGAGTATTTGCCTCTCTATATATCCTATAAATATACTTGCATATGATGGAGCCATTTTTGCTCCCATAGCTGTACCACTCTCCTGTATATAATAGTCTTCAATAAATTGAAAAATCATTGGCTGCTCATGAAGTGTTGTGCAGCTTCAGAGCCCAGAAGTGCAAACATTATATTGATCTGGTTCTTATCTGGAGTGTGCTGGCTGTTAATCAACTCCATCACTGCCTAATTGTTGCTTCCAAGTGGCAAGACTAAGAGTGGCAAATTGCATTGGACACACCAGTTCTTGTCTGATCACTGAAGTTAAGCAGTGCAACCTCAGCTAGTACTGACATGGGTGGTATTGCTAATACCCAAAAATTGTCACATTAGTGTAGTGTCTGTGCAGTCTCTCCATAAGAACTATGCTGTGGATGGGGCTATAATGACCTTTGTAGTTGAAGGGCCCTAAAACACCAACAAACAACAACAGTTGGAAGACTATGTGGTTCCACAGTGCAGTGCTCCCACAATGGTGCCACTGACAGATTCAGAATGGAAGCCATATTCATTACATTCAAAGGAAACTACTGCTATTAAACTAAGGCTCACTCAGTCAGGGCCATGGATGTGCCAGCCTCTGGATCCATTGAGTAATCCATGTGTCACAACACCAAATGATGTGCCTAGGATTAATAGGCAATCAACAAATTAATAATTGAATTGAGAAGTTGAATTCAACGTAACCTGGCATACTTGCAGTATTGAATATGTTACGAAAATTTGAAAGTAGGCGGAGTTACGCAAAATTTCCAATGGACCTATTTGAGTTAAATGATACTTGCAAAGACAACCTGAGTGTCTTACGATACCTTCAAGAAAAATGTATTATTTGCAAATTCAATGAGTGTAATAGTTGTCAATAGCAGCTTTCGTTAGTGAAAGACGCATCAAAGTTGAGTGGGTATTGGGATTCCTAGTAGGCAAAAAAAAGAAATCAGTATTGACTTACAGCTTCCTCCATGGTGCAAAGATTCCACCACTGAAATTCCTCTATCTTGCATTCTTTGGGCAACGAAAACTGCACAACAAACAACAATTCAGCATCTGAATATTTCTGTAGATTACCAATATTTTAGAGACATATGTTTCTTGAAGACTCTGTTAATATGGAGGTTTAGGAAATATCGTCCAAATCGATGAGTCGTTGTTAGTGTAACAGAAATACTTCTGTGGTCGAAATCTAACCAAAGAAGATCGGTGGATCTTTGGGGCTTATGACATTCATGCAAAGGTTGGATATATATCTTTTGTGGAGAAACGCGATGCTACAACATTGCTGCCAATTATACAACTCGTCATTGTCCCAGGATCAAATATAATATCCAATAAATGGGCTGCTTATAGTAACATTGAGAACTTACGACAACATTATTTGCATGAAACAGTCAATATCAGTGAAAATTTTATGACCCTTTTAGTGGTGCACTATGAATAACCTAACCTAACCTTACCTAACCTGACATAACCTAACCTGACCTAACCTGACCTTACCTGACCTTACCTGACCTAACCTAACCTAGCCTGACCTAACCTAACCTGACCTACCCTGACCTGACCTGACCTAACCTGACCTGACCTAACCTGACCTAACCTAAACTGACCCACCCTGACCTAACATAACCCTGTACTCCCATCTAATCCATCCTTTCACCAGCAACATTGATTTTCTGGACGTCAAAATTGCCAAGAATCACCTTCTTTCTAGAAATCTTATACCAAAAGCCGACAGACACTTGACAATACCTACAATATACGAGTTCCCACCCAGATAGGTGCAAAAACGGAATCCCTTTAGGACAAGTAAAATGACTATGAAGAATCTGTTCGAATGACGATGATTTCCACCTAAAATGTCAGCTTTGCCAAATGTCAAATAGTCTCAAAACATCCAAAAGAAGGTTGAGAGCTGGAGACCCATCTCCTACAATGGAAAGGACCCTACTGACCAACTTAATCTTTGCACAAATTTCAATAATCTAGCAGGAGTATCATTCACAAGCAACATAACATTTTAGTGACAAATGTCAACTACCCCTGTGAATCTTCCCACATTATCCCCCTAAACCCTCATTCATTATCAGATAAGTCACCTGACCCCCAATTGCTTTCCCAAATAATCTCCCTCACACCTCATATCTCATCAAATTAATCTATTAACTACTCCCACACTCCACAACTTTTCCCAAATAAAATTTATAATAAATTCTCAGGATTTAAGAGCACTTAAGGACCCCACCAAAAATTTGGGAATTATCCACTTGACCCAACTAGAGCATCAAACCTTACAGTGCCCCTACAAACAATGCTTAAAAACTTTCAAACCTATAATAACCCATCTAAAATGAAAAATTACTACCCCAGACAACCCCAATTTTATGATTAAAGTTCAAACCCTGATTAAAACCAATTTAGGAGGGTAAAAACTTTTATAGAAAACAGCTGCAAACCACCCTTATTTAAGAACCCCCTCCTTGAAGCCAATAGAAGGGAAATACAGGGAGTATAAAAACGATTTGCAGGAAGAGATGCAAAAAAAGAGTGTGGAATGAATGCAAGAGGAGATGCTGACATAGTGAGGAACAAATTGCAGAAAGAGATGCTGGGATAGTGAGGAACAAATCACATGGATACAGACTTAGAGCAAACAGTAGCTCTCCCTGAAGAGGTTATCCATATCAAGTTCCTGCCCTAGGAGGATGCCCCAGCAGAAGATCTTCCTGAAGAGGACCATCTACACCAATCCTGGGTCTACAACATTCGATCTACACCAATCCAAAGTCGAATTCGTCTGAATGGCTCCGATCTATTTGTCAGAACACAGTGGTTACTGTGTGCACGAATTCTGAATATCAGTGAAACTTTCAGCAACGGTGAATGCAGACGATCTTTAGTACCTTGGAAGTCCATTATTGAAATTATTATTGATATATGGGAAGAATAAATATGTTAAGTTGGAGAAATTCATTTTCAATACCATTTTGGCAGCTCTGGTCTTTTGCAGATGACAGTTTTTTTGGGAGCAAAATCTCTCTGGATCACCTAGAGGAGGTGTCAACCCACATCTTTATATTGCTGGAATCTGTTTCCAGTTGGTACAATTCCCTGAATCTCTGCTTGAACTTGAATAAAACCAAAGCGATGGTCTTTGTGCCAAGAAATTGTGCCCTGCGGGGCCCTCTTAATGTACCCTACTTTACCTCAAGCATCCATCTCTTGGGTGTCTTGTGCGACCCTCATTTGAAGTTCCTGCTCTATAGGGACTCTCTGACTTACCTTTTTAAAGGCCTTAGGTCGATGATTCCTATAAACAGGTTAGTTCTATTTTTCGCACTACAGTTCTTGCTATGATATTGTTTGCAGCTCCATATCTCGCCAGTCTTCCAAAGGTTCATCTCTATCCACTTGTTGTCACATATCATTCATATTCACGCATATTTCGTATCATTCTCCAGTTGCCCCCGTGGGTCTCTCTTGACCGGGTTTGGTCTAGACGCCGAATTCTACCTTTTCATATTTATTTAAGTTTCTGTCAATTACTGATCCTTGCAAGTGCCCTTAGGCTTACTTCCCACCCATTGCTTGCTTAACTGTTTTCTTTGCATCCAGTATATCTGTTCGAAAAACCAGGCGGTTTCTTTTTGAGCCTACTTGCCCATTTAATGATATAAGGGATGGTCTTTTTCCAGTGGTTGTGTTCAGTGTATGGAACGCGCTACCCTTTCATCTTAGATCTACCATTTTCTCATGTTCAAATTTTCGGTGTATCTCGCAGTGCAAGCATTTCAAGAAGAATCTTTTAAAGTTTTTGTTAGCAAACCGTTTGTAAGAAATTAAAATTCACTGGCTTTGTACTTTAAAGGACAGTAGAATCTCTGTAAGTTGACCACCCAAGGGTGGGAGAAAAGTGGTCAACATAAGGAGGTGGTCAACTTATGGAGAACTGGGTGTACTGTACTGATACATGGGCATTATTGCTTTTATTGGATACAACTGTATGAAATGCTACATTATCAAAACTATTAGTTAGTGGATTGGCATATCTACCCCCAATGCCATTGATCTGGTAGTTTGGGGTTATGCCCCCCCCCCCCTAGCAGTTAGCTGCATCACATTCATTATATGTTTACACCTCATTGCCCATTTCAACAATACTTTCAAAGGCTACTCCTTAAAATTCTGCCATGGAAGATGGGCTGCATGATGAGGCCAAAATGTTGTCTGTTGGATTGTGATAAATCCAAATTTCCTAAAACATGTCAATATTGTTTCTGGTTGAATTTTTTCCAAGCAGAATTATCCAAAGGACAGCACTCAGAGCATTAATGGATGCAGTAAATGAAACTGCTTCCACAGGCTGGTGACACATGTTTTATCAATAACCCACTCCAGGATCTGGGCTCAGTAAAACACTTTGAATGATTTGATAACACCTTGGTCAAGAGGTTGGATCCTTGAGGTTGCATTTGGAAGAAGGAAGCTAAGTGTCAAATTTGTCAAGTGACTGACTTGCAGATCAGCAGGGCAGTTGTCTACTGTTAGTAGGATAGATCATTTCTTCTTCATTTCTTGATCCACACCCTTTACCTGTTCTTCAAACAGGGCAGCAGTCATCCATGCACATTTGTTTGATCTCCATGTGACAGGGTGGTCTTGAAATTCTTAAAGGCACATGAATTAGCTATCTTACCAATCACTAATTTCTTCAGCTTTCCCTAAGAAGAGCTAGTGCTAACCAATACAGTGAAATGTTCCTTGGAGACTCTTTCAATCTTGAAGTTGTCACCCTTGACAAGGCTCTTGTCAGGCAGAAGGGATGACAAGGGGTCAACTTATGGAGGTTAAATTAATATTATGTGTCACAGTCATAGTGGTCAACATACAACTTACAGAGGTGGTCAACATGGGGAGGTTAGTCATCCATTAATTAATGTGGTGCACATCCAAACTGTGAAAATTTGGTCAACTTAGGGAGGTGGTCAACATATAGGGGTGGTCAACTTCAGAGGTTCTACTGTATGTTGAAAATAAATAAATTTATTATAAGTCATATGGAAATAAAGCTACAAACTTGATAATAAATAATTTAACAGAGTATTGTGTATGAAGAACTTTGTAAATGAAACCAAACACCTACTTACTAGTACTGTTCATATCTTGAGTGATTATTTACTACTTTTGCCAAGAAATATTCCTGTTGTGGTGGTTTTTGCGAAATACCAAATGTAATTTGTCTACATCCATTGCAATGGCACAATGAGAATGGGAGGTGACTCAGTCCTGAACGTCAGAAAACGCATGAAAAATCAAACCCATTTGAATGGTCAAGTTGTTCTGATGTGTTCTTGCGTTATCTGACGAAGGGACTCACAAGTAATGTAAACACCCTCATATTCTTTTCATTATTTGATTGTTCTGATGAATCCGTCAGAATTCATTTTCATCAGAAGCCGCATCCACTGTAACAATAGCCTTAACCAAAGAAAGGTAAAGGGTAGTCTGACAGACTACCATCATCTAACAAAAGTCACAGATCATTGGTTTCCCTGAAATTGGATTCCCTGTGATGTCCCTGAAATTTTCAGTACCTTCATTTTTTTCAGATTAATAACGATCCAAGCAATAATTTTCTTATAAATTAATTCCAATCTATATTTTTTTGGTAGCTGGTAGTCTGACAAACTACCGTTACCATCCATGTTCGTAAAACTTCTTGTAGCTGTGCAGCTCTGCATGGCACCTTTGTAGCACATTGCAGTATGGCTATAGGGCCAGTCCAATTGTAGGAGCAGCTCTGCATGACAACTGTGCGGTGCAGTGCAATATGACTAAGGGGCAGCCTGGCAATTGGTAGCCATACCCATATCCCGCCTATGGCAGGGTCAGGTCTGCGGGTTCTAGTCCTCAACTAACGCCTATCTCCTACCAGGTCCCCGTCCACCCCACACACTATCATATTTTTGTGGACTGCTTGCTCCCACATTAAGGAAATTTCAGGAATGCAGGTGGTCAGAAGCACCCTGGGCAGGGGGAGACCAAAGCCCCCCCCCCCACAACCAAAAGTTGAGCTATTGAGTGTGCAAACACATCTGCAACATGAAATCGTCAAATTTGTTCCTTCTGCCCTTCAGAAATTAAATGCATGATGCAATATTCATGCCACTGGTGCTCCAGAGCAATCTGTGGTAATCACAATGGGAAAATTTGTATTCAATGTGGAAATTTAAAATAAATTGCGTATTGTGCATTGCAACATATTGATTAATAAATATGTGATCGAGTTTTAAAGTCATAGCATGGTGTTTCAATAAAATATTGCAATGTGCTTTGGTAGTCTCACAGACTACCCTTTACCTGTAATGTAACAGCAAAGGTAGCATTACCTCTCTAGGGTTAATAGCGTTTTTAAACATGCATGTTAACATTTGCCATTAATAGATTAGTTTCGTGGGTTGGGGTGTAAGCCAAGCAGCCATAACAGGACGAACCCTTAGGAGGCTGCACACGGGAGACGAGGAGGTAGGTGAAAGGACAAAGGAGAGGGTTAATTTACAGCACCCATCACTCTTTACCAACAACCCCAGAAACATTTTTGATGATGCATTTTTTGATTATTGCATTTTAGCTTAGTCAGGATTCTTTAGTCTTCAGTCATAGGATTTATACTTTATAGCAATTATGTTGGAACATTGTGTGCTAGCATGGAATATTTTTAAGTTAGATTACACAGGTCTGCGATGAAAATTGTCTTCAAAACAATTATTGTTTTTTACAGTTTTAAGGATGCTGATTACTAGAAAAATAATTAAAATGTTCTATCACATACAGTTTAATAAAACATTCAGTTTTTAGAAATTATTCATGTCATCATGTATTCATGACCTTATTAATGTTAGATGGTCTTTATATGGTAAATACAAGCCAAAAATTGTATGCTATTATTTATGGTGGACTATTGTCTAAATGTCCTTGGACAGGATAGTTTGGCCATTGAAATAGGTGGTGGAAGGATGATAGGGTTGTTGGCCATTCATAAAGGAAAGGGGCAGTGGTGGATCCAGCAGCAGATCAAGCAGAATCCCTTACTATAAATCTAGCTAGCAATTGCAATAGGTCCTGTCCCCTACACAATGTCCTATCGTCAGTGGATTAGCCAACTATAGATTTGATTGCAACTGTTGGACTTGCAGTATAGAAATGTGGATAGCAATGTAAAAATGCCTCATCAGTTGAACCCTATTGAGGCGCTGAGGGGTAGCAATTTCTGCATTGCTCTCCCCTCTGGATCTGCCCCTGGGAAGAGGCATTTGTCACTGTCTAGGCAGCTGGTGTTGGGCAGATCAGACACGGGAGCTGGTGGAAATAATTGGGAGTGGAGAGATGCAACATGACCCAGCCATAGGGAGGGAAAGGGTATGATGATGAATGAATGTGTGTGGTATGGTCATGTAATGTGAAGAGGAAAGAAAGCACCCAATGGCAGATCCAGGGGTGGATCAGGGGGAAGCACTTCAAATAGCTGCACCCCAAATATTTTTAAATATTCAGAATCCATTGTTACAAATCTAGCTAGCAATTCAATAGGTGCTCTACTGCCCCTCAGGTAGTGCCCTCTCTTCAGTGGTTTAGCCAACTGCAGGCTGCACTGCAACTGTTGAACTGGCAGTATAGAAATAGGGATGGCAGTGTGAAAATGCCTCATCAGATACAAAGGTGAATCATTCATCAGTTGAAGTATGTGCTCCATTGAGGCACTGAGGGGGGGGAGAAATTGCTGTATTGCTCCCTCTCCTGGATCTGCCACTGTATGGAACCCACTGACCCACCCCTGCAACAGGTGGGATAACGTTATGATGATAAAGCATAAGAGATTACTGTTGTGTTGGACAGCAAATGCATGAAACAGGCGTCTTACAATGTTCTACACAATATATTTTTGGGTTGATAAATATATTTTTGGGTTGAAAGGCTGGCTGCCTATGGTTGAAAGATTATAATAAAACAATCGATAAAGACCATCCATGGGCCATCATGCATCAAGAAATATGATAGCTTCAGAAATACCTGCATGTAAAAATATGTGTTTGCCTCAATTCCATTTCATTCAATATGGGTACTCTTGTTATTGAACAATGTGGAAATTTCTGGATATTGACGGAAGCGTTAAAAAGTGATATCAAGTATCTCCACAAGAGGAAAATTAAATAATTATGTATTCAATCATTACTAGACCTATAATATAAATGTAAAGTATGTATTTCTTCCAAACTATGAAAATGTTTTGAGAGAAAACTTTACGTGAAAGGAAAAAATGAATTGCGTTTTTGGAATCAGCACACCTAATAACAAAGAAATCAGTTATCAAAAGTAAAACAATTTTTAAAAAGTATTTTTTTGCAGGCCTGTGTTATTAGCGTTTTGAAGAAGCATTTTTTGATTAATTCATTTTAGCGTAGCCATGATTCTTTAGTTTTCATCTGTAGGATTTATTCTGTATAGCAATTGCGTTGAAACATTGAGTGTTAGCATGGATCATTTTTAAGTTAGATATTAGCATTTCTCACTATTGTATTTAGCTTATTCATACATCTGTTGGCCTGCAGTAATTATAATTTGAGGTGATAATTGAACAAGTGTGTTAGAATAAAATTGTAAATTCTCCAGTTGAGTATGATTTTCTTATGTGAAATGAAGATCCTTCTTAAGAAAGAAAAAGAACTAAGAAATTTTGCTAAGTTTTCTATTCTGCCCACATTGGCAACGACCCTAAGGATGGAAATGGTAAGAAACTTTAATAAAAAAAAAAATAGCGTGTTCCATGGAATGTTCCATGCACGCTCTCTTTTTCTGATTGTTGCACGTTCTGTGCAGCTTGCTGTTTATTGGCTAATTTAAACTGTTTCTTCGTTCTGTCATTTAAAAATAACAGAATTTCTGTTTAGAGTGAGTCAGACAGTTTTGAGTTGAAAAACGGCACTCGTTTTGGAGACGATCCTTTTCACTTACATTTAAATATTGAATATCTGTTGTGTGTTATCTCAAGTGATTCATTTTAATTCCGTTAATGGTAAATTAGTGATTATTTTATTTTTATCATCTTTACAATAAACTTTATTGAAATAACGATTTTCCGTCAAATACCAAACGTGAACCAGCCAGGACAAACGCCATAATTGAACAAGTGTGTTAGAATAAAATTGTAAATTCTCCAGTTGAGTATGATTTTCTTATGTGAAATGAAGATCCTTCTTAAGAAAGAAAAAGAACTAAGAAATTTTGCTAAGTTTTCTATTCTGCCCACATTGGCAACGACCCTAAGGATGGAAATGGTAAGAAACTTTAATAAAATAAATCCCTAAAGAGAATAGGGAATGGATGAAGAAATAAACATAAAACTATCCCTACGTTGCAAAGGCTCTTTCCAGCACCAGTTAAATTAACATTTAAAAGGAACAGGAACCATTGGGACATTCAAAGTCCAGACACATTAATGTGACCACCACCTCTTTTCATGTCAATGTGAATAACCAATCACAGCAGTGGCAGTACATTGCATTGGAGCATATATAATGGGTGTCTGCAGGAATCAGAAAACACTGGCAATCATTGGCATAATGCAGAATTAAAGCAATTTATCTGACGTCCAAAACGGCATGATCATTGGCTTTCAGACCAAGGGTTGAAGCATTTCTGAAACGTCTAATTTTGTAACTCTTCACTTGCTACCATGGTAAACATATACCATGCATGGAAAAATGCCACTATCCAAAATCAGTGACATTGCAAATGTGGGGCACCATGGGTCATAGATGACATTTGTTGTTTGTTGGAGTTTAAGGTCCCGTCAACTACGAGGTCATTAGAGACCCATCCACTGTATAGTTCTAATGCATATACTGCACAGACACTACACTAATGCGACGATTATTGGGTAATAGCAGTACCCGGCTTTCCCGAGCGACAACCCATGTCAGTACTAACTGGGCTTGCGTTGCTTAACTTCAGTGATCAGACGAGAACTGGTGTGTCCAACGCAGGTCGCCGCTCCCCATAGATATGCAACCCCATAGACATGCAACTATTGAGCCACCCAGATGAACCATGGGGCCAACAGTCCACCCTGATGAACCATTGGGCCACTGAAAAGCCCATTTTTCACTTTTAGCCCAATATCTTTCTGTAAGTGTCCATTTACCAAAGTTTTTTTGTGTTCTTTTATCATGGCTACATGTTGTGCAGATATATTAGTACTTTCATCTCTTCATTGGTCATTCATTTTTTTTTGTTTGGTATTTTCAAAAAAAGTTAAACTTTAAAAAAACCCATTGTTCATAAAAAAAAACCATGGTCCCTAAAGCAACTCATGTCTCTAAGTTAGTTTTTTATAAAGTTTCAAACGCAGTTAACATACTTTTCTTATTAATTGACATGAATCTTGAAACAACTACTACTGGTTTTCAAGAAAACTTGGAGCTTAAACCAAAAATTTATTCACACAACATAAAAAGTTATTATAAATGCATTAATGCATTAATAAATCCATTAATGTGCATGTGCCATAACGTTAGCCCAGATGGATAAGATCTCCTTGTACACATTAGGTGCAATAAACATTACACATAAAGCTGCAAGTTCCCTGGAATTGGACCATAGAAAATCTTCTCTGCAGGAACAAATTCCATAGGGATGCTGAACTTATTGATTAACCCTTATGTCAACAACCGACCTGACAATATATAGTTAAAATGTATAATTTTATCATTAAAATTTTTCACCTTTTTTCTCCTTTTTGACTCCTTTTTCTCTCTATTTCACCTTTTTTCTTTCGTTATATGTAATAATTTTTGAGTGCCAAGCATCATAACATATTTAAATTGTGTTTTGAATTTGCCTATGCAATTTCAACAACCAGGGTACCCGGAGAACCCAGTGGCTATTTTGAATATAAATCGTTAAAGATAGTTATCCAGAAATAATTTATGCTGCTAAGATGATTCAATAATTACCATAGAACTGCACAGTCTTTACATTTTGCTACAATGAAGACATTTTCAACACAATTATCACAAAATGTTGTTGGCATTCCATGCAAGACTTTCTTGCTTTTCCTGTTTCTTTATAGGTGTTTAGTCCCTACCATAATGCAAACAATGAGCAGTAGTGGAATTGCCTTCAGATCAAACAGTAATATTAGCAATGGAGAATCACCATCAAACCCTCATCCTGTCTGTGGCAGGGTCTGATTTTCACATTCCAATCCTCCACAGCTGCATATTTCCCAACACGTCCCCATCCATGCCATACACTACCATTTCCTTATGGACAAGCTCTTCCCACATCTGCTTTGGTTCCCCCTGCCCTGAGTGCTTCCAACCACTGACATTCCTATAACGGACCTATGAACTCCCCCTCCCCATTTCTCATTATCTGTCCATACCATCTCAATCTACTCTCCCTCATTCTTTCTGCAATGTCCCCCACCCCACGCTACCTCAAGAATACTCTGCTATGCAGCTCTGCTATTCTGTAAGGCAGCAATCTCATCTCAGCTACTTGCATTCCACTTATGTGGCTCTTCCTCAATGCCAAATGCCAATCCATATAGCATAGCTGGCCTAAACACAGCCCTGTAATACTTCCCTTTCAAATTGATTGGACCCCCCCCCATTACAAAGGACTCTGCTTACCTGCCTCCACTTCAAACATCTCCCATTGATTCTATGGAAAACATTCCCATCTATCTCCCCATATGCTGTTGGGGTAGCTGAGTTGCATTGGACACACCAGTCCTCATCAGATCACTGAAGTTAACCAATGCAGCCCAAGTTAGTACTGACATGGATGGTTGGCTGAACATTGGGTGCTGTTAATTTCCCCTCTCCTACAACCCCCACTCCTACCTCTCTCCCACCCACGAGCAGCTTCCACAAGGTGCAGCCCATTATGATTGCTTGACCGACTCCCCAACCCATTGATGTAACATTCTAACATCATGCAACTTTGTTACCAGGTCACTTGCTGGCTCACATATCCTGGCCTTCCTAATTGAAAGCTAAATAATCTCTCTAGACGTTGGACATTGAGGGTCCATATAAAATTTAAATTGCATCTCCCTTTCAAGAAATCAGAGGTCTTTCTGTTGGATGCAAAACACGTTATGAATACTTGTTTTGCAAATTGCAATATACAGGATGGATTAGTAATATTGACTTTCCGAACTTATGTATGCCTTAGAATGACAAATCAGGCTTCCAATTATCATAAAGAACAAGAAGCAGCCAACTTTAAGAAAAAATCATTAGTTATTCAATAGGTGGGTACCCTGGTTGTTGAATAACGTAGTGAAAGTTGGTTGTTGACATAAGGGTTAAACGACCATCTCCTTTAAAGTCTAAAAATCTGAATGAGGCCTGGTGAAGCGGCTCATTTTCATCCTTGCAGAATACCTTGCTTAAACAGCCAATGTAGAATTTTCTTGGCAGAATTTTTTTGAGGTATACACTATTAAAATACAATTTTTATAAATACCAGGTTGAGTTTTGAAAAACTTGCTGCATGGTCTTATTGCAAACTCTTTATTCCACATTCTTTCAAATTTTGAAATACTTTGGAGATGGGTTGTTTTAGAGACATATGGTTATTTTTATTATTTGGCTTTAAAGGATTATTGTAAAATGGTGGCGGTAGGTAACAGTAAAATATTTCCTTTCTAGTGGAGAGAGGTATGGCCTAACACTTGGCCATATGGAAAATTGATGCCACTTTTCCATTTAAATGTGGTACTGCCTTGAAATCGTGCAAAAAACAAACAATTATGGTGTATTTTCACAGAAAATGAAAAAAAATTTCGTAATGTTGGTCACTCTAGGTTAATACACACATGTAGCTTACAGTGTATGCAAAACAGTAACACTTTTTATTTAATAAGAGCCAAGTGAAGGCTTTGTGTAAGCAGAGAAGAGCCAGGAATATATTTAGTAGGGGGCAGAATCCAGATACTGAGGCTGCTTTCAAGGAAACCAGGAAAACGGAAAAACTACTGCTAAAAATGCCTACAACAATTTCCATAACAATATTTTGGAGGAAAGGCTCAATAAAAATCCAAAAGCATTCTGGTTGTACATAAAAGTGCAGAAAATTTAGTTAATGATAGCATCATAGCAGCAAATATTCTTAATGATTCATTGGCAAAAGCATTTGCAAATAGTAAGGATGATTGCAAACCAGTGTCACTTTGGGATCAGGGGAATTGGGTAAATTACACAGGTCTGCAAAAAAATACTTTTTAAAAATTGTTTTACTTTTGATAACTCATTTTTATATTATTAAGTGTGCCGATTCCAAAAACTTGATTGATTTTTTTCTATCATGTAAGGTTTTCTCTCAAAAATGTTTCATATTTTGGAAGAAATAAAGGAAATTGCAGCATTTTGATGTTTCAATTTTCATTTTATCACTCCACAAATACATAATTTACATTTGTATTATAGGTCTATTAATGATTGAATACATAACGATTTAATTTTCCTCTTGTGGAGTTGCTTGAGATTATGTACCCATATTGAATGAAATGGAATTGTGCCAAACACATGTTTCTTGATGCATGATGGCCCATAGATGATCTTTACCTATTGTTCTACTATATTCTTTCAACCATAGGCAGCCAAACGTTTGTGCATCTAGCCTCTCTATTCGATATCAACCCAAAAGTCCATTGTGTCAAACATTCCAAGACACCTGTTTCATGCATCTACTGTCCCACACAACAGTAATCTCTTATGCTTCCTCATCGTATCCTTATCCTGTCTGTAGCAAAGTTTCAGATAGTGGCATATCCAGGAGAGGGAGCAATGCAGTGATTTCTCCATCCTCTGTGCTCCAGTGGGGTGCATATTTCAACTGATGCATGATTCACCTTTGCATGTGATGAGGCATTTTCAGACTACTACCAGTTCAACAGCTGCGCTGCAATCCACAGTTGGCTAAACCATTGAAGAGAGGACACTGCCTGAGGGGCAGTAGAGCACCTATTGTAATTGCTAGCTAGATTTATAACAGGGATTCTGAATATTTAAATATATTTGGAATGCACTTATTTGAAGTGCTTCCCCTGATCCACCCCTGGATCCGTCATGGCTAGCTTACCACTCCTGCCGACCTCCAAACTAATCCCAAGTTCGTTTTGGTTCTTCCCCATGCTTCCTCTTTCCTCTTTGCATTCCATGACCATACCACACACATCCATTCATCATCATACCCTTTCCCTGCCTGTGGCTGGGTCATGTCTGAGAGTTGCATCTCTCCACTCCCAACTATTTCCCTCCAGGTCCCCACCCACCCCACACACCATCATTTCCTTACTTACATTTGTCTGATCTGCCAAAAACCAGCTGCCTAGAAAGTGACAATGCCCCTTTCCAGGGGTGGATCCAGAAGGGGAGCAATGTAGGGATTGCTATCCCGTCAGCACCTCAATGGAGCACAACTGATGAGGCATTTTTACATTGCTATCCATATTTCTATACTGCAAGTCCAGCAGTTGCAATCAAATCTATAGTTGGCTAAACCACTGACGATAGGACATTGTGTAGGGGACAGGACCTATTGCAATTGCTAGCTAGATTTATAGTAAGGGATTCTGCATATTTCAAAATACTGTATTTGGGGTGCTACCCCTTGATCTGCTGCTGGATCTGCCACTGCCCCATTGTAATTGCTAGCTAGATTTACAGTAAGGGATTCTGTATTTGGGGTGCACTTTTTTTGAAGTGTTCCCCCTTGATCTGCTGCTGGATCTACCACTGCCCCATTCCTTAATGTATGGCCAACAACCCTGTCATCCTTCAGCTACCTATTTCAAGGGCCAAACTATTCTGTCCAAGGGACAGCTGTGTTATTTAATTTCCATTATCAAATCATTACAATTCATAAACTAATCAATTTCCATTATCAAGTCTTTCCACTTTATAAACAAATCACTTTCTGTTATTAAACGGTACTCCAATAGGGGATCCAGAACGTTTGCCCCACGTTCCACCCTCGAAATTTTGTCCCTGGAGCTTTAACCCCACACATTTTGCCCCCCAGACGTTTCACCCCCAAATATTTTGCCCCTTGGATGTTTCGGCCCTAAAAGGGTGCACTGCCGGTTTTCGTTATTCTGTTTTTATTTAGAATAAAACAGCATTGCTCATTCGGACCGTTTTCTGAGTGTTTCATGGAATTTTAGTTAATGTTTGCGAATAAGAAATATGTCGCAATTTCGATAAGACTTCTACACATTGCGGAGAACATCAACAACAGAAATTTAATGGACTTTCTGAAAGGCATAGCATACAATTTTGAATTTCAGTTTATGTTTGTGTTTTTTATATGACAGTCTTTTGACATGTTTTTTTTTCTTTTAGTGAAATTATTATTCTATTAATCGGAGAAAATGAAATAAATGACCATTTGCCCTCCCAGGGACGCAACGTCCAAGGGGTGAAATACTTTGGTGCAAAACGTCTGAGGGGCAAAAGCTGTATGGGCGAAATGTGGGGACAAAACGTTGGGGGCAAAGCTTCCATAAACCTCCAATAGGGACCCTTTTTAATGAACCCAACCATCAATTGTCAGATACCAAGTCATATTCCTTATTTCAGGACATAAGACAGGAAGAGAAAGAAAATGGAAAGAGTCATGCATGATAAAATATTTCAAGACTGCCACCATGGGACCTCAATATTGACAATTACTGTGCTAATGACATATTAAAAATTCCAGGAGACGTCACTGCCATGGCTTTTCTTTACTTATGTGTCATGTCTTTTAATCCAACTTAAAACTAACCTGCTCAAGAATTTGTACTTTGAGATTACTAACACATTTCTTAAACAAAGGTCCTTCATGGACTTGCTGGTTATCAAGCTTTAAAAAAAATTTGCACATCCACCTTGTAAAAGCAAGAACCTTCTTGCAAAATGTTGGTGTTGTTCATAATTAATCAACCTTTCACCAGCAGCCACAGCTGTAGAAGGCGAATGGACAACCATTGCAAGGAGAACAAAGTAAGTTTTAACCTCTTCAATATTTTTTTCTTATTTGGACTTGCTAGCGTGGACCTAGATTTTTATTAGTTTTACTTCCACTATAAGTGGGCTATTCCTTGCATTTGAACTGGCTAGATGTGGTAAGAACGTCTCTCCAAATACCATATGAAATGTTTGCAGGAAGAATGGGTACCATCGTTGTGTTGCTCATAGAAAGTGTTGGGTAACCAAGGCAAACCAAACATTGAGAATTGTGAGCACAAGAATTGAGTTTGCTCATATGCATAAAAATAAAAACGACTTTTGGAGTGAAATTATATTTTGTGATGAAAGTGAATTTCACATTTGTGCCTCTGATGGGCAGCATACAATATGGCAGTTGTCTTCAAACTTTGCTGACTCATGGAATCCTTAGAACTATAAGATGTTTTTGGGGTAACCCCATCCTACTTTTCAAAAAGTATATCTTGCCACTGCTAATAAATCAGCAGCTATATTGTAACTATATGCTTTTCTATATTTATGAGTTAATAAACACTAGTGTCAGTGCTTCACAATTTCTTTTTCAAATTTTTATTTTGATTCACAGAACCCAAAAGATCTACTGTGGAACCCTGGAACAGTTTGAAGACCTCAAACATCTGGTACTAACAGTGAAGCATGGTGGTGGTACAGTTATAGTGTCGAGGCACATGATTGAATCTGGCATAGGGGATCTCCACATCATTGAGGACACAGTGAATTAGTATGTCTACATTGCCATACTGTACAAAAATCTCAACTGGTGTGCCATAAATATATTTAGTCAATAATTGTTTGTTGCTACATGACAATGACCCAAAGCTCACAGCTGAAAACACTCTATAGAATGCACCTTCACAGCTCCATTGACCTACCCAATCACCTGACCTCAAACCCATTGAACACTAGTGGAATTTGCTGGACAAAACCCAGACAATGGTCAATCTATAAAGAAGAAGATGGACAGTGGTTTTCCAGAATGGTATACCCAGGAAGTAAAGGCAGCTTTGCATAGGCAGAGAAAAGTCAGAAATATATTTAGAAGGGAGTAAATGGACCCAGAGGAACTTCTGAAGGTAGTACAAGTTTTGTATCTTCTAATTTGAGACCAGTCAGGTTACCCAAATTAGAAATTAGAAAGTTTGAAGGGAACATCTGCCACTGGCAAGAATTTTGGGACCAGTTTGAAAGCTTCATACATTCTAATGAGGCCGTGGGAGACATTGACAAATTCAACTATCTGAAGATGTACCTTTTGGGAAGAGCCTTGGCAGCGGTCAGTGGAATTCCTCTTACTGCAAAAAATTATGTACAAGCAGTGCAACTGCTAAAGGACAGATATGGGGAAGCACAACTTCAAATAAATGCTCATATGAGCAAATTGCTTGCTATGAAAGAAGTTAGGAATATAAATGGCATTTATGCACTTAAAAGCTTGTTGATTATGTTGCAGTAAAGATCCAAAATCTACAACAGTTAGGTGTGGACAATGCAGCCTACAGTGTGTTATTGTGCCCAATAATTTTGAAGGCATTGCCTAGAGTTGGTGTTGCCATGTACCAGAGAAGCCAATGCAAACCCACAACTTATGCAGGATCAAGGTCAACTTTTGAAATTCCTAAGGAAAGAAGTGGAGTCAAGAGAGCAGTCCCAGAAGTCCAAGCCAAGGCCATCACAGCAGCAGCCCTAGCCTGAGGCTCAGATAAAACCAAGAAGTACTGTGCAATTTGCAACACCACAGAGCATGCAACAGAAGACTGCAAAGCAGATCTAGCCTTAGATGAAAAGAAGGCTGAGAGATGTTCCAAGTGTTTGTTCTGCAATCACTTGGCAAAGAACTGCAGGACCCCTGGGATCACATGCCAAATCTTTGGGAGCCCACATCAAACAGTGCTGTGTTCAGGGGGTTTGCAGAAATTACCAGAGGACTCAGGTGTTCAAGCAACTATCTGCAACATCATGGGATGATCAGGAAAGTTACCAGTGCTACTACAGAGAGCCAAAGGGAAAGGCCACATGGAACTCACGCAGATCCTATTAGATGGAGGAAGCCAATGGAGCTTCACATGAGAAGACCTCGTGAAGGCTGTGCAACTTTGAGCCTTCGCTGAAGAAACGGTAAGGGTAGCAGTGTTTGAAGAACCCAACCAAGGCTTAAAAAGCCACCACAGGAGTTGTCAGCTTTTCCCAGAGTTGGAGCACTTAGGAATCCAAGATCAGAAGAAATGACAGCCAGTGAGATCTACAAGAATTTTGAGTCCTCCATCCACAGGAGAGATAACCATTACCAGGTTCCTCTGCCACAGAAGAGTACTGATGTTCAGGTGGAAAACAACAAGAATGTTGCAGTGAGACAGTTACAGGCCTTACTTTGAAGGCTGTCCAAGAATGTGATCCATTTGACAGATTATGCAGCAGCTATCAACAAATACCTGATCAGAGGCCAATGCTCAAATAGTAGATGACACCACCCAAGGGCATCTAGGGCGACAGTATTACATGCCTCATGGGGCAGTCATTAGAGAGGACAAGGCCACCACCAAAATAAGAGTGGTGTTTGATGCCTCCTCTCATGGTCCAGAGGCCCAGTCCCTGAATGACAACCTCCTCATTGGTCCAAACCTGAACCCCCAGCTATTAACAGTCTTGTTGAATTTCAGAGTATTCAAGATCACATTAGAGTATTCAAGATCACATTGCAAATATTGTAAACCCAGAGAATCAAGATGCACTGAGATTCCTTTGGGTGCAAGATATTTTCAACTTAGATAACCCTGAGATAGTTGAATTAAGGATGAAAACTGACACTTTTAGTCTAGGTCCAAGCCCATTTCTACTTGCAGCAACCATCCATTATCACCTCCAGAGAGTATCGTGGCTGCCAGAAGCAACCAGAATCAAATTAATCAATTCCTTTTTACAGAGGCTGACAATTTGGCAGAAGGAAGGGAAATGTATCAACAAGCAAAACAGGCAATGAGTGAAGCAGGTATGACCCTGAGGAAGTGGCAAACCACAGATAAGGCCTTACACGAGATCATCTAGCATCAGGAGAATGATAGGGCACAAGGAAATACAGAACCTGAGGCATTTAAAGTGTTAGGCCTGTACTGGGATAAGGTAGAAGACCAGTTTCAATTTGCATTCAGTAATGGAACTGGCAGCATTAAGGACAAAACACCAAGAGATTTGTTTTGCAGGTGGTCACCAGTATATTCGATCCTATTGGTTTCTTGTCATCATTTGTTGTCCACATTAAAATAATTTTCAGATGATTTGGAGAAAGGAAATCAGATGGGATGACCCTCTCCTGAGGACATCTGGGCTGCATGGGAGGATTGGACCACAGAACTTCCTCATTTGTCCCACATTGTTGTGAAAAGAAGATACCTCTCATAGCAGTTTCAGAGGCCAACATATAATTTGCATGTGTTCTGTGCAGTGGCATACTTCCAGGCCATTGGACAAGATGGAAGAGTTTCCACAGCTTTAATCATGGCAAAGGCATGTGTTGCACCTCTGAAGACCCTAACAGTTCCTCAATTGGAATTGATGAGTGCAGTGATAGGGGCCCAACTGAGCCAATTTCTCACATCTTCCTTATAACTGTGCTTTGACAGGGTCTATCTTGGGAGTGACTCCACTATTGCACTACACTGGATAGCTAGCCCCATGGATAGATGGAACCATTTTTGGCAAACCATGTAAAAGAAATACAAAGCCACACTGTTGGTGCCAGATGGGGGCATTGTCCTGGGACTGATAATCCAGCAGATTTGGCAACTCAAGGTCTATCTGCCCAAGAGTTACAGAAGTCCAAATTATGGTGGAAGGGTCCTAAATGGCTCAATCAACAGGTTTCCTTTGAGTCAAATGAGGAGTCAACTGGGACTGATAATCCAGCAGATTTGGCAACAAAAAGGTCTATCTGCCAAAGAGTTACAGAAGTCCAAATTATGGTGGAAGGGTCCTAAATGGCTCGAACAACAGGTTTCCTTTGAGTCAAATGAGGAGTCAATCCTAGCTGGAGATGGAGAATGGAAGCATGGGGCCAAGGCAGTTAAGATGTTTGGAACTCTAGCAGAAGTGTTAGAACCACTTTTCAACATCCACAACTTCAGTTCCTGGTACAGAGTGGTTTGAGTGACAGCATGGGTCCTTAGATTTATAAGGGGTTAAGAAATCAAAAGTGAAGGGGCCACTGCAGGGTTATAAAATCTTTGCTGCTGAACAGTATTGGCTGAGTAGAGCCCAACAGGAGGCCTTTGGGGAAGACTGGGCCCATGTAACCTCAAGGGACCCACTCAAGAAGAATTCCAAACTGGCAATGTTAAAAGCATTCCTTGGTGAGGATGGGCTTATCTGAGTAGGGAAGGCTTCAGTATAGCAGCTTGGCTCCTAACCAACAACATCCTGTAATCTTGCCTAGAGGTCACCATGCGACAACATTATTGATTAGGCAAGCCCACCAAAGACTTTTACATGAAGGAGTTAAGGCAACCCCAACAGAATTAAGAGACAGCTATTTCATCATGAAGGGACGTCAGCAGGTGAAATGTGCTATCCATGATTACCCAGTGTGAAAAAGGTAGAAAGCAAGACCAGCCTCACAGCCCTTTGGACCACTACCTAAGGATCAGGTCACACCTTCATCCCCCTTTGAGGTAGTTGGGCTAGACTTTACAGGCCAACTGTGTGTGAAGGGGCTTGATGGCCCTGGGAATCCTACATTGCCCTATTCACCTGTGCTGTCACACGTGCCATACACCTTGAACTGGTCTCTGACATGTCCACTGCTTCATTGCTGCTGGCCTTTTGAAGGTTTACAGTGAGACGTGGACTTTGTAGGATCACATATTCTGATAATGTACAGACTTTTAAATGGGAGGTGAAAGAAACAGCATATATTTCAATGGTGCGACCAATTTTGGAGTATGGTAGTCCAATTTGGTTTTCCTTCAGGCAGAAATTATCTTGGGAGATTGAAAGGATACAGAGGAGGGAAGCAAGAGTTGTACTCCACAAGTTTTCTCACAGGGATAGTGTGTCTGACACGATCAGGGAATTAGGGTGGGAAACACTAAGTCAGCAGCAATATATCTTGTCTGTTTATCAGACTGCTTCTGCTGGGGTGTGATGGACCTCTGGTTGGATGTGTGTCCCTTGCTAAGTACAAAGGGAGAAAGGATCATTCATATAAATTGAAGAGATTAGGGCACAGACAGACTCATATTGCTGGTCTTTCTTAAAAAGGACCATTCGGCAATGGAATAGCCTTGAAGAGGATAAGGTGGAGGGCCTCCTAAAAAGAAACCCCACCATTACTACTGTTGTAGAGGGATCATGAGAATTTTAGCCTAGGGTTTTGGGAGCTTTATGGTAATGTATTTAGGAATGCGAGTTGGTCTCTCCACTGCCATATTGGCCAAATAAGGCTGCTTGCAGTGTAGTGAATTAGAATTAGAAAGAGACTTAGCAAACCTGTGGTCATTGATCAGGGATGAGAAAGTACTGGACACCTTTGCAAAATCCAAAATATGCTGGTGAATCATTGTGGAACAAGAACCATGGTGGGGAGGGTTCTATGAACTATTGGTTAGGTCTGTAAAGGCAGATTTCAGGCTCAATTTCAAGACACAGCAACTTTGGGAGAGGTTATTAGGGCACTTTTGGAAAAGGTGTTCCAATGAATATCTGTTGGAATTATGATCAGCCCACATGGCAGCAGTGGCCTATAGCCAGGAGAGCTAGTGCTGCTGCAAAAGAGAAATACCCCCAGAGCAATGTGGAGACTAGGGTGGATGAAGGAGGTGTTCCCAGTAATGGATGGAGAATTGAGAGCCTGTGAGGTGTCAGCTTTTATATCCACTAGAAATTGGGAAGGAATGAGCAGAGACTCATTGGTGGGGAGTGTTAAATAAAATAAAAGAAAGGAACTCAGAAGGGGGTGGGGCTCCAAATTTTAGGTCAATCATCACTGACACTCTCTTTCCAAGAATAGCATTTGTCAAGGTGATCTACTGGATGAAGGACTGTTATCTACACCACAAAGGGCTGGATGTAGCATCAAGTAAAGCAAAGCAGAAGAGGTCCTTTAAGGTTTTTTATTGTTTGCACTATCTTATATATATATACAGTTGTGGTCAGCTAATTAGCACACCTATGATTGAGTTTAGAATTCATCTTACATATTCAAAATTGTAACCTAAACTTAATATATTTTTCCACATATAGTCAACATTGGATAGTAATTTTGTTATTCATTTAAAGAAGTTGACAAAATTCACCTGGTAAATTGTATATTTCAAAATTCATGAACATGTCTGAAAGTTATTTGGACTTTTATTTAGCACACTTGAATATTCATATTTTAATACTAATATTTTTAATTGAATTATTTTTTAATTTCATTTAGGTTATTTAATATTTTGTTGGATGACCCTTTGCTGCTATTACAGCTGCACAACGTCTACCCATTGACTTGACCAAGTCTGCACATTGCTTGGTGGTGATTTTATGCCATTATGACTGGATGATTGTCCACAAATTCTCCAGAGTTTTTGGCTTACTTGCTGCTACCTGCCATTTAACAATAGCCCACAAGTTCTCTATAGGATTCAAGTCAGGACTTTGTGGTGGCCAACAGAAAGACTGAATTTTTTGGTCTTTCAGCCACTGTTGAACTAAACGTGATGTGTGCTTAGGATTGTTGTCTTGCTGGAACTGCCAATTTTTCCAAGCACTGAGTGGCATATTCTCAGAATATTTTACCAAATGGTTTGCCAAGATATCCTGATACATAGCAGCATTCATTCTCCCATGGATCCTGTGGATTGGACCTATCCCATATCTACTAAAACATCCCCACACCATCACACTACCACCACCAAATTTTACAGTTTTTTTAGTGTACTTAGGATTTAATTTTTGACCCACAGGGCGTCTTACATATTGTTTACCATCATTTCCAAATAAATTAAATTAGGATTCATCAATCCAAACAACTAAATCCCAATAAGATTGTTCCTTAGACAAATGCTGTTTAGCAAAGTCCAATCTCTTCATTCTGTTACCCTTCTTTAGAAGTGGTTTTTTGCTACTCATGCACCTCATCAGTCCATGTTCGTTTAGACGTCTTCTTACTGTTCTAGCAGTTACATTAATTTGATAATGTTCTTTGATAGCAGCCTTAATACTAGTTGAGCTGGCAAATGGGTCAAGTTTTGATTGTCTAGCAATTTTTGTCTAAATCTACGTACAGTTTCACATGTCCCATGCATTTTGATATGCTTTAATGCATTTTGAACTTTTTTTCGAGAAATAGCCAGAATTTCTGCAACTATTGACACATTTTTGTGTTTATTGTACATCTGTTCAATAATTATTCGTTTAGCTGGTGTTGTACTTTTTCCTTTACCCATTTTCCTATAAAATCATATATTATTTTCAGAAATGTTAAATGCCCATTTTTTTAAATCAAAATTAAATTTTAAATGTAATAGTCATGTATGCTATTTGCAACATTTACTTACTGTGCTAATTAAATGTCCAATGTATTTTTACAAAAACGTAATTATTTTAATAATTTGTAAAATGAAATGTCACTACTGTCCTTGACTAGTAAAAGTGAGGAATGTAGTTGGTGATTTCTCTTTTTAGTTTCATTTTTATGAACTTTACCCTCTGAAAAATTGATTTATTCCATTTTATAAATGGGTGTGCTAATTAGCTGACCACAACTGAGAAAAGGACGAATTTTGCAATTTCTTTATTTCTTCATTACTGAGTACACGATCTGGTATTCTGATTTAATGATGTCAAATCTGAAACAAGAGGAAGAATTTGGACAAGGCCTACCTGCAAGACAGGCAGCAGAGAGTACATTTTGATGGGGTAGCATCACTTAACCCATGCTAAGCTACTTCTGATCTTTAAAGCCAAGGTTCTGCCTATTATCAGCTTTGCCTCCCCCTATCTTGCTGGCCTTATGAGTGCCCAGAAGCAGCTCTTGACAGTGGCACATAACTGTATTCTTTGCATAATTTTCTCTATTCCGTATAATCATAGTGTTTCGTGAACTTGCAAACGTTTTGCTATCCTTCCTACGGTTCTGTCATTTATGTATCATAGCAGCAGCCCTCAGGAACCCTGTGCATCCCTGTCACTTCATCACTCATTCTTTCCTTGCCTCCATTGAGGTTCACCCTACTAGGCATTACTTGTTCCAGCCTGCAGCACTGTTTCATGACTTTTGTAGCCACCTCTTTCCCAGTGTGGTCCTTGGCTCCCAGAACTCTCTTCCATATTCTCCTAGGCCCTCTGCTTTCTCTTGCTCAGCTTTTAAATGTAAACTGAATTGTTATCATTTTAAGCATTATTTCCAAAAAACCGGCTAATGGACTGCAAGTCCTGGATCTGATCATATTGTTTTGCTGCCTCGTTTTATACAGTATGTACGTTAAATAAATAATAATAATAAATGGACACCTGTTACATCAGGGGTACCCCAGGGAAGTGAATTAGGCCCTTTACTCTATATACTTTATGTTAATGATATAGGGCTTGATATAAAATCCTTTCTTGAATTGTTTGCAGAACACATGCATGGCAAGGGTGGTGGAAAAGGGGTTGTCTTCCTGCACAGAACTGCAGCAAGACCTAAACAAGATATATGATTGGAGTAGAAAGTGGGAGTTGCCAATGAACCTGCACAAATGTAGTTTTCTTAGAATAAGCAGGTCAAACAAGCAGGTTGATTTTTCTTATAGCATAGGTGGTTTGAGGATTGAAAGGGTTGACACCCACAAGCACCCTGCAGTTGACTTAAACACTCAGGGTACCTGGAATGAGCACACTGACAAATTGATTAGGAAGGCTGGGCATGCTCTCTGGTTGTTAGAAGGGTGCTGAGAGATAGCACAAAGGAAGTAAAAGAAATAGCTTACTTTTCACTGGTATGGCCAATTGTGGAGAACTGTAGTCCAATTTGGTTTCTGTTTTGGCGACACTTATCTTGGGAAATTGAAATGGTCCAAAGGAATGCAACAAGAGTTGTGCTAAGTCGGTTCTCTCACAGACTGAGTGTGTCAGACATGATCAGAGAATTAGGGTGGGACTCACTCTGTCAGAGGCAGGCATCTGATAGCATTAAGCTGTTTATCAGACAGTTCAAAACAGGTTATGAGGGTCCTGTAGATAGCAGGTTACCCTTTGCAGAATATAGGGGGAGAAATGATCATCTGTCAAACTGAAGGAGATCAGGGCCCTGAACAGACTCATATTACTGGTCCTTTTTTCCAAGGGTCATTTGGCAATGGAATGCTCTTGATGAAGATAATGTGAAGAACTTTCTGGAAGAAGGCGCCATTATAGTGGGCAGGCATTGTATGGCAGAATAGATGCCATGCTTCAGGTTTCTTGGAGTTTTAAAATGAGTGAATTTTTAGGAATGAGAGATATTCTCTCCACTGCCAATTTGGCCTATCATGGCTGCTTCCAGTGTATTCAACTAGAACTAGAATTAGTAAGGAGAATGACTAGTGGTGCTAAAGGAAGAATGGGAAAAATTCTGCCTTCCATAGCACCTGATATTGTAAAATCAATGCCTAGAAGGATTGTGGCAGTGAATGATGCTAAAGAATATCCAACAAAATACTAATTTTGCCAGATTTCACAATTTTGTAACAAAATTACTAGGATGAAATAAGATGTGCCTACTAATACTTTTTGCTCCCAGAAAAATAGAGTTCTTGTCCATTGTTATTTATTGAAATAGCATATTTGTAATAAGCTTTATTCAATTTTGCCATTTACAAAATTCATATCTTAGTGAAATGCTATGATGTACAAATACTTTTACACTAACTGTATGAATCTTTCAAAATCTAAACTACTCTCCACATGACACTCCATCAATCTCATTAATATTTATAATACTGTGAAGAGATCCCTCTCCAGCATCTGCATTACATTATTTTCATTCTTCCAGCATGTAGGATGCATGCACCCTTCATTTTTCTTTACTCTTTACAGAGAGCAAAAATAATTCTCTTAAAATTTCGAATTGTTATTCTAGGCACGTGAATTTTAAATATGTTTGATTGTGAAAGGAAATAGAAGGATCTAGGTTTCTTTTCGATTTTATTTTCTAAAAGCAAATGTTTAAATTTTGCAATTTAGAGAGTTCCATTTTTGCAGTCTGTGAGATTGGATGCATAATTTTATTGCTCCTCATGTGATAACTGTTACATAGTCCTAGTGGATAATATTGAAGTTATTTATATTCATGCAGAGTTTTACCTAGGATAATTGTTTTGTTCACCTGGAATTATTAAAGAAATAGTTTATTGTTAACTCTGTGGATACATCGTTGTTTCTCTACACGGAGTCATGATAGCCATAGTTGGAGTACATTAGAACATGCAATTCAACATCAAGAATTTCTGATAAGTTGCATTCAGTTAAAATTTCCAACATCTTTGCTAAGGCCGTTGCTGCAATTTTGGTGACCCAGACGTGATAGTTTGAAAGACTAAAAGATTGATTGACAAAATAACAAGCATACACACATATCCAACATTAGCAAATTCCAACTCAACAACATTCAAGACAAATACTCCACGAATTCAGAAGAAATATCCAACCATTAAATTCGTGCAGCACTCGTCTGGTACAACAAGCTGCTACTATAATATTGGCAGCTGCACTATCATATTCCACCTCTCCATAAATACAATGGGTCTCTAATGACCTCGTAGTTGACGGGACCTTAAACTCCAACAAACACAAAACACAAATACAATGGCTCAAATACTGCATGTCTATGCCCATGTTCCAGTGTCAGTGTTCTGCTACATCAGATAGGAACTACAATATTGTAGGACACACATTTCTTACATTTCACATTCTAGTAAACTGGAGTAGAATGGAAGGCCCTAGCCCGTTCAGAGATTTGGGACTCACCACCAGCGTGCATGTTAGGTCACCTGGACGATGAAGTCAGTTTGAATGCCATCCAGCAACACCATGGACTGAAATGTCTTAAAGTGCCCCTTTTCTGGTCGCATGACCCAGAGACATAGTTTGCGACCATAGAACATAGATTTAAGGCAAACCAAATCTGAAACGACACTCATAAATTCAATCTCACAACAGACTCATTGCCATCCAAAATTATTGCAGTGTGTGAACTCATCCTGCGACCACCCACTGCAGATGCCTTTGATGCACTACAAAATGCAGTCACTCAATGTAGCTCACCGATGCAACAACAGAGATTGCAGCAGCTACTTCACAATGTACAGCTGGGGGACAGGAAATCAACACAGCTGTTGCGGCATATGCAACAGCTGGTCAGAAGTGTGGAGACCACCCCTGACAATGTGCCTCTTCTTTGGGAACTCTTTGTTTCACGTTTACCTCGACAAATTAGAATAATACTGGCAGCAGCCAACCACGCCGTGCCCCTGGAAGCACTAGCAGAAATGGCTGATAAAATCCTAGAGGTATTGAACCCTGGAATACACGAACTTAATGCTGCTTCTGCCAATACAAGCTCTGTAACATCAATAATCATCAGCCTCTTTGTGGACCAACATCACTATCAATTACTCAGTGAAACGATGGCTGAGTTGGCCAAACAAGTTGACCAACTCTACAACAAGATCCAGACACTCACCGACGATCACCAACGTTACTCATGATCAAGGTACTGATCATCATCTAAGCCTTGAACAACACACAGCAACAACAGCACAGGAACCAGATTCTGCTGGTACCACCACACCTTCAGGGACAAGGCCCAGAAATGCATACCTCCCTGTGCCTCAAGTCAGGGAAACGTTTAGAAATGCCATCTCTGAAGGTGGTGGCAGACATAACAGCCATCTTTTCCTTGTTCATGACAAAAATAATAATTAGATTTCTTAGCTGACATGGGCATGGATTTTACTGCCCTGCTTAAGGACAAGGTTGACCCTGACCTATGGTTTCACAGTGAACTCAAATTTTATGTAGCCAACCACACAGTCATTAACACTGATGGCTTGTCCCAAATTAATGTGCATCTTGGGTTGAGGCATTCATAATAGTGGACAGTTCACATGCCATCATAGGGGCTGACTTTTTAGCTCACTATAGTTTAGTAGTGGATGTGGGACGACACTGGCTCTCACTGAGTTAGGAGGTTTCTGGCATCTCGGTGCATTCTTCTTGGTCATATCAAAGGCTTCATAGCATCTGCCCAGACGCCACAGGCACGTATACAGAGATCCAGTGGGAATTTGTGGACATTACTGTTCTTTGTCATTCAGCAAGGTGTCACATTCAGTGGTCCATCACATCATCACTACCAATGGACAGCCGGTACATGCCAAGACCAGACGCTTGTACCTGACAAGACTCAGGGTAGCCAAGGAGGAGCTTAGATACCTCCACAAACTCAGCTACCTTCAATCCTTGTCGAGCCCACGTCTAGCCCACTCCATCTTATAAACAAAAATGATAAATGGTGAATAGTGGGTGACTTTCGTGCACTCAATGCACACACAATTCTGGACATCAGAAACACCTGCACAAGGCGTTCGAACGTTTCTGCCAGTTTGGTCTCATCATCAGTCTCGAAATGCATGTTTGGCATAGCTCCTTTGCCAAAAAACGTAGACAACATACAAAATTTCCTGAGACCAGAGTCTAAGTGAACATTATGCCATTTTCTCTGGTTAATTCAATTTTATAAGCAGTTTATACCCCACTGTGCTTAGCTCTAACAGTCATTGCATACCTTATTAGCCAGAAAGTCCAGCAAAACAGCCTCTCTTCACTGGAACAAACAAGTGATTTATGCTTTCCAAAAGGCTAAGGAAGCTCTCTCTAATTCCATTCAACTTCAACATTCTGACACATCGCCTAATGTAAAAATCACACTGTTGACAGACACATAGGGTGCTCCAGCAATTTGTGAACAACAAATGGCAACCACAGCACTCCCTTAATGAAATGTATCAACATGCCCCTACAGCTGCCTTTTTAGTTCTCAGATCAAAACTGAGGTCCCCACATAGTGTGAGGCACCCATTTCTTCAAATGGTACTCCTGTACCATTTGAATGATCTAAATGCAGGTTTCCAATATTAGCCATACTCAGCTACAGTATTAGTGGTTCTAGGTTCATCATTGAATTGAGATGGATTAGCTTCTTTTTGGTGAGAGGCCTCAAGTATGCTACCCAGGAGGGTATCTGCGATACTACTTATTATAGAATTGGAAATAAAAAGAAATTTGGTATATGATACCGTAAAATCTCACATAGTGCCCGCAGATTATATGCGAAATGTAGGGTCATTTAGTGCAGGCTATATATGAGGGCGGACTATATATGAGTGCGGACCATAAATGAAACCAAGGGTTCTCAATAAAAACTGCTCTTCATTTTTTGAACATTTTACTACACTAAACAACACGATTTTACACAGTACGTTCTTATTTATATGATAATGCAATATAAAATCTCTGACATTTCATGTTCATATTCATTTGATCCCATTGCCCCTTCAAGTTGCTCCACTGGCTACAGTGGGAATTTTAACGTGCGGACTATACACGAGTGCAGACTATATTTGAAACATACCCATTGCAAATGTGGACTATAGATGGGTGCAGACTATATTTGAGATGCAGACTTTATGTGAGATTTCACAGTATTTATTCAATAAACATTGAGCAATTTGAGTGGAAAAACACATTACCATATTATCTCACGTATAATACGCACCCCAAGCTCCAAGACTTACGTTCATGTAAAAATCTCAATACTCATGTATAATATGCAGGCTAAGTTTGTCAGTTCCCAATTATTTCAGATTACAATTGTGAAGAATTTTTAGGCTTTTAATATCAGCACTGTTGGACATAACTGGACATAACATTTTGTTACAGGACTTGTTAATTTTTTATACCAGTACGCTAGTATTATTATATCTATGGTATGAAGGTAAATAAAGTGTAGGTAGCCTGTATTATATTTACAAAACTAACTCAAAAGAGCATCTAATAGCAGTTAAATGAGGTTAATAAGCAAACATGTCTCTTCTCGCTTTCGATGGATGATCCAGTATTCTTTATGCATTGTTGTTGTTTGTTGGAGTTTAACATCCCGTCAACTACAAGGTCATTAGAGACCCATCCACTGTATAGTTCTAATGCATATACTGCACAGACACTACACTAATGCGACGATTATTGGGTATTAGCAGTACCCAGCTTTCCCGAGCGACCACCCATGTCAGTACTAACTGGGCTTGCGTTTCTTAACTTCAGTGATCAGACGAGAACTGGTGTGTCCAACGCAACTCGCCACTCCCCTTCTTTATGCGTGTTTAGTATTCTCTGATAAATGGCTGAAACTTTTACACCTATGTATAATACACACCCAGACTTTGCATCCAATTTTTCGGGAAAAAAAAGTGCATATTATACGCAACATAATATGGTATATGAATGTAATTGTATGAAAATTAAACCAACTAATACAAGTGAAAAGTTTGGAAATTTTGAATTTCTGGTTCAAGAGTTTGAAAACCCACAGTTGAATATTTTGTCCAACCACCATTGGCTGCAGTTACTGCTTCAATTCTACAGCACATCGAGTGCACTAAATTTAGGCAATCATCTTTAGTGAAATTGCACCAAGCATCATGGATAGCAGCTTCCAAACCAGCAACATTCTTTGATTTACATCCTTCACCTTTTTCTTCAGAAGGCTCCACAAATTTTCTATTGGGTTGACGCCTGGGCTATTGCAAGGCCACTGTAAGACACTGATATGTTGTTCTTTAAACCGAGATCCATCTTGTTGATATATGAAGTCATGTCCAAAATAAAAGTGTGATTTGGGAATCAGAGGATCATTTAAGATGTCCACCTATTTTGTACTATTAACTGTGCTTTGAATCATGCATAGACTTCCAACACATGCTGAGAACATGGTGCCATAAATCATCACACTTCATGGATGCTTTACAAGGTGAGACATATTTGGCCTGAAACACTTCATGACATTTATTAACAACTAATTGTTTACTGTTATTAAATAAGCAACAATTTGCCTCAGTGCTAAAAATCACCTTCATCCAATCATTTACAGTCCATGACCTACGTTGTTTTGCCCACTCATGCCTCTTTTGCTTCATATTTGTTTTTAGCATTGGCTTCTTCGCTCCTACCATGAAACTGTACCCCATTTCTTTGAATGTTCGAATGGTTGTTTTTGGTGATATTGGTTTTCCAGTTACTGCCGACCATTCTGAAGCAATTGCTTTTGATGTTTTATGTCGATTTTCTCTGATTAAACCCAGTAATCATTTATCTGGAACTGTAGTTATGATTTGTAGCCTGCCTGATCTCTTTTTTCACTTTTGTTGAACCAGTTGTTTTGAATGTTTTTATAATCTTACACACCACACTTGTAGTTAATTTTAGTTCTTTCCTATCCATCTATTATTAAATATAATATTATGAGCACTTTATTTTGTTGGAGCCATAATGCAATGCTTACTCCACTAGTGTCAACATCAATGTCAAACAAATTTAAAAGTGCACAACTGAAATGGACTTCAATTGATGACAATGGAATGTAATAATCATAACCATTTGCATGATAATTTTGGGTATTACACTGTGGGTTACCAAACTTTTGACCCAGAAACTCAAAATTTCCAAAATTTTGACTCATGCCAGTTGTTTCTAAGTTTTTGAAGACTTTCACGTTTTCAAATTTTGCACAGGAAATGTATTTTGCTTCCCTATGGGTATAATGCAAAATTTGTTTTCTTCTAGAATTTTCCTTTGAGGGTTGATTTTGTTAGGCATCTATTTTTCATTAAGCCTAGTGGTTCTGCATTGCTCTAACATTTAGTATAAACTTCTTTATCTGCTTTCTTGATCATTTTCCAACTTTAAGTCAAAATTGTACAAGGTTTTTGTAACAGAATGCCATGCTGAAAAAAGTACAAAAATGTAAGTCATGTTTTAGCTTCAACATGCCTAATTGCCTAATGTGAAACAGTTAATCGCTTTTTGCTCTTCAGTGTTATGGTTATTTGAAGTAACACGAGTATTATGGTTGGGTCAGTGTGACCCAAACATGTTAAAATTACACAAAACCACAGAAAGTGTGCAAAATATACTGTAGAGTGGTTGAATCTTTCAAAATTTAAATAATGTCATTGCTGCAGACTGAATAATAAGTGATGGAATGATTTTTATAAGTGCAATTCTTACATCAGAAGCAGCAAACAGAATATTTAACTTTACTGATGTCATATGTACTCGGATAAAAATACCTGGAACTTCTAAATAAATTTTCAGTTAAGATATAAATTGTGGGAAAACGTGCAAGAGGTTAAAGTACTTAGGATCAACGTTCCAAAGCAATGGGGAGATACTCAGATGTGACCCATAGAATCAATGGGGGATTGTTGAAGTGGAGACAGGCAAGTGGAGTCCTGTGTGATTGGAGGGTCCCAATGAAGTTGAAATGGGGGGGTTTTACAGGGCAGGGGTTAACCCACCATGTTAAACGGATCAGAGGGATGGACAATGAGGAAGAGGCTCATCAATAGAATGCAAGTAGCCTAGATGCAAATGCTGCAATACATGAGTGGGGTGTCGAGAGCCGATGGAATTTGGAATGAGTATATCAGAGGTAGCCTGGGGGTGGTGGACATCGCCTAAAAATGAGAAAGATTAGGTTGAGGTAATATGAACATCCAATGAGAGGAGGAGGAGGAGCGTGTTAGGTCCATTTCAGGAATTCAGGTGGTCAGAAGCACCCTGGGCAGGGGGAGACCAAAGCAGACATGGGAGTAGATTTTCCATAAGGATATGGTAGTGTGTTAGGTGGATGTAGACATTGTGAGAGTGATGGGAGTGAAGGGCTAGAACCCATAGACCTGACTGTGCCAAAGGGTGGATAATGGCATGATGATGAAAGTTTGACTAGAATTTCAATACACTCACCAATGAAAAATAGGGGAATTTGATAGTTTCATTGCTCCCTCTGTTTGGGTGCCAAAAATTTCCATTTTGAGTAAATAAGATGTTCCCATATCCACCATAGTGAAAACTTTAATAACATAATTTCTTGGCTTCTTGGAATACGAACATATTGCAATGTGATGGGCACGTGGGGTGTGTTGTCCCTACAGAAATAAGATACACACAAAGAGTACAGTTGGGTCAAATACTACGTCAACAAAGTTACACAAATGGTATGGTCAGGTCAAAACAGGTGTTGCAAAGATAACCCTTCTTCACTCTGGTCGGGTCTATTTAACGCGAGTGATGTTTGATTGCAAATTTTTAATGTGTATATGTGGTGCTAAGTGGCTGTGCTTACATGTAAATTCCTCTTTTCACATATATTTTAGGTACAGTAAGGTCTCTTTTTATGCGGGGGATACGTTCCTCAGAAAATAGCATAAAAAGAATTCGCATAAAATGAGACTATAACTCTATGGAAAAATTAGGGATACGTTCCATAATTTTTAAAATTCGCATAATTGCGAAATAACGAACGTCATAAAAAAGTTTGTTGTTGTTAAAGAAAATTGGTTTCTTAATAAATTTCTTTGAGAAGCTCAAAAAGATTTATATCAACCTTAAATAAAATTGTATTTCAATTCAATTGTCTATCTGTTAAGGGTATACACATCTGCAAACTGTTTGTAAATCACTTTCATCATCAGAAATAACTGCCTTTGCAATTGATCTCTTTGATATAGACGATACATTTTAAACAAATATATTTTTTTCTCACTCTCTGCAGACTTTTGACCATCATCATCGTCGTCCTACCCGTATCCCACTTGCGTCAGGGTCGGGTCTGCAGGTTCCCATAAGGCCGGTGTACACTTGGCGTTTTTTTACGCGCGTATTCTTACACGCGAAGGCCTCTGACGTCATGAAATTGCAGCCGGCTTACTATGCCGGTGCACACATGAGCGTACTGTACGCTACTTGCGAGCGTAAGCGGCTTTCAAGCGTAAATTTACACGCATTCCCAAAATCAAAAATTTTTGATTTTGAGGCGTTTACGCTTGAAAGTTGCGCATGCGCGGCTCGCATTCTAGCATATTTAAAACAATTTTACCGACATACAATTCTGAAGTTATTTTTAAGGTGAAAAATAAGGGATTTATAAGGTAAATTAAGGCTTTTTAAGTTTGTAAATACAAATTATATTCTTATATTATATTATATTCTTATATTAATAAATTTTAAAACTATTATATTTCCTAATCACAAGCATATTTCTACTTTACTGCATATCATAGTGGATAGTGAAGCATGTTATTTTTCAAACATGCGTTTTATTAACCTTTAAAAGTTAGGAGAGTTTTGAAAAAAATCAATTATAGTTATATTAGGGTTGTGAAACCTTCAGTAGCTTAGTTTTATTTAGCCCTCTACAACATTCTACAAAAAATTCTGCTTGCACGCTTGAAAAACGACGTCCACATGTACACTATCATCTGTTTTTAGGCGCACGCATAGAAGCGTTCATTTATATGCGTACAGCAATGGCGTAGGGGCGGAGCAAGCGTTTTTTTCATACGTCATTTTGTCGTCATATGCATGACGACATGCTTTACGCTACGCGTGAAAACAACTAAAAACGCCAAGTGTACACCGGCCTTTAACATGTTCCGATTGGGGACACTCGTCAGGCGTCTGGAACACACAGGGATATTTGACTGGGTTGTCTGTGGAGGGATGCCATTCTCACACGTCAAAGTGTTCAGGGTCCATTTGAAAGTGTCCAGCGGAACACTTTGAGACAATTTTTGAGTAGCTTAAAGTGCCCACCATCTAGGTCAGAATGCAGATGCCCGAATTTGTTCAACCTATTAGAAATTCTGGCTGAAATTTCGTCATCACAGCCTTATCCTGCCTGTGACAGGGTCGGGTCTGTGTGATCTAGCCTTCCACTCATCTATCTGTCACCAGGTCCCTGTCCACCCCACACACTACCATATTCTTATGGGTACCTGATCCCACGTCTGCTTTGGTCTCCCTTGCCTCAGATGCTTCCATCCACCCGAATTCCTGAAATGGACCTATGATTTCCTCCTCCCGCCTCCTCATTACATGTCCATACCATCTAAACCTATTCTCCCTCCTTTTGTTGGTGATGTCCACCACCCCAAGGCTACATCTAATATACTCATTCCTAATTCTACCAGCTCTCAACACCCTACTCATGTTCTGCAGCATTTGCATCTCAGCTATTTGAATTCTATTGACGTGGCTCTTCCTCACAGCCCAACACTCTGATCCATGTCCATATAGCCTAGCTGATCCATACCCATATAGCCTAGCTGTTTTAGGCATGTTATAGAATAGCTAGGAAAGAGTTTGTTAAAATTCTTGGCCATCAACTAGCAAAGTAGCAGTTAATTAGAAGAACAAACTTCCCATTTATATCATCATCATCATCACACCCTTATCCCACCTGTGTCAGGGTCAGGTCTGTGGGTCCACTGAACATGCTCTGATTGGGGACATCCCCAGCCACACGTTTGGAACCCACAGGAATATTGGTTGGGTTGCTTGTGGGGGACGCCAGTCTTCCTCACTTGTTCCAACATTGCATTATACAATCAAAACAAAAACTTTGGCAGGCAAATTAATCCCTTTTTGGTTCTAATATTGCACAGTCAAGACTGCAAATTTATTTAGAAGAGAAAGGTATTGTTAACTCAGAAAATATCACATCAGTAAAGAAAATAAATATTCTGTTTGCTGCTTCAAATGTAAGAAATGCATTTATAAAAATAATTCAAACCTTTATTGTTCAGTCTGCAGTAATAACGTTATTTAAAATTTGAAAGATGTAAAACACTTCATAGTATTTTTTTCATAGTATTTTAACATGTTCGGGTCACAGTGACCCGACCACAGTGCTTGTTACTTCCAATAGCTGGACTACTGAAGGGACAATCATTATTGCAATGAACTTCAAAATAATACTTGCTAATATATAAGTGAAAAAAGGAATTTATGTGAAAGCACAGCCATTTAGTACCACATATACACATTAAAACTTTGATATCAAAAATTACCTGGGTCATATAGACCCAAAGACAGGAATGGTGTTTTTTATAAGCATTGTTGTGCTACTGTATCTAAGAATACCCCCCTCGGTCGCATAGTGGTTAGTATGCTCAGTAACTGTGTACTGTAGATAACAGTCCAGGCTTCTGGCTTCTTTCAGGCGAGAATGAGGCTCCAAATGCACCTTCTTTCAGATAAGAAGTAAAACCCAGGTCCCCTGTAGGGTTGTGCAACGAGTCTTGAAAAAGCAAACATGTTTGGGCTCCCTCGCTCTCGGTGTAACGAGCAGGTTAGATTGGTATTTTTAAAGTAAACAAGCCAATAGTGACCCTCGGCTCACATTGTAGGCGAAAAAGCGAGTGAGAGTCATTAACTAAATATGTTTAATTCAGTCATACTTTTATAATTATTTTGTTTATCTCAATAAACTCAATAAGAGAGCAGCCGAGCCAGAGCTTCAATTTTTGTTAATTGGTAATAAGGGTCGAGCAAGACTCTTTCACAAAAAAGTCCCCGAGCAAGAATATTCCTGATACCCCTACTATGCTATGAGCAAGCGAGCTTCGAGCATATGTTCATTTTGAAATATGCACAACTCTAGTCCCCTGTTGTGTACGATGGCATTTGCATGTAAAAGAACCCTCTCTGCTACGCAACGGGTAGATTAGGCGAAATTTCCAGATGTAGGAGCTCACCCCCTGAAATCGGTGGAATTCTCCCAACCACCAGAAGTTGGACAATAAGTAAGCATAAGAGTTGCAGCTTTGGTTGGCAACTGGCTGTGGAAATACATTGTCCAATATATCGCTCTTGTATACATTCCAAGGGACAAGATGGGTACCCGACCTTGCCATAGGCAGGAAAAGGGTTAGGAGTTGATTTATTGTGTTATACAAGTCAAAATATTTGTTTTAAATGGCTGGCCGCTGATACCGTCAGGCCTCGTTCACATGGCAATGTTTTTCCCGTATACGAGTTTTTCCTGATTGAAGAAGTGACAATTAAAACCATATGGGATTGTTCAGATGGAGGCCATGTGGGGAAATCTCGAATACGAGAAAAAAATTTTCCCGTATACTGACCGAACTTGTCACTGAGATGCGAGATTCTCGGATACGATATTCTCGAATACAAGAAGCAGTGGCACTTATTTTGCTACTGTGCTGTTCACATGACCAACCTTTTTCCCCATACTAAGTCAGAAAAGAAACTTTAACAAAAATTTTTCCAGATTTTGAAATGTGGGATGCTTGTGCACCTGCCTCATCATCAACCCCTTATTCCGCCTGTGGCAGGGTCAAGTCTGTGGGTTCTAGCCCTCCACTCCCATCTATCTTCCACGAGTTCCCCGTCCACCCCTCACACTGCTATATCCTTATGGACAACCTGCTCCCATGTCTGCTTTGGTCTCCCCCTGCCCCGTGTGCTTCCAACCACCTGCATTCCTCAAATGGACCTAACGAGCTCCTCATCTCCTCGCATTACGTGCCCATAGCACTGCAATCTATTCTATCACTTTTTCGGAGATGTCCACCACCCCCACGCTACCTCTATTATACTCATTCCTAATCCTATCTACTCTCTACACCCCACTCATGTACTGCAGCAGTCGCATCTCAGCTACCTGCATTCTGTTGACCTGAGTCTTTATCACTGCCCAACACTGATCCATATAGCATAGTTGGCTCAACCACTGCCCTGTAATTGTTTGTTTGTTGCTGTTTTAGGGCCATTAAACTACAAAGGTCATTAGAGCCCCGTTTACTGCGTAGTTCTAATGCAGAGACAGCACAGACACTACCCAAACGGCCACTCATGTTAGTACTAGCTGGGCATGCGTTGCTTAACTTCAGTGATCAGATGACGGCTGGTGTGTCCAATACAATAAGCCACTCCCAAGTCTGTAATAAGTGGATCCCTTGAATGCATGCATTCGTGATGACGACTGTTAGTTCACTTACTATCTGTGCTTCCCTGCAGTGTCCCTCTATACGTGAAAACTCGAATTGAATAGTCACCATGTGAAACTCTGTCTCGTATTTGATAAAATCGTGTACGAGAAATATCGTATCGAATAGGTTGCCATGTGAACCAGGCCTCAGGCGTTAGAGTCGGCCAGAATCCAAATTGCAACCATGTCTTCATGAGTCATGCACATTAGCACCACGTTACACACATTGTTATAGTTTTATTACAATGCAGTTTACAAATGCATTCACGATTTCGATTCTTATTAATTAAAGTGTACTTCTTCGTTTCAAAGTTCTTGAGTACATTACTGGCTACTCTCCCTTAAAATCTGGTGGTCTCTTTTCCTTAAATGCCATTAGTCCTTCAATTCTGTCTTTTGTAGGTATCACTTGGGCATAACATGCTTCCTCAATAGCTAAACCAGTATTCAAGTCAGTTTCTATGCCATTATTAATTGACGCTTTAGCCATCTGAAGTGCTATGGGTCCCTGTGGTGCAATTTCTTCTGCTAAACTTAAAGCTCTGCGATAAGCAGCGTCTCCATCTTTATTTTGGTCCACAACATGACTAACCAAACCAATGCGGTAGGCTTCTGTCCCATCGATAGCTCTTGCAGTGAAAATCAGTTCCTTGGCCATGGACTCTCCCACGACCCGTGGTAATCTCTGAGTACCTCCACCTCCTGGTATGATTGCCAGTTTGGTTTCTACTAAACCCATTTTGGCAGAAGCAGAAGCTACTCGAATATCACAGGCTAACGCCAACTCAAGGCCACCACCAAGTGCAAAGCCGTCGATTGCTGCAATGGTTGGTGCCGACAAGTTGTGAACAGTTTGAAGAAAGCGCCGCAATTTACTAACCAACGGACTTACATCTGACTCCTTCATCAATGCTCTTTCTTTCAGATCAGCGCCAGCACTAAATATTCCAGGTATCATACTACGAAGAATAACAACTCGCACGTTCCTATCATGATGCAAGGTATCGAAAGCTTCCACCATTAATTTACCAAGGTTGCCGCCAAAAGAGTTTTTGGCATGCGGTCGATTCAATCCAACAACTACAATGCCATTTTGTTTGCCATCCAAACGTTGCACGACAAGTTCGTCTTTTAAAGATGTGTGATGTGATGTCACAGTACGTAGGACCTGATGTCTGCAGCATTTCACTTGACGAAATCCTGAAGGTAGTATAGAAAATTTTGCGTGAAAACTACGGCTCCACAGCACCGCCATTTTGTAGAAAGATGGTTAAGCAAGTACTTGTGGGGTAATCCAAAAACTACGTTACATTATGAGTGCACTATCTCTTTTTCGCTACAGCTTAATACAGTACAGAGAGCTATTTATAGCACTTCATTGATGTTCCATTAGTAAGAATCTATCCGAAGTCCACTTTATCTTATGTCACATGAGAAATGTGACACGTGGCATGACCTATTCGCCTCAGAATCTGCGTCATTCATACTGAGATATGCACCGCAGTGCTGTTGTCACCATCCTCCTTTCATCCCACTGTTTCCCAATCTATTTTGGCCATGTCCAACCTATGCAAAAAAAAAAACAACTCCTTACCCTTTTCGCGCCTATGGCAGGGTCAGCTACCCATTTTGTCCCTCCGAATGGACACAAGGGCGGTATATTGGGCAGTGATTTTCCACAGCCGGTTGCTGACCGAACCTGCAACCTCTGTGCTTTTTATTTATTTTCGGTCTCCTGTTCATTGGGAAATTCCACCGACGATTTGGGGCGACCTCCCACACCTGGAAATTCTTGCCTCATCTACCGGTTGCACAGTAGAAAGGGTTTTTTTTACGTACAAATGCCATCATACACCTTAGGAGGGAGACCTCGGTTTTGCTTCTCATCCGAAAAAAGCTCTCTCGCCCTAAACAAGCCAACCCACCTCGATCCAGTATCGATCCTAGAACTACTGACACCGTTACCGAGAGTGCTCCTCAAAAATTCCGATGCCTCTATCGTGATATACAATATACTGCAGGTATTTTCAATTATTTAAAAAGTGAACTCTTTTTCACTGAATGAAGGGAAATTCACAACTTCTTCAGAACACACAGTAAAACCCTGCTATGTTTCATTCGTTATAGCCGGGAATTCGTTACAACCAAGAGCTGTTTTAACCCTAGACAGCTAACCAGTAGTCTGTGAGATTACCCGAAATATCAAGAAATTGTGGTTTTGGTAGTTCTGCAAAAGATTAGGCTTCAAATCTTTGTGTGCCTTCCTATTTAACCCAAAGGAGCATTTCTGCATGTTTTTCTTACAATTTTAATGCCCGTTTATTTACTTTTCTTGCAGTTTGTATTCTCCCAAACTACTGCCTAGCTGTAATGACAGTCATCAAAATTTATTCAGTTATAGGAAAAAGAACATTTCTTCAGTATTAAAGGGCAGTCAATTCTTGAGGAGTGCAGGTGTTGGAAACAGAGGGATTCATGCAGGCAATAGATAGGCACATAGACTGGGATTTGGAAGAGACAGCTGATGGAATGTGGGACATGTTTGCCAGAAAAATTACAAAATATGGGGAAGCCATTTTAGTTGTGGCTAGAGTAGAAGGTACACTCCAGGGCAGGCAGACATGGTGGTGGTATAATGCAATAGAGGCAGCCACCAAACAACAGAAGGTTGCATTTCAGAGATGGATGGAGTTAGGGGAACATGCTACAGGCAGACCAAGGCCACAGCTAGGAGGATCATTGTGGGAGTGTCAAATTGCGTTGACACACCAGTTCTCGTCTGATCACTGAAGTTAAGCAGCGCAATCCCAGCTAGTACTGACATGGGTGGCCGCTTGGGAAAACTGGGTACTGCTAATACCAAAACTCGTCGAATTAGTGTAGTGCCTGTGCAGTCTCTGCATCAGAACTATGCTGTGGACGGAGTTCTAATGACCCTTGTAGTTGAAGGGCCCTAAAACAACAACAAGAGGATCATTGCTTTAACCATACACCAGAAGTATGAGGTCCTCTATGATAGAGACAAACGATGGGATGAAGGAAGAATGTAGACTTGCCAAGACCAGAGAGGGCAATTAAAGATTTACCCTGAGCCATAACAGTGAAGGGTAGAAATGGTAAAATCCTGTTTCCGTCATATCTAATCGTTTTATAATACAAACTCCTATCCTTCTTCCAAGACCTTGGAAACCATTTGTAATATCCTGGAATCCAAGATCGGTAGAGCGGGGTTTCTATCACCGTATGGGGCTGCGCGAGAGGTCTAAATGTTCCAGATGGTCCCGTTCCAATAAAAAGGTTGAAAAACACTGTATTGGATGGTATTTTTTTCCACGGCCGGTTGCCAACCAAAGCTGCAACCCCTATGCTTCTTTATCGTTTGTCTACTATTGGTTGGGGAATTCCACCGAGGCTCGGGGAACGAGCCCCTACACCTGGAAATTGTGCATCTACCCGTTGCATAGTAGAGATTGTTCTTTAACGTGCAAATGCAATAGCACACCACACGGCACCTCAGTTTTATTTCTTATTCGAAGAAAGGTGCACTTGAGGTCTGTCTCTGTCTCGCCCGAAAGAGGCCAACCCACCTAGATACAGTATCGAACCTGGAACTATTAACGAAGTACCCTCCTGACGAGGTAACGCTGCCTCCTGCGTCACCAAAGAGGGTCGACTCTCAACAATGTCACCACATTAAAAAATCCGGCAATTCTGGTGGTTACTAAAATTACAACTGACACTTAATTTGGTAATATAAACTGGCAGCGCGCGACTTGGACTCATCGATGTTAACTTCGATCCTTGGACTTGGTAATTTCTTTCGTGGCTGCCGACTGGTTGACCTCAAGTGTTCTCTCCATTGGATAAATAAATACAGTATATCCAATGTCCCAATGCAGATAGCACTTTCTTGGTAAAACCGGATGTGGAAATCGGCAAAGGGAAACAGGGCATCGAACCGGAACGATACCTAAAACCGTTATTCTTGCTCGGAACGAAAACCGGAATCGAACCGAAAAAAGAAAAAAATATCGGTTCGACACCTGTGGAAAGAGGGGAGGGAGGTGGAGCTTAAGGTGAATATGAAGAAGACTGAGTACCTAGCTTTGAATTTTAGTGCCCAGAGGCAAGGGGGTGAGATTCGTTGTGGGGTTGGGTGATACGAGTGGTGCAAGAGTTTCGGTATTTAGGATCAGTTTTCCAAAGAAATGGGGGATAGATTCTGACGTGACCCATAGTATTAATGCAGGATGGCTGAAATGGAGACAGGGTTGTGGGGTCCTGTGCGACATACGGGTGAAAATAAAGTTGAAGGGCAAAGTTCACAGAACTGTCGTTAGGCTCGCTATGCTTTATCGCTCAAAGTGTTGGGAAGCTAGGAAGAACCACGAAAGGCAAACGCAAGTGACTGATGCCTGGTTCCGTATACCCACGCGCTAACGCTATTACCTTTGAATCAGACGACACAGCACAAAAAATGGTGACGTCACACTGCTACTTGGGGTGTCGCAGAGCAGCTATGCGTGACGGTAGTTGAATTGACCAGTGGTCAGCTCACATAGCGTCTCGCACGTCACGCTGCGTTCTGATTGGCTGGCGGTTGAGCTGTCTGCTTGAAAAATGGCGGATGATAATGTAAGACATGACGGCGGCGTGCGGTGACTCCAAATAAAGCGCTGCACTTAAGGAATTGCGCTGGCGGTAAGGAAATTGCGATTAGCGTTGAAGGGTGGTGATACGGAACTAGGCATGAGATGCGTATGCTACGCTACATGAGAGGGGTGTCACGATCTGACCGAATCCGAAACTAGTAAGTTAGAGGTAGCTTAGGAGTGGGAGACATCACAGACAGAAATGATGAGAGAATTGGTTGCGGTGGTATGGGCATGTGATGAGGAGGGGAGGGGAGGAACTTATTAGGTCCATTATGGGACTGCGGGTGATTGGGATCACCAGGGGTAAAGGAAGACCAAAATGGCGTGGGAGCAGGTGGTGCAAAGGGACATGTAGGCATGCGGGGTGGAGCGGGACTTTGTGGGGGATAGACGGGAGTGCAGGATTAGAACCGGTAGACCCAACCAAGGAGTCTAATACAAGGAGTGACAGCTCCGCCCTTTTCGTGTCCTCATATCGAAAGAGCGCCACCTAGTAGATGGTTTGCTGAAACTACTTGCTTACTTGTATTAGCTTGCATATTTACAATTATATAAATAATAATTGGAATTATTTAAAAGTAGCTATCAAGTGTCAGGTGTATATATAACCTTCATCATCATCATTATCTCACCCTCCTCACGCCTGTGGCAGGTTCGGGCCTGCGGGTTATTATCCTCCACTCTCGCCTATCATCCACCAAGTCCCTCTCCATCCTTCACGTCTCCATGCGCCTCTGCACCACCTGCTCCCACGTCCGTTTTGGTCTTCCCCTACCCCAGTTGCTCCCAATCACATGGGGACCCATAATGGACCTAATACGTTCCTCCTCCTCTCTCATCACATGCCCATACCATCTCAACGGCTTCTCCCTCATCTTTTCCACGATGTCCCCCACCCCCTAGCTACCTGTAACGTAAACATTTTGGAAATATATATCACCTTAGGATATATCACCAGGATGGAGCAAAGGAGCAGTATAGTGTGTGCTGCTGTAAATTGCTCAAACTCCATGAAATCCACTCCAGGACTCCATATCATCATCATCATCTCACCCTTCTCCCACCTGAGGCTTCTAAACTGTGGGTTCTAATCCTCCACTCCTGCCTGTCCCTCACCTAGTCCCCTTCCACCCCGCACACCTCCATATCCCTTTGCACCACTGGCTCCCACGTCCGTTTTGGCCTTCCTCTATCTCTGGTGCCCCAATTACCTGCAGTCCTACAATGGACCTAATAAGCCACTCCTCTCCCCTCCTCATCTAATGCCCGTACCACCTCAACTGGTTGCCTCTCATTTTTTCCATAATTTCTCCCACCCTCAAGCTACCTCTAACGTAATCATTTCTAATTTGTCATATCGTGACACCCCACTCATGTAGCGTAGCATTTGCATCTCAGCCACTTGAATTTGCCATTCATGGTTCTTCCTAACTGCCAAACACTGAACAAAACAGGATAGCGAGCCTGACGACTGTTCTATAAACTTTACCCTTCAACTTCTTTGGGACCCGGTGGTCGCATAGGCCCCCACTTGCCTGTCTTCACTTCAGCCATCCTGCATTAATCCTATGGGTCACGTCAGAATCTATTTCCGCTTTGCTCTGGAAAACTGATCATAAATAACGAAACTTGCACCACTGAAATCCCCTCTCCCCCACAACGAATCTCACCCCCTTGCCCCTGGCCACTAAAATTGAAAGCTAGATACATACTCAGTCTTCATGTTTGTCCATTGCTGTCTTAACGTCTAGTAGTAAGTGCATATATAAAGAAATTATTTTTTCCATTATAAACATGTCAAACTAAGCAATTTATTTATATGTTCAAATTAGCAGCAAGCAGTTGACATTATTTATTAAGAACAATCAAAGAAAGTGCATAATTGCATGTTTAAGATGCTTGAAATTCATGTAGCATCTGTGTTGTAGCAAACCATCCACTTGGGGCGCCACCGTTTAAATCTATGACACAAAAGTCAATGGGAAAGGGGCGGAGCTGGTACTCCTTATAGACTCCTTGACCCAACCCTGCCTCAGGCAGGATAAGGGTGAGATGATGATGATGATGATGGATATTTTAAGTATAATCTACTGTATTTTAAAATTATATTTAATACACATTAATTTTTTTAAATTAATATTCGAAGTGAAACCGGAAAATCCGATATTTTTACTGGAACGAAAACCGTAACAGAACCGATGTATTTATTTGACGCGAACCGGAACGAAAAAAAAAACGGTTCGATGCCCTGAAGGCAACTACAGTACATCATTACGCATTGCTAGCTTCGTCCTAGGCAGCTTTCTATTATACCGCATTTACACATTCGCGAATAAGACGAGTCGAATGACGAGGCGAGACTTTCGTCGAAATGTTCGCATTCATTCTTTGGATGAGGAATGACTGTTCACACATTCGCCGAATATCTCGTCAGATGGTCATTCTCCAATCACCTCGTCGCTAGCGCCCTTTGACTCGTATTGTCTCGGCAGCTAGTCATAGCTCAAATCGCCTCAGGTCACTCGCGCCCTTTGACTCGTGTGAAAAAAACCGCTTCCAACACGAGCGCCACGAATGGCGAGGCGAACCACGAGGTGAATGACGAATGTAGTGTTCACACATTCGTCGAACATGCTCGCCTCGCCACTCGCCTCGTCGTATTCGCGAATGTGTAAATGCGGTATCAGGCGAAAAAAAAAAATGAAAAACATGTTTTCACCCAATTGTCGTATTCACCCAGTTGTCGTATGAAATCCATCTGTTGTGGTTATCCCACTCGCATGTTGTCTAACACAGGCATGTCGAACTCGGGGTACCCAGAGATTCACATTGGTAATACATGCGTTGCCATGAGGGCCAACTAACAAGGTAAGAAACGGTTTTGTACAAACCTTTTGCGGGTAAACGTGTCCCTGTAATGGGCCGCATGTTTGCATGCCTGCTAGTCTCATCATCATCCTCATACCTATATCCTGCCCGTGGCAGGGCCGGGTCTGCGGGTTCTATCCCTCCACTCCTATAAGTTTCCCACCACGTTCCCGTCCGCCCCATACACTACCATATTCTTAATGACAACCTGCTTCCACGTCTGCTTCGGTCTCCCCTGCCCCTTGTTTGTTGGTGTTTTAGGGCCCTTCAACTACAACGTCATTAGAGCCCCATCCACTGTGTAGTTCTGATGCAGGGACTGCACAGACACTACACTAATGCGACGATTTTTGGATACTAGCGGTGCCCAGTTTTCCCAAGCGGCCACCCATGTCCGTACTAACTGGGGTTGCGTTGCTTAACTTCAGCGATCAAACATGAACTGATGTGTCCAACGCAATTTGCCGCTCTCCCCACCTGCCCCGGGTGCTTCCGACCAACTGCATTCCTGAAATGCATCTAACTAGCTCCTCCTCCCCTCTTCTCATTACATGTCAATACCACCTCAACGTATTCTCCCTTACTTTTTCGACGATGTCACCATCCCTCAGGGATGGTGCCGTTTATTATTTGGAGGGCGGAGGGCGCCGATGGTTGGAGGGCGCCGTTTATTATTTTTTTCAATTTATAAATGAAAACTTTTTTGCCGGACAAGTTGATTTCATTAATTTTCACTTTTGCTGACGCCACTCTCGAATCTGAATTTATTGGCAAAATGAAATTGAGATAAATAATCAATGGTTCATTTAAAATTTAAATCCTTACCCTAGATTTAGATAACTGTATAGGTTTAGCCACAGGACGATTACCATCATTCTCAGCTGCAGAAATTCCCAAAAATTTAAATGCTAAAGAATACTTTCTCTTTGAAACTTTTCTTTCAACAATATCTGCACTAAAGCTTAGTTTGCACGAGCAAACAACTTGCGCAAGTACTACCGACATTGACTTGTGCAAGCATTTACATGAGTAGCGAAAATGTGTGCAAGTAGTGTCAGAAAAACCTATCCGGAGAGCACTTGCCAGCAAATTATTACACTGATGTTTTACAGTTTACACCATATAGTGGATAGTGTGATTGCTGGCTTGCAATGTTCAGAAACAGAAGAATATCATTATAAACAATTTTAATGCAGTGGTTAAAGCAAATGAATGTTTTGCTCTTTATGCACTGCATATGGCATTTCCTGCACTTTGTATGGCCATTTAAACTTTACACAGGGGTACAGCAGTACCCCATCCAACCTTATTCGAATAATGAAAAACAATTAACCACCCATCTGTGACTTATTAGGAAGTTCAACCTATCATGTGAAAATACTGTGAATCACATTGCGCCAGGGTCACCCACAGAACAGAGAGGAGGAAGAAAAACCCTGGGGTACACCAGTACCTCTGCTCGGGCATGAGCCTGATTCCTTATTGCATTATAGTTATTGTGCAATAGGTCAGACACCATGCAATATTAAAACTGACAAAGCATTAATTTACCTGCCAAAATTTATATTTTGGTTGTAAAATGTGGTGTTGGAACAGTGGGGTAGGCCGGCTTCCCCCCACAGACAACCAACCAATATACCTGCGGGTTCCAGACGCCTGGCTGGGGTGTTCCCAGTCATAGCATATTCAATGGACCCACGGACCCAACCCTGACACAGGCTGGATAAGGGTGTGATGATGATGATACCAGTACCCCTGTGTCGCATTAAAGGGTTAATCATTAGAAAAATTCAAGTTAACTTGTAGGATCGCTTCCAGACAGTTTTGAAATTAACGGCGCCGTTTATTATTTTTTTCAGCTGAAAGTGCGCCGGTTATTGGAGGACGCCGTTTATTAGAATAATTACGGTAACTGATAGTTTAAGTTTGTGGATGGCCCCTTTGAAAGATATTCGGTTATTCAGTGAACCTGCGCTCCTAGTGGGCAATTTTAACTATTGCTAATGATTCCTTGTTGTAAGACTTTCTTTTTCTACAAAATATATTTCAGTACTTATAAATATTGTTTGACTCTAAATATTTTAGCAGATATACATACGTATTTGTTATCCCGTTTTTTATTATCATCGTTATAGAAATGATTAACTGTGATAATTTGCGTTATTATAGACGAATGCAATTAAGAACTAGCGTGGAATGACAAGACTGCAAGGTAACCAAATGCAACAACTATTTAGCCATATCAACAATATACGTAAATATTTTATATTGTAAGGTAAGATTAACTACGGTATTAACATAAGGTAAGATTAATTACGAAAATACTTACCCGCTTCTAATGCCAAAGATACAACCGATGCGCCGGTATTACCAGTGCCACCAAAAACAGCTAGCTTCATGATCGTTTCTTGGCCGTCAACATGAATGTGTGAATAGGGTGCATTTCTTTTAACGTGATCTAGTTACATGTCATGACTGGTATCACGTAGCCACTTGATCTTCATATTAAAAAAAATGTCACATAACTGCAACTACATGTTTAATCCAGGGTAAAAAAAATGAAATCGACAGCTGCATGTATATTTACTTTCCTAATCACGTAGCATTATATACAGTATAGATTCAAAGTACGCCTTCCTCTTATAAACAAGGCATGCGCTTGTCAATTAAAGGGGTCTGAACAATCTGACGAAATAATTCCGACCGTTAAAATACATGATTATCGGAACCTCTTCAGTTGTAAAACAAAACGTAAAACAGACGAAACCTGCACTTATAAATTTTCAATTTAGCCTCAAGAACTACGCAGGGCATATATAGTATCAATGAATCATCATCATCCTGCTCATATCCCGTCAGCGGCAGGCCCACCACCCCCGCGATCTCCCACTAAGTCCCTATTGACCCCACTCACTACTTGCTGTTTGTTTGTTGGTGTTTTAGCGCCCTTCAACTACAAGGTCATTAGAGCGCCGTCCACAGTAGTTCTTATGCAGAGACTGCACAGACACTACACTAATGCGACGATTTTTGGGTATTAGAAGTACCCAGTGTGGTAGAAGGCTTTAAAGTGGTAATCAGCCTATAATGTTGATGTATTAGCACAAATGTGAATAAACGTATTCCTTAGAATTGATACGTGTTAGTGAATGAAAAAAATACAAACAATAAGGAGAATAAAACTACACCAGTTTTCCTAAGCGGCCACCCATGTCTGTACTAGCTGGGGTTACGATGCTTAACTTCAGAAATCAGACGAGAACTGGTGTGTCCAACGCAATTCGCCACTCACGCTACTTAGCCACGTCTGCATTGGTCTACCTCTGCCCCGGAGCTTTCAATGATCTTGTTTGTTTTCCTGGTATTTTAGGCCCCTTCCACTACATTGGTCATTAGAGTACCGTCCACTGCATAGTTTTAATGCAGAGTTTGCCCATTCACTACGCTGTTATGGCGATTCGGGTATTAACACTACCGATGTTGCCAAGCGGTCACCCATGCTAGTACTATCAAGACCTGCTAGATAAGGCCTTCGCCATGGCATATTTGAGGCCTTGCACCAGTGGGGGCTCCGGGGTAACTTGCCCCTCTTCCTCCATAGATTTTTGCCCAACCGGACCTTCAGAGTGTGTGTGGGGAACACCTCCCCTTGTGGTGGCTGGTATGTTATAAGGTGCTTGTTTGTTATAATGTGCTTGTATGTTATAAGTTCCCTCTTTCTAAACCATGTATTTGCCAATGCAAGGCCAAGTTCATTTGCTGTGTCAAAGATTCACTGCCCATCTGTGCTAACTGTTCCATACCCCCATCCCCCATGGACCTCCCCATAACCCTGGTTGTCTTTCCCTACATGGTCATTAAAGCCTCCCCCAATAACTAAGCACTCATTCCCCTGACATTGCCCTAGTGGTGCTTCCAGTGAGTGCATCAAGTCCTCAAACTCTGTCTGGAAGCAATCCTTTGTAGGTGCATCCAGACCTGCCTGGGGGGCATATACACTGATGAGGTGAAGCACCACTCCTCTGCAAACCACTGTAACTAACATTAGCCTGCTATTGACTCGTTTCACCTTGATAACCCCTTGTTGAAGCACCTTATCCAATAGTATGCCCACCCCATTTTGCCCCTCTTTGCTGACAGTATAAATAAGCTTGTACCCTTCACCCAGGGCCCTTAATCTATTCCCCCTCCACCTAGTTTCTTTGAGGAAAGCTACCTGGATCCTCCATCACTTTAGGGTGTTTACTAGTTCTCCTGCTTTGCCTGTAAGGGTCCCCACATTCCATGTTCCCAATCTAAGGTTTGCCGTAATGCCTTCTGACGATGCTCTGGCTGGGGCCATCCCAGCCAGGCATCTTCAACCCACAGGAACGTTGCCGCTGCTTGCAGTGGGGGATGCCAGCCTACCCCATGGAGTACACTCGACATGCTACCTGCCACAGAGTCCGAGGTCCCAACCCCCATGGCACTGTAATAATTAGTATAAGATTAGAATGGTGTGAGTTAGGAAGAAGTTATTTTAATTAGTGGGGGTAGGAACAGTAAAAACAGTAAAAAAAAATATGGCACTAGAAATGGAACAATACCCAAAAATAAAACAAAAACAATAGCAAAATTAAAACAAAACAATACCAAAAATAAATAAAACAAAACAAAATAAAACCTAGTACAGTCAGGTCTCTTTTTACATGGGGGATACGATCCTCAGAAAATCGCGTGAAAAGAATTCGCATTAAAAAAGATTATAAGTCTATGGTAAAATTGGGGATACGTTCCATAATTTTTAAAATTCGCATAACTCTGAAATTATGAATTAAAACTAATGTAAAACCGCATAAAAAAAATTTTGTTGGCGTTAAAAAAAAATGGGTCTCTTAATAACACTACCAATACAAAATAACTATAAAATAAACACTAATAACTATAAAAAAAACACTACAAAATAACTTATATAAATTCTTAAATAAAATTGCATTGAAATACAACTCAGTTTATTTTATAAGAAAGCAATATAAATTTACATGTTTTTATTCACTATCTGATAAGAGTATGCACCGTTTGTTAACAGGTTCCGAATCACTTTCATCATCAGAAATAACTGTTTCTGCAATTGATTTCTTTGGTATAGGTGATAAATTTGTGCAACCTTCATTCTCACTGTAGGCTGATTTTCCTTTTTTTAACAATGTAATCCATAATTAAACTTTACATTGACGATTCTACTAATTGTTTATGCAATTCACAATATCCAGAAACACAGTTCTGCAGCTCACGTTGGAATTTAAATCTGCTTTCAGAATTGGGGTCATTAACAAGAAAATGATTTTCTAATTTGCTGCATAGATGAAGACATCTCGAATTATTTTTGAAGTGAGAGGGGTTGGGGTTTCCTCAATATCACTTTCACTTTCTGAATTTGCTGCATCTAACGCTAGTGCAACAATCTCATCATCATTTAACACATAATCCACCAGCAGTTCTTCTATATCATCATGGTTGAAATTATTAAAACATTCTCTGCAAATAGCGTGGGCCAAACTTATAATTTCCTTCCAAAGTGTTGATGTTTCAATGATTGTATTGCTTATAATACATCCTGGCCAAACCTTTTTCCAACCAGGCATTTAGAGTTGCTGGTTTTATTTCAGCAGAAGCAGATGCAACTTGAATTATACAATCACATATAGAATATTGTTTCCAGACGTCTTTTACTGTCAAGGACTCATTTTCTAATTTATTCAATGTGAATTTGTAAGTCCGCATAATGTAATATTTTTTGAATGTTGAAATTATGCCTTGATCTAATGGCTGAAGAAGGCTTGTTGTGTTGGGTGGAAGAAAAAACTATTTGAACATTTGGATGTTCTAACTGTAAATGACCTGGTGCATTATCAATGATTAATAAGACTTTAAAATCAAGAGATTTTTCTTTCAAATAGACTACCACCTCTGGTAGAAAGCAATTATTGAACCATTTTGTAAAAACAGTTGTTGACACCCAGGCTTTTAGGTTAGCCATCCATTGCACTGGTAATTGTTTTAAATCTTTGCCTTTTAGGGCACGGGGTCTAAGAAATCGATTTATTATGAGTGGTTTCAACATTCGATCTCCTGATTGCATATATACTGTACTGTATACATATTTGAGAAAAAAATTTTTTAATGAAATGCAAACTGCATAACTTGGAAACCACGTTAAAAGACCCGCTTAAAAAGAGAGCCAACTGAAGTTATGAAGGCTTTTTGCTGACAGGAGTTGGTGCACTTCCGTGAATGCAGCGTGGCAACTGCAGGTGCAGAAAACATGCTGCACCAGAGAATGCTGGGATTGATGAGAAGAATGCCACGAGATTAGGCCTACTCAGCCAAACCCTGCAACAACTTCCCCACATCATTAACGCACTCAAACAACTGCAGCCCTACCTTCCTCTTGCCTTTTGATCTTCTTGCCTTGAAAAAGGTGGTTTTTTTCTTCTGAATTTCATGTGGCACCAAAAAATGGTCAAATTACGGCAGCCTTCGGTTCTCCAAACACTAGCACCCACGCCACCTTGTGTCTGGAGACCAGTGCTACCTGCATCTAACAAAAATCCCAGATCGTTGGTTTCTAAGAATACAATGTCACTGACATTTTCTAGTACCTTCAATCTGTTCTAATTAATAATTATTCATGTAATGGTTCTAAATTTTCCATTTTGGTATGGGATTTTCACATCAAGGAAGTCTATTTCAGTCCTAGAATTATTTGCCATGTGTTATATTGAAGGGTTTGTGGAGTTTGTCAAGGTGACAAAATCATTTAGATCCTTCTCTGAATGTGTCCAAATCACAAAGACATCATCAAAGAATCATACCCACATTAATGGTTTTTTGAATGCTTCTGTAATAACTTTTTTTGGTGTTGCCAATGAATATATAGCATATGATGGGGCCTTGATCTTGTGCAGTGGTGAACAAATGTTTAGCACCAACTGAGGAATATTACAATAATCGACTTTTCTTTAAAATGGGTGGTTTGCAAAGATGCAAAAAATATGTAACATTTGTGTATTATGTTTATAACTCACTGGAAAATGCAATTGAATAAAGTTTCATAATATGTTAAAATGCCCTGAACAAATATTTAGCACTTAACTCTTGGGGGCAAAAACAGATTAAATAATGTATATATTGTAATGTATGTGTCACACAGTCAAGCAGTTTAAAATGGGTAAATGTAAAAATTTGAGTGAAGAAATGCAAAAACTGATAATTCAGTTAAAAAATAACTGTTTGAGCTTCAACAATATATGAAAAATTGTAAAGTGTAGCAAATGTGCATATGTATGTGCTGTCCAACGTTATAATGAGTTAAAGTGTTTTAAGGATTGTCCTAGGATAACCACACCCATGAGGAACACATCATTCACCATCTCATAGAAAATGACCAGATGTTGAGATCTACTGATATCAACAAACAACATCAGAGTACGAATATGCGTGCTATGACTTGTAGAACAATTAAACGTTTGAATGCGTTTTGATTACTTGGGCAAATTGCACGAAAGAAAATGTGCAAATATATATTAAAATGTTTTCATTATTAAAATATATTAAAAAGATGTTTTCATTATTACAATATATTAAAAAGATGTTTTCATTATTAAAATATATTAAAATGTTTTCATTATTAAAATATATTAAACGTTTTTAATTTTTAGAAAAAAGAATCTTTCATTGAAAATTTTGTTGCCTTTTGTACTAAAGACTTTTGATTTCCACTAATGTAGATAATGCCCTGGATTTATAGTAAAACCTCTCAATCTGTGCTCCCCTGTAATTGGTCCACCTCATCGAAAGGTCCACTTTTTGAAGAACAGACAAATTCTCTTGTACATGTGCAGTACTTTTTACCCCTCTAATAGGTCCACCCCTGACACTGGTCCAAGGTTCACTCTACACCCTGTTCACAATGTGTACAAAACCTTTCTGTGGGTCCAAATATCATGTGAATTTAATCATCATCATCATACCCTAATTCCTCCTGTGGCAGGATCGGGTCTGTAGGTTCTAGCCCTCCACTGCCGTCTATCTCAAACCAGGTCCCCATCCACCCCCAGCACTTCCATATCCTTAAAGATAACATATTCATTCCCTTGTCTAGTTTGGTCTTCCCCTGCCCCAGGTGCCACCAACCACCTGCATTCCTGGGATGGACCTGAAGAGCCCCTCTTCTCATGACATGTCCATATCACCTCAGGGTATTTTCTCTCATTTTTTGGTAATGTCCACCACCCCCAGGCTTTGTGTTATGCAGTCCACCACCTCAGTCAGTGCTGGATAGGTGACATTGTCCTTGTCTCTCCCTCCAGCATTCAAGACGTTTTGGAAGTACTCCTCCCACCTCCTCTTTACCTCTGTTGGAGAATGCAGGCCCCTGCCTTAGCTGTTATGGCTCAGGGCATGTCTTTAGCTGCCTGATCTCCAGCCTTGGTCAGTTTGTAAACTTCTGTCTCCCTTTCCATTGTCTCTAACTGCTCAAAGAGGACCTCCTACTTCTGGTGCTTTGCCAGGGCAGTAATCCTCCTAGCAGTGATCTTGACCTACCAATATTGAATGCTAGACTCCTGGTCACCTATCTCTCACCATGTGTGGAAAGCAGCCTTCTTTTGCTTTGATGGCTGCTTTTCCTCCTCATTGCACCACCATGTCTGTCCTACATGATATCCACTGTTGCTTCAAAATTCCAGTTTACCTGCCTTTGCACTTGTATAAATTCCTCCATTTTGTTGAGTAGATTTCACCACTTGATGACCTGCTCTCCTTGCAAGAATGTGCCTTGCCTGTCACTTTCACTAGAATTTCTAAAATAAGCAGTCTATCGCCACATTCTTTTTGAAAATTTTCACTGGCAGTTACCAGCAATCATGAACCTTTTGTGTGTTGCCCTCTAACCATAAATAAATCTATCTGACATCCCTTGTTGTGACCGGGATGTGATTAGGTGCTGTTCCCTCTTCCTAAACCACCTAAACTAAAATTTGCCACTGCAAGGCCATGTGTGTGTGCTGTGTCAAAGATGCACTGCCCTTCTATGCTAACTGTTCCATACCCCCATCCCCATGTAACTCCCCATAACCCTGGTTATATTTGCCTACATGACCATTAAAGTCTTCCAATAATTAAGCACTTATAACCTTGACATTGTGTTACCTCAGCCTCTAGTCAGTGTACCTAGTCCTCAAAATCTTTTCGAAATCCACCCATATGGTGCATACATGCAGATGTGGTGGAGTACTACTTCTTGCCAAACCACTGTAACTAACATTAGCCTGCTATTGATTTGTGTAACTGGGGTAAACCCCCTTGTTGCAGCTCCAACATCTGAAACTGTACCCACCCTGTTACATCCCACTTTGCTAGCTGCATCCCTCAACAAGGCTCCTTGATCTTTTCCCTTTTTACCAAGTCTCCTGGAGAAAAGCTACCTGAATCCTCCTTCACTTTAGGATAGTACCTAATTCTGTTTTGCCAGTAAGTATCCTCACATTCCACATTCCTAATGTAAGATTTGCCCCTAACATGCTCTGACTGGGACCTCTAGTCAGGCATCTGAAACCTAAAGGAATATTGGCTCTGCTGACAGTGAGGGGATGCTAGAGTACCTCACAGAGTATGATCAGTGTGCTGTCACCCTCACAATATTGTGGACTACTGATGATGGTGGCCTGGGGCCCACTCATGCACCCCTGATGGCCACCAGCACTGGGATTTTAAAGCCCTGTACCATAGGTTGGGTGGCTTCTGGATTTCGGTGCTGTTCTTGGACTACATTGCAAAAAAACAAGCATGAAAGGAAACAATACAATAACCTACTAGCACAGAAAAAAACAGGGGTGGCAACACAAACTGCATATATACTACAGTACCAGAATAAAATATTAAAATACAAAGTTAAAAAGAACTTACCTGGTATCCTGGATAGAGGTCCACTCCTTGTGTAGCTTTTTGGCAGCTGGTTTAGGTGACATCAGAGGTTGTCTTATCAACTTGTATGCTCTTCTGGGTCACTGAAAAAAAGAGCCAAAGTTTGTCAAAACAAAGCAATTCAAATTCAAATAATAAAAGAAATTTCAAAAACAATAAACATCAAATACTTAAGGTCCCCACCCATGATCAGTTTGGTGTGTCAGTTCAGTGTGCACACACCAAACTGACATGTGTGTGTGCAAAAAAAGTTTTTGCTCACAACAAAAATTTTAACTGATGGTTTGAAGAAATTTTATCACCCCAGTGTGTCAGTTCAGACTGACATCAGTTAGAAGTCAGCATGTGCAGGTTTGCTCACATCAGTTCATCACATTTTTTTTCTGCACATGCCCAAACCTGGATAAACACCATCTTTAACTGAATGCATCAATTGATGTGGACAATCAAATGACGTCACATGACGTTTAACAAAAAGGAACATAAGTACATGACACCCCAAACTGATCATATGAGGGCAATTCATTCCTTCTCAACAAATTGACCACACAATCTGCACACACTGAACTGACACACCAAACTGATTGTGTGTGGTAGCCTTTATCTTTTTTTGATGAATACAACACTTTTACAAGAGGATTTTGCTTCTTCAAGGTTAGTTATGTCATCAATTAGTACCATTTATCTCTCAATGGTTATGCTATAGTCTGTGGAAGTTGTGGAGCATTGTTGTCTGAAATTAACTACTTCAGAGGTCAAGTAGTGAATGTGAATATAAAATCATAAGTGGAATAAACTATTGCAAAATTATTGTTAGTTGAAAGGTACATTTTTATTTTAATATTACATTAGATTTGACATTTTTGAAGGTTTTTGTGAAATGTTTAGCAGCACAAAGCTGTGCAACAACAACAACAAAGAATAATAATTACAATTGTAACTAAGCACAATCAATGATAAGAACAACAAAAATAATAATAACAATAGGAATGAGAAAGTGTTGCAGGGACTGCCACAGCAGATGACACATGCCATGCCACAGTCCAATGGGATTGGTGGAAGGGGATTTATTTATTTATTTCCTCAATGTACACACTGTACAAAACATCATACATACAGGGGGAGGAGATCCCCATGCATAAGGAGACAGCGATAATGGCACACATAAATTAAGAGTCCTGAGAGGGCCACTTGCCCCAATAGATACTTCTTCAGAGACTTGTTAAAGTGCTTACAGTTCAGCATGCAGCAATGTCTTGAGCAATTAAAAATTGTGGCTCTAAGGGAGTATGGAAGAGCTTTCCAAGCTGGAAACACAGCCGTGGGAAAAAATGTCTCTGACAGTCCAGAAATGGTGAAACTGGTTCAAAGAGGAAATGCTGGGTCCTGTGAATATGCAAGGATGATGTGAAATATTGGGTAATGAACTGACAAGGATGAGATGGGAATCTTAGAGCACTAGCAATGATGGTAAGGTGGCAAAAAGAGATAGGAGAAGAAAGGCAATAGGCCAAACTTGGAGCAATATGGGGTCACCCGACTAGTATAAGGAATGGCTAGAATGAGGTGCGAAATTCTGTTGAAAGGGAGACAAAGGGGTCGAAGCTGATTCTTTGTCAAGCTAGCAAGGAATGATTTCAACTGTTTAAATAGATACCACAATGAGCTTTGCAATAAGAGAATTGTGGTGGTCGAGAAAAGTAAGGGTTAGGTGAAAGGTAACACCAAGGATTATCAGGGATGGACTAGGGACAATGGGTACAACAGGAGAACCTTTTGGGAGAAAAAGGATTTGCTGAGTCTTCTCAGAGTGGAGCTTCATCTGTTGAGACTGATACCACAGGGACAGGTAGGAGAGGAGCAGGGTAATTAAGGATTGGGCAGAGGACAGAGAAGAGGGAGAAACCTCAAGGCCACAACAATTGTCGTCAGTGAAGGACCACAGCTGTTCAAGGTTAGGCTTAACCAGCCAAACCTCACAACCAATTTCCCAAACCATAGGCCCCCAACAACCACAACCCATGCCTATACTTCTGGACTAACAATGTTAAACTCTCATTTGTAAAATTCACTAATTCCAAAATACAAAGTTTGTTCTATGTTCAATTCTGTATTGTTATTAACCCTCTAGTGGGATCGTTATCAGATTAACTGTGTGGAGGATTATCCATCTTACAGGCAGATACCTTGATTGGGCGATCTCCCAGATTCAGTTCTTCCTTGTTTTTCTTGAGGAGTGCCATCTTCTAATTCAGAGCCACTTTCATGATCTGAACTTTCCACCCCAAAGTCACTAGGGATGTAGGAGTCATCAGAATCAAGTTCTGAGTCAGAGGCTTCAAATACAGAAATGAATATGCAGCTCACCATGGGCATATGTCAGCCACTTTCCCTTAAAAACAATAAAGAAAATATCCAGGAAATGTGCAGAAAGTCCTTATATGGGATTCTCAGCTCCATAGATGGATCATGGTATGGAGCTTTAGTGGGATTCTCTGTCTGAAAGGCGGATTTTGACATTGTACTTCAGTAGGATCCTCCACCTAATAGGTCGGGTAGGTTATAAGAAAACCGAGCTTATCTTCAACAGAAGTGATGTGGAATTGGCAGGATACTCCACCAGTCAGGGGCATGAAGTGGCTGAAGCACATAATGGCAGGCACTCATTTTCCAGGAAGTGTGCCCCCTAGTGGCCCAGAGGAAAATCTACTCTGCCTGCCAGGCAGATAGTCCCACTACAGGGTTAAATCGAAATCTATAGAATGCTAAATTAGAAAGATTGAACATCTGTGTGATGCTGCATGACATATGCATGATGTAAGCACTGATCACTACAAAGATCATGAATCACTATCTGCTGGACAATCCAGAGGTGCTACAGGATCTTCATCAAATGTGAATTTTATTATTGTTGCAAAGAAGCATATTCTTGAGGGTATAAACAGGCATCATACAGAAAATATAACAGCACTCAAGTACTGAAATTGGCATTCGAAAATTAGACTTTAGTGTGGAAAGTTCTACAAACAAAGGCACAAACATGAAAGAGCTACTTGCATAGCTTGGAGTACTAATTTTGTCAGGAGTGATGTAGACAAACCTTCAGAAAGCAGCCTAGACTTGCAAAATGCATGATAGATGGTGACTGTGGGCAGCCTCACCAAGGTTATTATAGGTAAGGTTGGCCAGTCGGTTATAGGACAATTGCTCGCTGGACAATTGTTCACCAGACAATTGTTCGCTGGACAATTGTTCACTATCCAATTGTTCGCTGGACAGTAGTTCGCCTAGGACAATTGTTCGCTGGACAATAGTTTGCCTAGGACAATTGTTCACCTAGGATTCATTCAGACCTTTTTCTGAGTCATGGGGGTTTCACGCCTGGCGTTTAACCCCCATCGTTTTGCCCCGCCCTTTCTCCCCTCAGACTTTTGGCCCCTGGGAGGGCAAATCGCCTCTATTTTTGTTATTCTATTTTTATTTAGAAAAACAACATTCTTCATTTGGACCTTGTTCTCAGTCATCATCGTCATCACACCCTTATTCTGCCTGTGGTATGGTTGGGTCTGCAGGTTCTAGCCCTCCACCCCCGTCTATCTCCAATGAGGTCCCCGCCCACTCCACACACTTCCATGTACTTATGGCCAACCTGTTCCCACATCTGCTTTGGTCTCCCCCTGCCCTGGGTGCACCTAACGAGCTCCTCCTAACCTCTTCTCATGACGTGTCCATACCACCTCATCTATTCTCCCTCATTTTTGGCGATGTCCAGCACCCCAGACATTTATTTCTTTTTTTCGCTGTTTAATATAATAATGATGATGTAATAAAATGATAAATTGAACGAACAATTGTCCTAAGCGAACAATTGTCCAGAGAACAATTGTCTTAAGTGAACAATTGTCTGGCGAACAATTCTCCAGACACAGGCTATTCAGAGCAATAGACAATCAAATTTAGGTATGGTTGTGATGTCACTGTAGAAGCACTCACTACTCATATGCAGTAAAGAGACCATACTAATAATAAAGATTTACAAATTTAAGACAAATAAGAAAAGTATTTTATGAACAGTACACAAATGAACATAGGTGGAATCTTGTGTGATAGGAAGGTCCCAATGAAGTTGTAAGGGAAGTTTTAAGGTGACTTATGGCACCACCGCGGTATGGACACATAATGAGAAGAGGGGAGGAGGAGCTTGCTAGATCTATTGCAGGAATGCAGGTGGTCAGAAGCACCTGGGGCAAGGGGAGACCAAAGCAGACATGGGAGCAGGTTGTCCATAAGGATATAGAAGAGTGTGGGGTGGATGGGAACCTTGTGGGGATACATGGCAGTGGAGAGCTAGAACCCCCACCACTAATCCTGCCACAGCAGGGGTAAGAGTAATGATGATGACCATTTATTCACTAGTAAAATTAATTGGGTTCAAATTCCCATATTTTTGGAATCTACTTATGATCATTTTTTGTTTTTGTTCCCTTATTTAAAATAATTAGAAAAGCGATCACCTTTCCCAATACACACTGTACTGTATATCTAAAGTATATCCATAAAGTAATCATCATCATCATCATCACACCCTTCTCCTGCCTGAGGCAGGGTCGGGTCTGTGGGTTCTAATGTCCCTCTGCACCTCATGTCCCTCTGCACCACCTGCTCCCATGTCCGTTTTGGTCTTCCCCTACCTCTGGTGCCCCCAATCACTTGCAATCCCACAAAGGACCTAGTAAGCTCCTCCTCTCCCCTCCTCATCACATGCCCATACCACCTCAACCTATTCTCTCTCATCTTTTCTGCAATATCTCCCACCCCCAAGCTACCTCTAACGTAATCGTTTCTAATTCTCTTGGATCTAGACACCCCACACATGTAGCACAGCATTCGCATCTCAGCTGCTTGCATTCGCTTTTCGTGGTTCTTCCTAACTGCCCAACACTCTCAGCCATACAGCATAGTGGGCCTAACGATGGTTCTGTATACCTTGCCCTTCAACTTTACTGGGACCCGGCGGTCGCCCAGGACCCCACTTGCCTTCCGCCACTTCAGCCATCCTGCATTAATTCTATGGGTCACGTCAGAATCGATTTCCCCATTGCTCTGGAAGACCCCAGAGCAAATCCCCTGCTGCAAATCCCTACTCAATAGAATGAAGATGTGGCTTGATAAGTACAATATTTCCTTTTTCACTTGAAGATTTCATTATGATGGTTGACCTGCTTTTGATGAGCAGCCAGGCACTTTTGGCTAATACAGCTTGTCAATTCCATGGCATTGCACCCATGATCACACCCATGTTTGGCGGCCTTATTGTGAAGTGTAATTCAAAGCAGCTTGATAAGGTCTATATATATACTCATATCCTCATAAAAAGGCATGGAGTGCCAGCAACTTATTAACTTGAGAGCTGCTCAGCTGTTGTAGTTCTTTAACAGCCCCATACTGCGCCATTAACAGCATTTGTAGTGCACTAACAGCATTCTATGGTATGCCTGAACCATGGCGGTAATCTCGTCATGTTTGGTACACTGCTGTAGGGCAGGATGGATGTCAACTCACTTTTGGAACACCCAAGCACAGAGAGAGGGAGCAAAGTCCACCTGATTGTCTAACCAGAGACAGCTTAATTATTGTCTGCTGCTGTTTGAGAGGGGCATGGCTAATTCTCCTCAAAGAAAGCATAAACTCCTCAAGGCCAGACTTGGCATGCACACCACTTATCCGGCACTACTACATACCTAGGGGGACAATGCAGGTTCCCAGATAATGCATTGGATTCTTGCCATGATGGTTTTGAGCTGTACATCCTCAATACGGAAGGGCAAAACGTGTGTGGAATTCTGTAGTGGACTGCTGGATGCCAGCGTGATGATTATGCAGCCATAATTGAGATAGGATCAAATGAGTGAGTGATAAAGGTGAGTCCCAAAACCAGTTCTCTCCAGGTAATGCAAAATATTGAAGGAGTGAAGGTACTTAGCCTTCAGCTCCTTCATTTTTGTGACCCATGTCAGATGGCTGTCAAACTGGAGTCTTAGAAATCAGTTGCCTCCAGAAATGGGAGGAGGAGGTTGGAGGCTCAGGGTGGAGCCCTCACTTATGCTACAAGTGTGTGACAATTATTTTGTCAGGGGAGGATGCAAATCTATGAGATGTGACAAACTCCCTGGCACTGTTAAACACCAGTTGCAGCAGACAGTGTCTCTCTCATTGTAGCTGGAGATCCCCACAACTGTGTAATCCCTACACAGCTTCCTGGACAATTTCTTCTCATTCAGGACTTTAACCCCAATAATCCACAATGGGGCTTGGACAGTGAGAATCCATTGGGACTCCTTTTCAAACAGTGGTTTATCCAATAATGGCCTCATTGTTCCAAACGCCAGTGCTCGCACCCATATGGCAAATGCCACTGGTGTTGTTTCATGAATAGACCTTACCATCTGCTCCCCTGGTTTGGCGCCATCTGTGTCCATGTAACCACCAGTGCCACCACTGCAGGGGTACCCCAGCTCCATCTACCTCATTTAACCCCTTTACAAGCATGGCTGGCATGGCAGATGGAATTGAACCAGTGTGATTGTGGGTCCTTCACATCTTTCAGCCCTGTATTACCAAAGCAAACCGTCTTCACTATTTTAGAGCCCAAGTGGATGCAAGGTGGATAATCATAGGGGCCAAACCCTCCTTTGGAATCATCACATCTCCCCTTGCCATCCGTTGCCCATCTCATCATTCAAGGGAGTTATGTGATCCTGCTGTATGTGATTGTTTGTTGTTTATTTGTGTTTTAGGGCCCATTGACTACAAAGGTCATTAGGGCCAAGAAAGACAATCACCATGGTGGGGGTGTAACCCACCATGATTACAATAAATAAGTCGAAAAGCCCACTAAAAGCAATAAAAATGAAGTGGCAATAGCCAAATAAATCATGAAGAATAAATAAAGGTAACAGCCAAAACAGACATAAGGATAAAAGGGGCAAAAGCCTAAACAAACACAGATATAAAACAAGCAAAGCTAAATGGGCAAAAGCCAAAACAGACACAGCTAAAATGGGCAAAATCCTAAACAGACACAGCTAAAATGGGCAAAAGCTTAAACAGACACTGAAATAGAAAGGCGGAAGCCAAACCGACACAGAAATAAAAAGGCAAAAGCCAAAACGACAGAAGAATAAAATGCAAAGATGCCAGAAATAAAGCGTGTAGTTTTTTTTTTCTTGAAAAAGGCCGGCCTCTTTCACAAATACAAGCGAGATCTCAACCCCCTGGGGGGTTATCCCCAAGTGAGGTGGAGATCTCTGGACTGACTCCCAGTCAACATCTGGAGTGTTTGAGTAACATATGAGTGTTTTAGGAACGTATGACCGATTATTTCCTGAGGTAGCCCAACCTCCTCCCTCCATGACTAGTGGCACTAGGACACGCAGTACACTTGATCATGCATGCCATTGATCATGGATGGCCCACCACACCATCAGGCGTCCAAACTCTTGTTTGTATGCTGACCTATCAGTACTGGTTTTGGGGAAGGCTGCAAGCATCAGATTAAAACTTGTCTCTGGAATGGCCAAAGCAGCACAGAGGCTGACAGTACAGGCTGCACCCTAGTCAGAGTCACACCCAGGCCAGTGTGACAATCCATCCACCACACGCCAAATGGAGCAGGAACCCCTGAGCGGCATTCAAATTGCCATTGCAGAGTGTGACTAAAAACGGCAGGGTGTTCAGGGTCACCAGACTGGTTCACCAGTCTCAGCTTAAAGGCTGAGCACTGGACAGAAGGCCCCAAGGGATAACCGGATAACAGCATGATGTACATTGCCCAGTGTCCAGCAAGTGGGCAGAGTGGACAGGCCATACATGCCACAGTCATAAATGAGACATGATCAAACGACTGATGTGTTAAGCCAAAGCATCGCCATTCCATATGCCCCAAAACCAGTTCCCTGCAGGCATTATAGAATATTCAAGGAGTGAAGGCATTTAGCCTTTTGCTCCTTCAAGTGTGGGACCCATGTCAGGTAGCTGTCAAAACTGAGACCAAGAAACTGGGCTGCCTCTACAACTGGGAGGAGGCAGCCATTCAGAATAAGCTGAAGCTCATGGTGGAGCCCTCACTTATGACAGAAGTGCATGACAGTTGTTTTGTCGGGGGAGAATGTATAGTTGCTTGAGTTGATGAACTCATTGGCACTATTGAGATCCAGTTGCAGCTAACGGTGCTATCAGTGGAGAAAGGCCTTGCATACTGCTGTCTCCAGTGAGATCAAATGATCCACTGGAGACCTGCCAGCATGGAAGCCACATTGGGCGTCGGCAAGAAGGTGGTGCCATTCCAGATACCACACCAGGTGCAAATTAACCATGTGTTCGAAAGTTTTGCAAGACAACTCATCAATGAGATGGGTCTATAATTCATTGGAAGGCTACTATCCTTCCCAGGTGTTTGGTGTGGGATTATAGTAGCCTCCTGCCAACCTAAAGGGACTTCAAGCTGCCACGAATTGTAGTTAAAAACCTCAAGGAGATAACTGAATCCCCTCTCTGGTAGATGTTATAGCATTTGATAGTGGAAGTGATCAAGATCGCGGCCCTGGCCCTTGCTAGAGCTGCTTGCAGCTCCCAAGGAGTAAATGGGTTGTTATATCCCTCAGCTAAATTTATTCAGTGGCATTCTGAAGCCTGTTTGTGCTGTATAAATGTGGATGGCTGCAAACGTCCTTGCCAGCTTCTCACCCACCTCACATGGCAGAAGTAAATGTTTCCCTTGCAAAAGGAGACCAGAGCCACATGATGGTAAATGCCTTCCCTGTGTAAATACCTACCCTCACTAGATCATTGACCAATGCAAACTCCTCCGAGACTTACCAATGCAGACACCAGTGTGGTGGGTGATGGTGCAGTGCCCCATCTTTTTTCAATGCTTTTCAAAGGGGAGAATTGATGGATGATGAATTGGCCAGGGATAATTGGGAAGGGGCAGCCAAGCGGCAGTAACAGGGTGAAAGCCCCTAATGATGCCACAGGCTTGATCCTTATGGGAGAGTGTATTGGGAATGGGTTTGGTTGTCCTGGGACCAACCCTTGCCAGAGCAATTTGGTCTGGCTAGTAGCAGACAATTAATCATCGAAGACATTAAGTATGTTAATGCACCTTTTGGAATTAATAAAACGGTCCACTCGATAGGGATATACCATACTGCCAATCTGAACATCAGCTATTTGTTGTTGAGTTGTATAGTAAAGCAAGTATAGTTTGGCGTCGGAATAGGTTAGGGGAGAGTAGAAGGTCATTAATCGACAGGCTTAAATTATTAAAATGTCCTAAAGCTAAGTGGATAGAAAAATTGGAGCCAACAGGAGGCTTAAATAGGTCAGTTAGACGAGAGCGACGACCAGGGACACGAAAGTATAACTCCTGGAGAAGTTTGGGACAATCTAACTTGTTATTATAGACACTATATCGAAGAAGTAGTCTTGACAATTTTATGTAATACTCAAGGGGTGGCATTCCCCAAAATCTAGTTAGTGGATTGAATGAACTGTCAGATAGAGAAGTAAAGGCAAAATTTACATTTGTATATATGTGAAATAGGGTTTTCCTTGGGAAGATTTCAGTGGCCTATCAAAAAAGGTAAAACTCTGTGAGCTTGTCATGTAAGGTTCGAATCTTAGCTTGTAGAGAGTGGCTGCAGCCCGCCCAAATATTAATACAATAGCCAATTTTGGGGGCGATCAATTTCCTGAACAGGTGTCGATAGAGTGTAGGGTGTAAATAAATATTCCCTAGTCCCTTAATGGAGGTGAAAGAATGCCTAATAGACCAGTAGAGATTGTTTAAGTGAGTGGCAAATGTTAATTTTTGATCAAGGTAAATGCCTAAATCCTTTTCAACTGTTGTACGACTTATTGCAGATCCATCCGCAAAAGAATAATTATGTATAACAGGATTGCGAATCCAGGAGAACGTCATAACACAGGTTTTATTTTGATTTATGGAAAGATAATTAGTACTTAGCCATTGTTCGGTGTGGAGAAGTCCATCCTGAAGTAGATATGCATCATTGGGCTGGTTAATAATTTTAGATAGTTTGAGATCATCTGCAAAAGCAAGAGTATCTAAACTAGGGGAAATAACTGTGTAAAGATCATTCATATATACTGTAAACAGCAATGGACTGAGGGCACTACCCTGGGGTACACCCACTGACTGAACATAGTGACAAGAACTGATATATGTGCCTATTTTAATATGATTCAAGTGGTTAGTTAAGTAATTTTTTAAAAATGCACAAAAGGCTTCATCCATCCCATACTGATGTAAGGATCCAAGGATGTAAAGATCCAAGTATATTGTGTCATATTGTCGTCTTTTATTGAAAGCTGAATAAATGGCGTTTGTGTGTAATAACAGATTTGATTCTGTCGAATGTTTTGATCGGAATCCATGCTGCTGGGGGCTTAGAAATTTCTCACACCAAGGTGAGATTCGCTTATGCAGTATTCGTTCAAGAACCTTAACAGTTGGGGCAATAATTGAGATGGGACGATAGTTAGTGGAGTTTGTCCGATTTCCTGCTTTAAAGATAGGGACCACATAAGCAGTTTTAAAAGGGGGGGGGGTATATAAGCTGATGAAGGGCATAAGGAGAACAATATTGCAAGGATAGGGGCAAGGAGAGCTCTAAAGGCTTTGATGATAACAGAAGGATGTAAGTCAGGCCCAGTGAAGAAAGTAAGCTTTAGTTTATTTATAGCCAAGAGCACCTCAGCTACAGATACATCAACTAACTGTAGTTTCTCAGATGACAATGGAAGAGCATAGGGATAGGTAGAGGTGGAGACTACAGACGGCGGTGGGGTAAATGTAGAACAGAAAGCCTGACTTATTTCCTCAGGGTCAGTGAGATAAGAAGAGTTTGATTTCAAAGTAATAGGGTGGATGTTGGTAGCGGTGTAAAGTTTATATTTCTCCCAGAAAACAAGTGGTGAATTGGCGTTGTTGGTCTAAGTGGAAAGGCATTGATCTCTATCTCGGCAGATTAGATGTTTTACCAGGGTACGATACTGGACAATGTTGTTATAGCGATACAGGGAATATTTCTTCTTACAGAGCAGATAAGCCTTACGCTTTCTCTTTAGAGCTGTTCGCAATTCATTGCTGAACCAGTAAGGAAAATATGAGTTTGATGGACGGACTATATGCAGAGGGATAAATTTGTCAATAGCTTTCTTAATACTTGAATAGTACTTTTCTACAGCACCTTCAGGAGTTTGTTTAGCGAGTAATAAATTCCAATTGATATTTGCTACATGTTTGTATAATTCTATATAGTTGCCATGTTTCCACTTTAGGGTATATGCGGAAGGCAGTGTCACAGAAGTGACGGGTAATGTGGTTTCTATCAGGAGTGGGGGGTGGTGAGAATCTATAACGGATAATGGACTGGCAGTGGAGACATTACATGATATATCGGTAAAACATATTATTTATATATAAACGTATATTATTTATTTGGGTAAGTTTGGAGGAGGTCACAAAAGTAGTCAGGGTGGAAGCCTTTGCTTGATGATGGTTTCCTAAGTATATAGGGGGTGAACTTTCCCAATTAATCAAAGGCACATTATAGTCCCCAACAATGATTAACTGGGAAAGATGAGATAGAGGATTTGATCAAGCTTCCATATAGTCGATAAATGTGGAGAAAGGAAGGGACGACAACATATAGCAGCCCACCAGCAATAAGGGGCGAGTAGGGCTAGGAAAAGAGATGCGTACTATTAGAATACTATCATAGGTGTTGAATTCCTCAATGGGGGATGTTTTAAAGGGTAACTTCAAGGTATTTAAAGCTATAATAATACCACCGCCATGATAATTTAAATTTTTATCCTGCCGATATACCAGAAAGTGATTTGGAAAATAGTTATTTGATGCAATGTCATCTGATAGCCAAGTCTCTGTGAGTGCAATAATGTGATAATCAGAAAGAACCAGATTTGAAAACACCTCAGAACTTTTTGATCGTATCCCTCGAACATTTTGATAATAGATGGAAATTTCAAATTTGTTCATTTTTTAGGTTGAGGTGAGATATGACGCTCCCCTCCAGCGTCAAGATGAGTACCATTTAATCCCTGATATGGATGTCTATCTGTGCCAGGGCTGTACCAAGAATCAGTTGAAGCTTCCTCCAGGAATACCCCACGATATGGTTTGTAAAAAGCACCTTTTGGCCAGAGTTCCGGGTTTCTAATCAATTTTTCAGAATCCTGGTCAACTGAGATGACAAATGAAGCATAGGTATTGTATTTTGTCTGAAGCTGATGAATTGACCTTAATCCTGCTATATTATGTTCTGCAATATGTTCACTTAAAAATGTACAGTCAGTATCAGGCCCAAATCTGGTAATAAAAAGCCTAAATAGTTTATTACGGGGCACTATTGTAAATTTGGAGGTAGTGGAGACCCCTTGGACTAAAGGTTTAAATTTAGATTTTTTGGGAGTACCGTTTGTTGGAGGTATTGTAATTAATCGTCTTGGTGCAGCCTTGGAACACATGGATGTGGACTGAAAATCGATAGGATTAGGTTCGATGTCTACCAATTGTGTTTGATGTGATGGTGCTACTTCAGAGGGTTGTGAATTTGATGCAAGAATAGTATTTTTAATAGCAGAGGCATAGGTCTTTTTGGGATTAGGCTTAGATAGGAACATGTCCATTTTGGACATTAACATGGCTAATTGATTATTACCTACTGTTAATTCAACATTCATTAATGATAATTCCTTTTTGATAGATATTACCTCAGTAAACAAGGAGGATTGTTGGGTTTTCAATGAAGTCAGATCATCAGAGAGGGTTGACTGATTGCTTTCTATCAATGTGAGATCGGTTTTTAGGTCACTAAGGTTTTTTGACCAATCGGAAGTAGTGAGAAGAAATTGACATAATAGGTTCGTAAGATCAGCCAGCGGTTGTAAATTATCAACAAGCTGAAGTAGGAGTTTAGTAAGCTGTTCAGAAGCTGATAGGGAATTCATTGGCGACTGTGTTAAAGATTTAGATACAGGTTCAGATGAGACAACTAATGGACAAGGTGAGATCTTAACAGGAGAATTATCGTCCCTAGATGACAAACAAGAATTACATTTATATGTAGGAGATAACAGAGCTTGCTCTGTGGCACTTACCTTCAGACATTCTGCATGAGTCCTTCTACCACACAAAATGAATTTCACAGATGATGTTCTGGATAATACCTCCTTTCTGCAAATTGTGCACTGCCCAAATGATGGCATGATTTTCAAAAGTCACGGAGATAAACTATCTCTGGATAGTAGCACTACCTAACTATTGTATTCGATTTTCTTGTATACTTCATGATGAGATAAAAACGATAAAAGTAACAATAGCAATTAAAAGAATATAAAAGAATAAAAGAAGAATATAATAAAATTACTTATATGTAAGAATGATATAAGAGATTGCAAATAACAATTAAAATAGAATAAGAAAGATTTTACCAATAAAACCAGACTCAATACCAATGGATTCTCAGAGTGAAGAAAGGACGACTTCACTCTGTGAAAGCAATGGCTCCACTGATAATCAAGGTGGGTGATCAAGGAGGCCAAACGCTCCTCATGGAGTAAGTACTCTCCTCACTTACCCATCACACACCTTTCAAGAAAGTCTGGGAAAAGCCAAGGAAGATCCAAGGGAGGTTTTTACCATCATGTGGCTCTGGTCTCCTTGTACAAGGGAGACATTTTATTCTGCTGTGTGAGGTGCTGAGGAACTGGCAAGGACGTTTGCAGCCATCTCCAGTTCCCAGCACTACACGACAACATTTCTGCAAATGAAACAGGCTGCTAAACGCCATCCAATGAACTTCAGTGGTGGTGTCACTGAGGTATATAACAATCCATTTACCCCTTGGAAGCTGTGGGCAGCTCTAGCAAGGCCCAGGGACACATGCTATGAAGCTACTATAATCCCACTCTAAAAACCTGGGAAGGATAGTAGCCTTCCAACAAATTTTAGACCCATTTCATTAATGAGCTGTCTTTGCAAATCCATGGAACGCATGGTGAACTGTCGCCTGGTGTGGTATCTGGAATGGCACAACCTTCTCGATCATGTCTAATGTGGCTTCCATGCTGGCAGGTCTCCAGTGGATCATTTGATCTCCCTGGAGACTGCAGTATGTGATTCTTTTCTCCAAAGACAGCACTTACTGGCTGTCTTCTTTGATGTGGAGAAGGCATGGTATACTGGAGAGCTTCTACCAGTGGGGGCTCAGGGGTAATCCACCCATCTTTCTCCATAGCTTTTTGTCCTACTGAACCTTCAGAGTGCATATGGGGAACACCTACTCCTCGGCCTTTCTGTAGGAGAATGGTGTTCCACAGGGGAGCATCCTCAGTGTGATGCTCTTTGTTGTTGCAGTGAACGGTTTTCCCTCCTCCATTCACCCCCTGGTACAGTCGCCCCTATTTGTGGACGACTTTTCAATCTGGCACAATGCCACAAAGCATGGCGTTGAGTGTCAGCTGCAACTGGCACTAAATAGTGCCAATGAGTTTGCTAACTGACGTGGCTATAAGTTCTCCCATGAGAAAACAACAGTCATGCACTTCTGTCGTAAGCAAGGCCTTCACCCTGAGCCTCAGCTTACCCTGAATGGCCGCCTCCTCCCAGTTATAGAGTCAGCCCTGTTTCTTGGTCTCCATTTTGACAGCTGTCTGACGTGGGTCCCACACTTGAAGGAGCTGAAGGCTAAGTGCTTTCGCTCCCTGAATATTCTGTGGTGTCTGCAGGGCACAGGTTTTGGGGCAGATCGAACGGTGATGCTGCAACTATATGGATCACTCATTTGATCACGCCTTGACTATGGCTGTAGTGTATATGGCCTGGATATTCCATCTACTCTCTGGATGTTGGACAGTGTACATAACACTGACATCCGGTTGTCCATTGGGGCATTCTGCACAAGTCCCATTCTCAGTCTTTATGCTGAGTCTGGTGAACCACCACTGACTGTGCATTGGCAGTACTTGGCAGCTGCATATATTTTGCAGCTTAAAGGTCAGCCACAGCACCCTACACACAGCCTTCCCGAAAGCCAGTACCAATAGGTCAGTGTACCAACAAGAGTTTGGATGCCTCTCTCTGACCTATCGGGTCCATGTATTCGTTTAGATAGATGGGTTGAAGGATGATACCTTTGTGGGTTAGTCAGTCTTTCAACTGGTCATCTCATAGGGGGCCGCCTTCCAGGCGTCATCAGTGTCTGAACTGCAGAGCTCACAGCTCTGCATAAAGCACTGGAACTCATCCAATGTTTGAATCACGAACACTCTGTGATTTTGACTGACTCCCTATCCTCCCTTCAGCTGTTGTGCACCCTTTATAGTAGACATGCCACCATCCAGGATGTGCACAGGTTGTTGCTCATGATTCGTCAGCAGGGCAAGACAGTGTTGTTTATGTGGGTCCTGGGCCATGTTGACATCATGGTCAATGAAAGGGCTGATGCCCATGCCCGTCAGGTGGCCCACCTACCAGATATACCTTACACTGCTGTCCCCTCCTCTCACGCTCTCCCGATGGTGTGGTGAGCCATCCATGAACAGTGGCGGTCCTAGTGGTTTGCAGAGACCACCAACAAGCTCCACACACTGAAGGACACTCCAGTGCACTGGGCGTCCTCATGCCACCAGTCGCAGAGGGAGGAGGTTGTGCTTGCTCAGCTGCGAATTGGTCACACTTTCCTCACCCACTCCTACATACTACGAGGTGAGGATGAACCGTGGTGTGACTCCTGTTGGGAGCCTCTCACAGTGGCACACATTTTTGTCATTGTGAGATATGCCGTGAACTTAGATGTCTACTGGGAGTCAATCCAGAGCTCTCCACCTCACTTGGGATGATCCCCAGGGGGTTGAGAGCTGGCTTGTATTTGTGAAAGAGGCTGGCCTCTTTCATAACATTTAATCTTGATGCCTTTGGCATCTTTTCCTTTTATTCTTCCTTGTTGGCTTTTGCTTTTTCATTTTTTGTGTCGTTTTTGGCTTTTGCCCTTCTTTGTTAGTGTCTTTTTAGACTTTTGCCCTTCTGTGTTAGTGTCTTTTTAGACTTTTGCTGAATTTTGCTGTGTTTCTTTTGGCTTTTGCCTTCTTATTTGTGTCTATTTTGGCTTTTGCCTGTTTAGCCTTGACCTTTTTTGGTATAGTCTTTGTTTATTCCCTATTTATTGTGTGGCTTTTGCCTTTTACTATTATTATTCTTAGTGGGCTTTTGCCCTTATTTATTATCCTCATGGTGGGTTGGCCTTTTACACCCCCACCATGTAGAATGTCTTTCTGGGCCCTAATGACCTTTGTAGTCAATGGGCCCTAAAACACAAACAAACACAGGCAACAATGATAGTGGTTTTGTCCAATCTAGGGCATGAGAAAGTCACTCCTTTTAGTCATCTTTTATGACTTGCAGTTATGCAGTGTGCCTATTCTACCCCAGGCACACAATGGTACCAAGAACAGGGATAGGGTGATTAAAGATTTACCCTGAGCCATGACATGGAAGGCTTGAACATTTTTCAGAAGCCTTTTGCCAAGAAGCCACAGAGGAGTGGACTGCAGCCTAGAAGACATCAAAAGCTAAGTTTTAAACTCGTTTTTCTTGTCTCTATCTGTAGTTATTATCTTAGTTTGTAGACTGGTCTTGTCCTCGACCCCTTTTGTATTTTTACTTATAAAGGTAAGTCCTGTTTCATCCTTCTGAGATGAAGGAGTGGGGAGAGTAGTTCTCCAGTCTCTCTAATTCCTGCAGAGGGAGGTAATGGTGGGGTGAATGAGGGATCATGTGGGAGATAGGCAAGTGTGTAGGGCTAGAAGCTGCATACCCGACTCTGCCACATGTGGGATATGAGTATGGTGGCGATAATGATGATGAGAAAATGAACGTTTCTAATATCATCAGCCATTTGTGCATTCTGCCCTAGTAAAATAAATAGTAAGGCAAGGTATTCTGTCAGTGGTGTTCAATTCAATATGTGGTGACCATTAAGTAGTAGTTTGTGTTAAATCCATAAATAAAAATTATTTATCAGGTCCACCATTAGCTACATCCAACCAAATTACACAAACTTTTATAACTTTTCATCATTATTACTAGGAAATTCGTTATATTCTATTCATTACAGTAAGTCCTCAACTTATGTGATTAATTGGTTCTGGAGGTTTTCATGTAAGTCGAGGAAAGCACTATATTTAGCATTTTTGACAAAAAATATTTTAGTTCTAGAAGTTAGGTGAAAGTCAAATAGCTCTATCTAGTTAACCTAAGAAAATAGTATGTATTGCACATATTTATTGGACATATTGCTCATAACAATCTGCATACATACTGTATTTATCATGAACTACTTCAAGTATTGGTCCATTGTTAATTGTGTTTTAATCCTGTGTGATAGGAGGGTCCCAATGAAGCTGAAAGGGAAGTTCTGCAGGACAGTGGTTAGGCCAGCTATGCTATATGGATCAGAGTGGTGAGGAAGTGCCACGTCAATAGAATGCAAGTAGGCAAGATGCGAATTAGCAGATGCAATGCAAGTAGGCGAGAGCTGATAGAATTAGGAAGGAGTGTATTAGAGGTACCTTGGGGGTGGTGGACATTACAGAAAGCAATGTACACAACTGAGTTACCCCACCACCACAGTGTCATACCTAAGGCTAGGTGCTCACTATAGTCCAGAGTGAGTGTGCTCAGCTCAGGCAGTGAAAACCAATGGGTAGCAAGGCGGCTAATAGTGAAAATTGGTTAACAATTGCGTACATGGTACATAGACTGTCGTCAAACAGTCTTGACTATGCAGTGTGCGCCAAGCCTAAAATTTTTTTTTGTTTAAAAAAATCACGTAAGTCTGAAATCACGTAAGTTGAAATCGCGTAAGTCGAGGACTTACTGTATATCCTATCTTTTTACAATACAAACTCCTTTTGCCAGGTCCTTGGAATCCATTTGTAACATACAGGAATTTGTTACATCCGAGATCATTATAGTGGGGTTTTACTGTAACTTCCAGCCAGTAACTGATATGAATTCTCCAGAAGGAATGGACGAGGTTATTATCACTAGGTTGGGAATCCAGCAACTACTGAGTAAACATTCCTGGGTGTCCAACAATGGCGTCAATGTCCTCAACAGAAGTGCTCCCACACATATGATGACTGCCACCAGCAGCCTTTTCCTGTATAGACCTCACCTTCTCCTCCCCTCGGTTGGTACCAGGAGTGCAATGGAAGGTACTGTTGGCTCTGTGTGGAAGTAACCACTTTCCCATGGAGATTAACAGTGGAGATGGGGCATGGCCCCAGCACCCACCATGGTGGTGTCTACGTTGGGAGGAGTTTGCCCATCATATCTCCTTGTGTAGTGTTGATGGGGTCAGTGATCTAATGAGTCATTTCACAGAGGTGGTGGTCAGGGCTACTTTGGCATACATCCCACAGAGCTCGTGCAACCCATTGCAAGTATGGGTGCCATGGTGATGGGAGGACTGTCAGAGAGCAATTGGGGCTTGCAGATGAGTCTTTTGCACCTTCCAGTCATGTCCCATATAAGTCCGAACCTGGGTGTATGTGCAGCTGGTAATCATACAGGCCAAATGCTTCTCTTGGATTCAGTATATCTTGTCTCTTACCCATCATATCCCTTCTAAGGAAGTCTGGGAAAAGTTGAGGAGGTATGTTGTTAAGTTGGACAACAGGTAACAATAGGTACCAATGTACCAATGTTGGCAACAGGTACCAATTTACCATTTTGGTAAATACCATCATGGTATTCTACTGCTCTCTACTGTTTTGTGAGGTGGCTGAGGAGCTGGGTAGGACGTTTGCAGCCATCTGCAATTCCCAGCACTACACAGCAGTGTTTATAAAAGAACCACAGGCTGGAGAACGCCTTTTAATCAAGTTCTCTGGTGGTGTCACTGAGGGGTATGACGACCCATTTACCCCTCAGTAGCTGCAGGCAGCTCTGAAAAGGGTCAGGGACACTGCCCCTGGTCCTGATAACATCCATTGTCAAATGCTATAGCATCTACCAGAGAAGGGTTTTATCTATCTCCTTGACGTTTTTAATCAAATTTGGCAGCAGCATTTAGTCCCCGCAGGATGAAGGGATGCTACTATAATCCCACTCCATAAACCTGGGAACGATAGTAGCCTTCCAACTAGTTATAGGCCCATTTCTTTGATGACCTGTCTACATTGAACTATGGAATACATGGTTAACTGGCGCCTGGTGTGGTCTCTCGAATGGTGGGGAATATGAAGAATATCCCTCAATATTCTCCACTGCCTGCAGAGCACTGGTTTTGGGGCCAAATGAATGGTGATGCTTAGGCTTTATTGCTCACTTGTTTGATGCCATCTTGATTATGACTGTGTCATGTATGCCCTAGCTGTTCTGTCTTCTCTCTGGAAGCTGGACTGTGTTCAACATGCTGGCATCTGGTTGTCCATTGGGGCTTTCTGCACATGTCCATTGCTCAGCCTTTATGCTGAGGCTGGTGAACCCCCACTGAATGTGCAGGGCAGTACTTGGTGGCTGCATATACAATCACTACCTCCATCAATGTTACCTTTATTAATAATACCTCACTATAACGTTATTGCTGGACGTCAAGTGATTGATGAGAAAGGGCACACATGCTGGGATTCTGCAGAATTGTCGGTTGTACTATAACTTTCATGGCATTCATTAATCGCATGCTACATAAATAGTTTATGAAAGCACCGCTATTAAATAAAATGCTGGACAAACGAAAATTGTCAAGAGTCTCACAAAGTAGCTCCATAGTGGGGTTTGTCGGTTTTGGAAACCGGTTTTCAAAACCATTTGTTAACGTAGGCTCTAAAACCGGTTTTTTTTAATAAAATGTCGGTTTTTGTATAAACCCCACTCCATAGGAATGTATGGGATTCCCATAGACCAGATTTGACATAACTTTACATTTTGCTCTGTAGTTTGCATTGACCTGAGTTATGACTGAGCAATGTCGTGGGTAGTTACTTGCTGCACCACCCTGCATATTTAGAACATTTTAAAATGTATAATCACAGATATTTTGAAACCTTTATTGGATTACATTTTGAAATATATTGTGCTTAGCATTTTAAAATATATAATCTTATTTTTGCTTCAGGATAATTAATAATCAATTACAATTGTGGCAGTATGACTGTATTTAAACTATGTAATATTAAGAAAGTTGATAACGTTTTATGGAAACACATAACTTTAATAATGGTATATCAAACAACAATGAAGTTCTCTGGAATGCTTGTTTACAAACATTGTGCTCATTTTTATTTGTGATTCTGAAATAGAAGGCTTGGTGGTAACAATGCATTTATATCTGAAAAAGGAAGTTTTGTTATTGATAGCAATTCCAAATTAAGCATTTCTTTTTGCTAGAAATTTTAATAATGTTGAATGTTTAATAATACTTTGAAGTAGAGTGCCTACACACGTCAGATACAGAATATAAAGCTCTCTGATATACACAGAAATATGCAGATATATGCAGAAATTGCTACAAGAATCTTACTTTTTCATTGTGTTACTAAATACAAAGTTCAATTTGGTAAAATGAATGAAATATATGTAGAAAAAATTATAAATACATCATATTTTGAAAATTATTATTAGATAAAATCAGTGGCGGATCCAAGATTTTCGTCGGGGGGTTGAGCCATAGGCAGCGATTGGAAACGCAATTTTTATTTGTCAGTGAGAATGTCGACCCAACATTTAGGGGGGAAGGGGGTTGCAACCCCAAACACGACCCCTTGGATCCGGGCCTGGATAGAATTATATGTGAAACTTTTCAAAACCCTCTCTCCCACCCAGCATGGACAAACCAACTTTGCATGTTCTGCACATCCACCTTGTTTGTACTGGTTTCTTTTTGCTGCTACAAAAAGCACAACGTTTAGATGTTCTACCACTCTTTGAAACATGGGACTTGAACGAATTAGTGGTAGATGAATGTATTTGTCCTCTACTAACCTCAGGTTGGGGCCCAATTAACTAGGTGGCTATTTCACGTCTCAAAATTTTCAGCCATATTTTAGAATTCTTTCCTGATGTATTATATAAGATGTAACGTTTGACAATAGTGACATCAATAAAATTTCAAAAAATTCGATGCCACCATTTCCTACTCTTCCTTTTTATTTCATATATAGACTTCAGCATGTCTGCTTTGTTGACAAACACCATATTTTTGTTGTAGTCTTTAACAATTTTTGGGCAAGGAATAGTTACAGTGGGTTCCATCCTTTCCCCTCCTTTCAACATTGAAAATATCATTTGGAAACATTGTTCAAAATTGGAAATATTGTTTGTCCTTCCATTTGACAAATGAAACACCATCATTAATAGTTAACTCTGAATTCTCCCCTTTTTGTAAATTGCTAACAGCAGGCTTATGAGGTAAATGTTATGGTTGACTTTCACAGTTCAACAGTAATAAATTCCCTCGCTCTTCGAATATGAGACCAAGTCTACAGATGTAAAGTAATTGTCAAAATACACCTTGTAATTTTTTCCCACCAGTGACCTTGTCATCTCCTTGACAACACATTCACCAAGATGTTATTCAGTTGATTTCCCTCTCTTGCCAGTGTAAATTTCAAACTGGGACACATAACCAGATTCACTTGCATGAACCCAGGTTTTGTAACCTCGTTTTGTTGGTTTATTAGGTATATATTGTTTCAGAGCAGATCTACCTCTGAATTTAATCATAGACTCGCCTACTGACTGGCACTCAGATGGATGAAAGTGTGCTTCAAAGGTATGGTTAAGACTGTCTATTACAGTGATTGCTGTTGGGCATGACACTGCTATCAGCAATGTTAGATAGCAGCCAGCCAAACCTGTTCAAAGGCATCAGGGATGCAATATAGGAGTCTCATAAATCAGGCCTACATGACCAGTAATCCTTATAACTAGGCAAAGGTTTTATTTCCATTAGGATGTTGGCAGCATGAAAAGTTTAAATATCTTTTAAATTAGTAGGCTGGTACCCCATTCCAAATTATTGTGTTGCAGAAAGATTTGTTTGAAACGTTATGTGCTCTACAAGACTCTGGGGGAAGAGCACTCTGAAAAAGTTAATGTGTTTTGGCATTCTGTGGTATGTTAGGACCAATGGGTTGAGAAAATTTACCAGCATTAACAGATGTACGGTTTTTTGTACAATTATAATTTCTTGCTGCTGACTGGAGAAAAGCAACAATACTACTCAAGGGGATCTCATCATGAGATTCCTAGTCAGACTGAACTGTTTCACAAATAGTACCATGTATATCAGTGCATACGTTAGTTTCAAGTTCAATATCTATTTCAGTATCTGAACTGGAATCAGCAATGGAATCAACTGAGTTACAGTCACTTCATAGTTCCTCAAGCAACACATTCTCCAAAGTTCTTTGGGCTGATCCTGGCAGAGCCTATGGCTTTTTAATGGTAGATGATCATGGATATAGCGTTTGCTTTCATGGCTATAAAGTTTGCAAGGCCCTGGTGGGCAGCCAAGCTTTTCATACCCTATCATGGATATGAAAGAATTCCAACCCATATGTGCACATGTCTTGATTAGGAATGTTGCATATGTGCAGAATGTACAACAAAAGCTGTTCATTACATACATTGTATATGAACAGACCACAGAACACACCAGTTCTCATCTGATCACTGAAGTTAAGCAACGCAACCCCAGTTAGTACTGACATGGGTGGCCACTTGGGAAAACTGGGTACCACTATTATCCAAAAATCGTCACATTTGTGTAGTATCTGGGCAGTCTCTGCATAAGAACTACACTATGGAAGGGGCTCTAATGACCTAGAAGTTGAAGGGCCCTAAAACACCAGCAGACAAACAACATCCAGAGGTGGAAGTAGCTGTTCACCATGAAGCAATCATCAATTTTTGATTACTGTACACATAGGGAAATCATTTACAATATGTACCCCAAATGACGTTTTACCACTATGTGGTATTAAGGGTGGAACAGTACAAAAAGCGTTTTCACGGTTATGACGTTTGTTCCCTTTGGTCTCCAACAAAACGTTATAACCATGTTTTACTGTATATCACCACATCTGGAAAACGTTATGTTTGGTATGACTTGCAGATGAAATAAATACATTAAAACACAAATATAACGTTTTGTTGGGGATCAAAGGGAACAAACTATATAACTGAAAACGCTATAGCCATGATATGGTGTTTTTGTGTTTTTCTATCCATAATACTTATTGGATTGGAACGTGAAGTGGGGATACATAAATGATTTCTCTACATGTACAGTCAGTTGTGTGTGCAGTAATCAAGCATTGATGATTGCTTCCAACAGGGAGTGGTGAATTGCATTGGACACACCAGTTCTCGTCTGATCACTGAAGTTAATCAGTGCAGCCCCAGCTAGTACTAACATGGGTGGCCACTTGGGAAAACTGGGTACTACTAATGCCCAAAAATCGTTGCATTAGTGTAGTGTCTGTGAAGTCTCTGCATAAGAACCATGCTGTGGATGGGGCTGTAATGACCTTGTAGTTGAAGGGCCCTAAAACACCTACAAACAAATAATGCTTCCAGCTCTGGATTTTGAGGCACACATATCCTCTTAGTATCCTGGCTGACATCTACAGAAGTTCATTGTATTTTGTCACAATTGTTGAAAGCTGTTTTGAGAGTGGTAATAGGAATCCCAAGTTGTACATTCTGCACCTATGCGACATTCCTAATCAAAGCATATGCACATATGGTTTGGAATTTTTTCATATCCATGATAGGATATCAAAAACTTGGCTCCCCACCAGGGCCCTGCAAATGGTCTAGCCATGAAAGCAAACGCTATATCTGCGACCCTTTACCATTAAAAAGCGATAGGCTCTGCCGAGACCAGCCCAAACCGACACTATAGCTGTGAAAATGTTGTAGCCATGAACCAGTGGCGGATCCACAGGGGGGTGATCGGGGTGATCATCCCCACCCCCTGTGGCCAGGCCAAAGGCCTGGCTACTTTGGGAATTCGGACTGGCTGAAACTTACAATTTGCTTCAGAATCATAATCACCCCCCCAGAATAATAATCACCCCCCCCCCCTGAGCCAGCCTCTGGATCCGCCCTTGCCATGAACGTTATAAACGTTTTGTACTGTATTTATAATCACAGAATGGGTGTTCAGTTTGAATAAGTGTTTTGTTGTGAGGAGCTTCTTAGGTCCATTTCAGAAAGCAAACGTGGAAGCAGGTTGTCTTTAAGGATATGGTGGAGTGCATGGTGAATGAGGAGCTTGTGGGAGATAGATGGGATTGGAGGACAAGAGCCTGCAGGCCTGACCCTGCCTTAGGTATGATAAGGGTATGATGATGAGGAATAGGTTTTTCATTTTAGAACGTTTTGAAAGAACGTTTCAATGCAATAACAAAATAGCCAAATCCATAGCAAAATCACTAACAATAAGCTAAATTGATATGAACCAATGACTGCTTAGTAAACTGCTTAGAATACTGATGTACAATAGAACTCCAATTATTCGAATCAACTGGGACCAGACCCCATTCGGATAATTGGATTTTTTTCTGAAATAAGGGTCTAATTTAATTTATCACTGTTTGTATGTTGCAAATGGGAGAAAAAAACTATTTTTTAATGAAAAGAGCTTTTAATTAATTAAATGAAAAGGCAACACTTTTACATATTAAGCATACTTAAAAGGGTTGTACATTAGTACAGTATGTACGTGTACCATGCTGTTTGACTATCAGTATCCGTTTTTGGGCAGCCAAATGGCACGTTAATTTGCAAATCATGTGCGTTCCCTCTTAACTTCTTTTCTGAAATTTTGAAAGCAATTCGGATAATCAGTGATTCGTATAGGTGGAGTTTGGAAAATTGGAGTTCTACTGTATAAAACACAAGGATGAATCAAAAATTATTTTTAAAACATGAAGTATGTGAACTCAATATTAGCACAGCATTATATCTCAAAAGTATGTACTTTGATAATATATCACTTTTTTGAATGAAATCACTGGAGAGCCACAAAACAATATGTCACACCTGAATTTTATAGAATGAATACAACACTATGCTCATGATGTGGATGAAGTTACTGAATGTGTGGTAGAAGGCACTACCAACCAGTCACGTGACAGTGGTGTCATCAGCAAACCACTTTGCCACAACCATAGAAAAAATAATAAAATGGTGGTTTCACTCCAAAACCACTTAGGCTGAAAGGGTTAATCCAAAAAACGTGCAGAAAGGGGGGGGGTTATAGGGTTCCAGTTCTTAGGAATGGTTCAGGAAACTGAGTTATTTGCAAATAACAAATACAGTTGAACTCGGATATAAGAGACACCTTGGGAAATCCAAAATAATCTCTTATATCCGAGTTTCTCTTATATCCAGGTTTCTCTCATTTCTCTTATATGCAGATGGGAATTCAAAATGGCTCTCTTATAACCGAGATTCTCTTTTATCCAAGTCTCTTATAAGTAAGTTGGACTGTAACTCAGTTTTGTCATAAACGACAAATTGTATAAGTGAAGAGGGAGCATGTAGACCACAAAAGGTACGTCTTATTGAATCTGAACCAAGTTGAAGGTCAAATAGGAGAACTGACAAAAATGGCTCCTTTTCTAGAAATTGTACAATAAAATGTAGCATGTAGACACAAGATTGGCTAAGTGTGGCCAAGTTGCGTTGGACACACCAGTTCCCGTTAGATCACTGAAGTTAAGCAGCGCACACCCACGTCAATACCAACTTGGGTGGTTGGTAAAGAACGTTGGGTACTGCAAATTAACCCTCTTCCTCCTCCTTTCACCTACCTCCTCGTCTCCTGCGGGCAGCCTCCTAAGGGGTTGACCTGTTATGGCTGCCTGGCTTACACCCCAACCCACAAACTAATCAAAGAATCAAAGATGCTCTTTTCATTTCATTTCACTCCATGTTGGACTACACCAGGGACGTCAAATTGGTGGTTCATGAGCTACATGTGTCCCTTTATACCTAGATTGTGGCCATGACAATTGATATGATGTCCATATTATGGTACACCAATGGCCATAATGGGCTGGACCCAGTGGAGGCTGGTTGGAGGTGAGGGGGTGGTTGGATTGGGGGATGTGGGAGAGGGTCAATTGGCAGCACCCAATGTTTCCATCCAACCAACCAGGTACTGTATTATTACATATCTGGTCTGCTACTCAGACAGGAAAGACAGTTGCCCCCAATTGCAGTTGAAAGGGGTAGCCAGGAGGGGGGTGGGTTTAAATCCCCCCTCGGGCCTTGGCTGAAAAGTTTAATCGTTTTGAAAACGAACCCCCCCCTCACCTTCAGAAAATCCTGGCTACACCAGTAGCACCATGTGCCATACTTGAATTAAAACTTTTATTATACCATTTCAGGAATTATCATGTCACCATTGAGCTGGGCCTCCTGGTACTTTTGAAAATAAAGTATATTGGGCAGTGTTTTTCCACAGCCGGTTGCTTATTTATCATAGGTCTACTGTTCGTTAGGCAATTCCACAACGCCAAGGAGTAAGCTTCATCTATGCATTACGTAGTAGAGAGGGTTCTTTTATGTGCAAATGCATTGCCTGATAGAGTAATGGGAATAATGGAGTAACAGGAGTAATGGGAGTAACGGAGTAATGGAAAAACGGAGTAGAAGACGTTGCCTGTAAACGCCCTACAAAACGTATATTTCATTTTCCATTTTGTATGACCAACAAAACATACATTAAGTCGTGCATGTAAACTGGCCTTTATTCCCTCCTCCTGGAGGCTAGGAGACGTTCTGCCAGTCTTCAACTCAGGGGATACTGCTGATCCTAAGTGCTACATGCCAGTGTCATTAACAAGTGCTGTACGCAAGATATTTGTGCATATATTATTCTTGCATATTATGGGATATTTGGAGAAAAATGGCATCCTTACCAATAATCAACATGGGTTTACAAAAAAAGAGGTCATGTGACACTCAACTGGCTTGTCTGATGGACTATGTTCAGAGAGTTCTAGATAAGGGTAAGCAGGTTGATTCTTGGACATTGAGCAGGCCTTTGTCATGGTATCCCATGATAAGGTTGTTTCAAAAATGTCCAAGTTTGGGATTTATATTAAGGTTATTCAGTGGGTAAAGCCCTACCTGAATGGCAGGCAGCAGAGTCCTTTTTGATGGTAATACTTCAGAATGGGCACCTGCGACATCAGGAGTCCCACAGGAATTGTATTGGGACCTTTATTCTATATTATTTATGTTAATGACATAGAGCTGGAATACAATTCTTTCTTGAGGTATTTGCAGGTGACACATGCATTGCAAGGGCAGTGGGACATAATTTCAAGCAGTTGTTGTAATGGAAATCTTTTGTTCAAATCTTGCAGTGATTGTTATTTCTTCAGTTTATTTAAATCAATTGTGGAGATCAGCTATGCAATACTTTCTGTTACACAATATTGCAGATTCACGAACATGTTTTTTTTCGTGCTGGAGTATCAAAACATCCACTGTCCACACCTTATGATGGAGCTTTCAAAATTCTTGCTAGGCACGAGAAATATTTTAATCTTGACCTTAATGGTCAGACTGATAATGTAACAATTGACCGGCTTAAACCAGCTTTTCTATCTGATCAAGATTTTCCATTCTCTCACCTGTCAACATTGACGACCTCTGCATGTCATTCACCTGATGACACTCTTTCTCAGCCAATTACAGATACTGACATATCTGTTTCACAACTCTTTACCTTTCCCTCACACCATTCCAATGCATTCCCGTGCTCGTGCCACCCATGTTCAGTTTCTCTCATAACATTTTATTCTCTCATAAATAACTCTTTTTCTTGAAGGGGGTGTTGTGGAGATCTTCTACACAATACTTTCTGTTACACATGGTGTTGCATCATTACGATGATGTTGCACATGATGCACATGCTTTACTAAATATCTTTGCAGGCTGATGACCCTAATTGGATGGTCACTAAATCTTGCACCCCACACATGAGCCATAAAACCACTCTGCCTCTTGACTACAGGCAAATAGGGAACAAAAGGATCCTCATCCCATTTTTATTACCAGACATGCCACTTACTGCATAGTCTAGCCTTACACAATATATCAATCCATTATTGCTTCAGTGATGACTAATAAAAGACGAGGATACATTTACAGAGACTAATATATACCATATGCTTTTTATATTATAATTTGTTATAAACTTTTATTAGTTCCTTTTATTTTGACATGGCCTCAAAATATTCCATACTTCATGCAGTTTATGAATGATGTATTTTACTTTTAACTAAACTTGAAAAATTCACTGCCAATGGTCACTGCCAAAGATGCATGACAAATATACTCATCATAGCACAAAATAACTCGTTAAGAGCAATCTCCAGGTCTGGAACAGTTGTGGGGGTTCTGGTCTATCTGCAATGCACCTATCCAACACATCCCACACTTGCTCAATCAGATTTACCATATTGTCTCATGTATAGTACATAGTTTTTCCCAAAAATTTGGGTGCAAAGTCTGGGTGCATATTATACATCGGAATAAAACTTTCAGCCATTTTCAGAAGAACACTAAGCATGCATAAAGAAAATAGTTACCTGATGCTTTCAAAATAGTGCATGATGAGCTTATTTATATTCTCAAGCATGTGATTATGTAGATTTCAGTACCAGAAGTTAACTAGAAGTTGTTTTAGTACTTCATGTATGTTAACAACAATGCTAAGCCAACTGGCAAACTTAACTTGCATATTATACATAGGAATTAAGGAATTTTGAAATTTGGGGTGCATATTAGAGAGTTTCGGCAAACGATGTAAACGTAAGCCTAAAACTGAGAAAGCGTAAAATTTTTTACTTTTACGTTTATGTCACTTTAGTTTAGGCATGACCATTTAATGTAGTGTTGCCAGACTGGTTCACCACACTGTACTTGACACGTGTACTTTGCAGTGAAAATAAAATCAGTTTTGCTCCATCTTTGCCAATTTTTGCTGTGCTGGTTTAGTTCATCAAAAACTAATAGCAAAATCATTAGTTCATGAAAAGGGAAGATGTGAAGAGCTGAAATAAAAAGGTTTCTTATTTGTAAGACATGGGCAAATTGTCAAGTAAGTTTTTAACCATTTGTTTAAGAACCAAAACATGTCATTCCTGACAACCACTTCAACTTTTCAGGAGAAACATTCATATGGCTATATCTGAGAAGAATAATATCCCTTGAACTGTATTTGCAACTAATAAAACAACAAGAAAAGTCAATCTGAGGCCTGTGTTCTCTAAAAGGCCATTTTTACTCTAAAACATTTCTCAGGATGAATGCTTACTTTGGTTTAGATTTAGCAAAAGGGAAACACTACATTTTAAGATTCCAGCAAGATGTGTTATCTGAAAGAAGTCATTTCACAGGTGGGATATCATTTATTTAAAAATCAAAATGACTTTTTACAATATCAATAATTCTTCACATGGACAGAGGGATCATGCCTGTTTCTTCATCACTTAGCATACCCTAACACACAGACCTTGTTCCTATGTTTCAGCAGGACCCAGTACCCATGTGTGTCCAGGGTAGAATAGGCACCCTGCATACCTGCATGTCATAAGAGGCAACTAAAAGGGGTGATTTTTTCTTGCCCCAGTTTGGACAACACCACTGTCGTCTTTGCCTATGACGTGATCTGGACAGGACAATACTAACATCATGGTTGTTTGTGTCCTTCTTTTGTCCTTTACTGGAAGACTATCTCACTTGTTCTCGGATGATGTAGGCCCCTCACTGAGGTGACCGTAAACAAACGCCTACACGTGTTTGTGGTGTGTGGAGACCCACACCTCTGGGAAAAGTTGATCCTGGTAATTCAGGAGGCACATGCCCTGCGATGTCTCTGGGCCACCCCACACTTCTGTCATGGGTGACAGACATCAAGAACTAAGGCTGCAGCCTACAGTATCCAAAGCATCACTACCCGTGTGTGCCCGGGGTAAAATAGGCACACTGCATACCTGCATGTCGTAAGGAGCGACAAAAAGGGGTGACCTTTTCTTGCCACTGACTGGACAACACCACTATCGTCTTTGCCCATGACTTGTGTTCTGGATGGGACAATACCATCATTGTGGTTGTTCGTTTCCTATCTGTGTCAGTTACTTGATAACTGTCTGACTTGTTAGCAGTCGATGTAGGTTCCTTACTGAGGTGACCGTAAACAAACGCCTACCCACGTGTTTGCCATACATGGAGACCCGCACCCCTGGGAAAAGTGGATCCTGGTGATTGAGGAGGCACATGTCCTGCGATGTCTCTGAGCCACCTCATACTTGTGTTTTGGCTGACAGACATCAAGGATTAAGGCTGCGGCCTACAGCCCCAACACATCACTTTGGCCACAGCTTCCAGGGAAAACGGGAGGCCAAGGCAGTAGCCCAGTCTTTGTCAATTGGCCAGGGCGCATAAGTGGTTATGCCTCCTAGGGTGACTGTAAGTGGACCGGCAGTCAACCCCAATGCCAATGGTCCGGTACTCGGGGATTATGCCACCCTAATGGTATACTGCCGGAGGAATCTTGGCGACCCAAATGGGCGTCCCCTCGTTGGGCTCCATGTGGTGGGTAAGACCTGTGGGCAGTGAACACATAATTATTAAAAATTATGGTAACCCTAAAACTGAGGCTGGGGGCCACATCCAATAACCCCACCCCTCCCCCTTCATCTTTACTGACTTGTGTTGAGCCGGAAGATGGCAGGCTCGGTCCCACCCAACTCAGTGGGCCAGCTGCCACTGAGCTGATGGAGACATGTACTGCTCCAACAAAGAGGCTCCGTATCCCCAGTAAGCCAACTGGATCAGGGAACGAACCTGTGACGTCTATGGCATTGGCACCTGCCCTTAACAAGAGGCAACGACCTCTTAGCCTTAAGGTGCAGGGTTCCACCGCCGATGCAAAGCATGTTCCTGCATCTAAGATTTTAGGTGCAGTCAAACAACCATCCATACCTTCTTCCTATCCTACCCGGTTTATTTCTATCTCTGGGGAGGATGGTGCAGCCTTGGGGAATGCGTCGCCCTTCCTTATCGCCAAAGCCATCAAGGGCATTGCTGGTGATGTGACCTCGGTCAAGAAACTGCGTAATGGCACCTTGTTGGTGGAGGCATCTGCCCCCCACCAGACCGAAGCATTATTAAAAATGCGAAAGCTCGGTGACATCCCCATTGTGGTTGAACCCCATCGCACCTTAAACACCAGTAGAGGTGTGGTGCGGTGCCCTGACCTACGTGGGGAATCAGAAGAGCAAATAGTGGAGGAGCTCAGGGACCAGGGTGTGCTGGCTGTCTGCCGCACTGCCGTCTGACGGGATGGAGAATCCCGCCCGTTTGACACCTTGGTGCTGACCTTTGGTAAGCCCAAGGTCCCAGATTACATCATGGCTGGCTACCTCCGCTTGCTTGTACGTGCCTTCATTCCGAGTCCACTTCGATGCTTCAAGTGCCAGCGATATGGCCATGGACAGAATTCGTGTTCTGCCAAGGCCATGTGTGGCACTTGTGGACAGGGTGACCACTCCCCCGAGCCATGTAAGACTGCACCTCTCTGCATAAATTGTAAGGACAACCACCCTGCCTCTTCTAGGGATTGCCCCACTTGGCTGCAGGAACGTGTGATCCAGGAGCTTCGTGTCCAGAAGGGTATCAGTTTTACAGATGCATGGCGGCTGCTAGCCTTGCCAGGGCCCTCCAGTCATGGAGTGTCCTATGCAGGTGCTGCGAAGGCAGCTGTTGTGTCCTCTGTCTGTACCCAGACGGACACCCTACCTCAGCTCCCCCCTCTCATCCGTTTAACGCCCTCTTGGGCCCGCAGGGACCATGGGGTGCCGGTCAGTGCAAGCATTGGCTGCCAGAAGGACCCCGACCCCATTTCCAATGCTTCATCCGGCTCCATCACCGCCTCTGGCCCTGGCACTGGGATGCCCCAGATGCCACTCATCAAAGAGAGGCATCTCCCTTGAAGGCCTCCCTCTCTGTCCCAGGCGCGCCAACCTCCTCCATGGAGGGGGTGGTGGGTGAGACAGCAGGAAAGAAAGTAGGGACACCCCCCACTACTGCCGTGGGGCGGGTGTCCTTGGTTCGTCCATCCAAACTCTCTGGCCAACGGCAGAGAGCACGGGGTGGTTTCATGCCCAAACTGCGGCAAGATGGGGATTCCTCCTTTGAGATGGAGGAGGACGAACCAATTGAAGGCGTCCCTCCCTTTTCTGCAGTGGGACAAAGAAAAGGGAGGAAAAGAAACAAACCGCCTAAGTCCACTTGATGGTAAATTTCCTACAATGGAACTGTCCAGGGTTTTCCCACAAGAGAGACGAGATCGCACTGCTGATCTTGCGGCACAACCCTGTCTGCATCTCCCTCCAGGAGATCCTGTGTCACAGTGATACCCCCGTTTCGTTATGGGGGTACACTGTATATGCAGACACCCGGCAGCAAGGAAGCCTCCCTGTTGGAGGGGTGGCTATTCTTATCCATAATGGGTGCATGCATGTGCTAGTGGCTTTGCAGACGCCTCTGCAATCAGTGGCGGTCTCATTGCAACTGGATGTGCCCACCACTCTATGTTCCGTCTACATGCCACCAGGGATTGATAACCCATGGGCAGACCTCGACTCCCTCAGTGCCCAGCTTCCAAGACCCTTCTTGATTATGGGTGATTTTAATGCCCATAATCCCAAATGGGGTTCGGACAGTCATAACCCCCGAGGGCGACTTGTGGAACAATGGGTGTCACACAGGTGCCCCCACACATATGATGACTGCCACTGGTGGCCTGTCATGCATAGACCTTTCCATCTGCTCTCCTGGGTTGGCACCAGGTTTGCAGTGGGAGGTATTGTCAGACCCCTGTGGAAGTGATCACTTCCCCATCAGGATTAGCAGTGGAGATGGGGCATTGCCCCAGCACCCACCATGGTGGTGTCTGCTTCGGGCGGACTGGGAGGAGTTCGCCCGCCATATCTTCTTTCGTCCACTGTGTGATTTTGATGGGGTAAACTACCTAGTGAGTCACTTCACAGAAGTGGTGGTCGGGGCGGCATTGGCATCCATCCCCCAGAGCTCGTGTAACCCACCACGAGCACGGGTGCCATGGTGGACAGAGGATTGTCGGAGTGCGATTCGGGCTCGCCGACGAGCCCTTTGCTGCTTCCAATCTCGTCCTACCGAGGCCAACCGTATCGACTTTCTCCGAGCCGGGGCATATGCACGACGGGTGATCAGGGAGGCCAAGCGCTCCTCATGGAGTCAGTACGTCTCCTCACTCACCCATCACACGCCTTCCAAGAAAGTCTGGGAAACGCTGAGGAAGATCCAAGGCAGATATTTACCATCATGTGGCTCAGGTCTCCTTGTACAAGGAAGACATTGCCTTCTGCCGTGTGAGGTGGCTGAGGAACTGGGAAGGACGATTGCAGCCGTCTCCAGTTCCCAGCACTACACGTCAGCATTTATGCAGTATAAAGAAGCTGCAGAACGCCACCAACTTAATTTTGCTGGGGGTGTTGCCGAGGGGTATAACAATCCATTTGCCCCTTGGGAGCTGCAGGCAGCTTTGGAGGTTGTGCTTGCTCAGCTTCGAATTGGTCACACGTTCCTCACCCACTCCTACATTTTACGGGGTGAGTAACAACCATGGTGTGACTTCTGTTGGGAGCCTCTCTCAGTGGCGCATATCTTTAGTCACTGTGAGAGATACCGTGAAATGAGATACCGTCTGGGAGTCAGTCATGAGCTCTCCACTGCCTGGGGGTTATCCCCAAGGCTGGCCTCTTTCACAAAATTTGAATGTTAATTTAAATTTGAATTATACATGGATTTTTTTTAGACTTGATTTATACACGGTTTCGAGACAGTTTTTGCATTTATTCTTTTATCATTTTGGCTTTTGCCTTTCTTTATGTGTCTGTTTTGGCTTTTGCCACGTTTCTTATTGTCTGTTTTGGCTTTTGCCTTTTTATTGTTATTTCTGTTTTATGTTTTGGCTTTTGCCACCTTTATTGTTATTTCTGTTTTATGTTTTGGCTTTTGCCACCTTTATTGTTATGTCCGTTTTGGCTTTTGCCTCTTTTATTGTTATTTCTGTTTTATGTTTGGCTTTTGCCACTTTTTTTGTTATTTCTGTTTTGGATTTTGCTACTTTTACCTTTTTGTGTTTTTTGGCTTTTGCCTCTAATTATTGTGGAATTTTATTGGGCTATTGCCTTTTATTGTTATTTATTGCCACCGTGGTGGGAAGGCCATTTACACCCCCACCATGATGATTGTCTTTCTGGGCCCGAATGACCATTGTAGTTGATGGGCCCTTAAACCAAAATAAACAAACAAATGCAGGCAGCTCTAGCAAGAGCCAGGGATACTGCCCCTGGACCAGATAGCATCCACTATAAAATGCTACGACACCTACCAGGGAAAGGCGTTAGATACCTCCTTGAGGTATTCAATTACATCTGGCAGCATCATGAAATCCCTGCAGGTTGGCGAGAGGCTACTATAATCCCACTCCAAAAACCCGGGAAGGATAGTAGCCTTTCAGAAAATTACAGACCCATTTCACTGACGAGCTGTCTTTGCAAAACCATGGAACGCATGGTGAATTGGCGCCTGGTGTGGTATCTGGAACGGCACAACCTTCTGGCCGATGCCCAATGTGGCTTCCGTGCTGGCAGGTCTTCAGTGGATCATCTGATCTCACTGGAGACTGCGGTACATGAGGCCTTTCTCCACAGACAGCACTTAGTGGCTGTCTTCTTCGATGTGGAGAAGGCATATGATACCACATGGCGCCATGGTATACTGGAGACATTGCACCAGTGGGGGCTCAGGGGTAATCTGCCCCTCTTCCTCCATAGCTTTTTGTCCGAACGGACCTTCAGAGTGCGTGTGGGTAACACCCACTCCTCGGCCTTCCTGCAGGAGAATGGTGTCCCACAGGGAAGCGTCTTGAGTGTGACGCTCTTTGCTGTTGCAGTGAATGGCCTACCATCCTCCATTCACCCCCCCCCCGGTTAAGTCGTCCCTCTTTGTGGACGACTTTTCTATCAGGTACCGGGCTGCCACAATGCACAGCATTGAGCATCAGCTGCAACTCGCACTCAATAGTGCCAACGAGTTTGCCACTTCACGTGGCTATAAGTTCTCCCCTGACAAGACAATGGTCATGCACTTCTGTCGTAAGCGAGGGCTTCACCCTGAGCCTCAGGTTATCCTGGATGGCCGCCTCCTCCCTGTTGTAGAGGCAGCCCGATTTCTTGGTCTCCATGTTTACAGCCGTCTGACATGGGTCCCGCACTTGAAGGAGCTGAAGGCTGAGTGCCTTCGCTCCCTGAATATTCTGCGGTGCCTGCAGGAAGCTGGTTTTGGGGCAGATCGAACGGTGATGCTTTGAATTTACCGGTCACTCGTTCGATCACGTCTCTATTATGGCTGCAGCGTATATGGCGTGGCCCTCCATCTACTCTCCGGATGCTGGACAGTGTTCATCATGCTGGCATCCGGTTGTCGATTGGGGCATTCCTCACCAGTCCAGTACTCAGCCTTTATGCTGAGACTGGTGAACCACCACTGACTGTGCAGCGGCAGTACCTTGCTGCTGCATATATTTTGTAGCTGAAAGGTCAGCCACAGCACCCTACACACCCGGCCGTCTTTAGTAACACTATGATATGGCCATTCGACCGCCACCCGGGGGGTTCCCCCTGCATCTGGTGTGCGGTGGATGGACGGTCTTCCCGGCCTGGGTGTGACTATGCCTAGGGTGCAGCATGTACTGCCGGCCTCTGTGTACCCTGGACAGTGCCAGAGCCAAGTTTAGATTTAATGCTTGCAGCCTACCCAAAACCAGTACCGATAGGTCAGTGTACCAACAATTCTCTTGGACCTATCGAGGCCATGTTTTCATTTACACGGATGGGTCGAAGGATGGCTCCTTGGTGGGTTGGTCAGTCTTTACAACTGGAGATAGACAATAGTAGAGGGCTAGAACTTGCAGACCTGACCCTGCTACAGGTGGGATAAGGGTATGATAATGACGATGATGATGGTCATAGGCGACATTTCATAAACTTTATAGGAAATAGGAAAATCTACTTATTTCCTTATATATGTTTCTTTTTTAAAGTGTCAAATTTATTTTAATTAAAGTGAGGGAAATAACTTTTGAATTATTTTTAAATTAAAGAAAGTTAGTGATTTTAATAAAATTTTTAAACAAAAGTTGCTTATTGTAATTTTAATTCTAATATTATACACTGCAGGCAGCCTTATTGGCCAATATGGCAGTGGAGAGACTAACTCTGAATCCTACTTATGATAACATAATACTCCTAAAACTTTAAGCTATAATTCAGGAACCTCCCTTAATACAATACCAGCTATTGTTGGATTTCCTTGGATGAAGCCCTCCACCCTATCGTCACCAAGGCTATTCCATTGTCGAATTACTCTTGGCAAAAATCACCAGTAGAATGAGTCTGTCTGTGCCCTAACCTCTTTCAATTTATATGGATTATCCTTTCTGCCTTTATACTCAGATGGGGACACCCTTCCAGTCAACGGTCCATTACATCCTAGCAGCAGCAGTTTTATAAAAAGGCTAATGCTGTGAGATATACGCCTCTGCCTTAATGTATCCAACCCGAGTTCCTTAATCATGGCAGATACACTCTCTGTGTGAGAAAACCTATTAAGTACTTTTCTTGCTGCCCTCCTTTGGATCCTTTCAACCTCCCAAGATAAGTCCTGCCTGAAGGGGAACCAAATTAGACTGCCATACTCCAAAATCGGGCGTTCCATAGAAATATATGCCATTTCCTTTACCTCTTTTGTGCTATCTCTAAGGACCCTATTAATCAGACGGAGGAATTGACCAGCCCTCCCAATCCCTTTACCAATGTGATCCTTCCATTTACCCTCACTATTTAAGACAATACCCAGATGTTTATGGGTTACAACCCTATCAACCCTAACTCCACCTACGTGATAATCAAAATCAAGTTGCTTTCTACATCTGGATATTGTTAGGATCCTACACTTCCTCAGGTTTAATGGCAATTCCCATTTTACACACCAATTGTAAATCCTGTCTAGATCCTGTTGTAATTGCAAACAGGATGATAACCCATCATCTAGTACCTGAGCAGCACATGTGTCATCTACAAATAGTTCAAGGAAGGAATCAATATCAAGCCCCATGTCGTTGACATAGAGAATGTACAACAAAGGACCCAATACACTTCCTTGAGGGACCCCTGACGTTACTGGTTTCCACTGAGATACAAAACCCTTGAAAATGACTCTCTGTTTTCCATCAAGCAGATAGGTCCTTACCCATTGAACAACATTTCTATGTATCCCTAAGTAGGACATTTTAGAGACCAGCTTATCATGGGGCACCATCATAGGCTTATCATAGGCTTGTCACTTTCAAATTGGAACTACCCAACCCTCTGCTCAATATAGCACAGTGGGCCTAACTACTACCCGGTCAAATGTCCCTTTCAACTTGATTGGAACCCTACTCTCATATAGGACTATACTACACTGTCTTGACTTCAACCATCATCATCGTCATTATCATACTCTTATCCCACCTGTAGCAGGGTCAGGTCTGCAAGTTCTAGCCCTCTACTCTTGTCTATCTCCCACAAGATCCCCATCCACCCCAACACTGCCAGGTCATAATGGGCAACCTGCTCCCAAATCTGCTTCAGTTTCCCCTGTCCCAGGTACTGCCAAATGCTTTCATTCCTGTGAGGGACCTAATGAGCTCCTCTTCCACATTTCTCATGACGTACCCATACCACCTCAGCCTATTCTCCCCAATTTTTTCAGGGAGCGGCGAGTTGCATTGGACACACCAGTTCTCGTCTGATCACTGAAGTTAAGCAACGCAAGCCCAGTTAGTACTGACATTGGTGGTCGCTCAGGAAAGCTGGGTACTGCTAATACCCAATAATCGTCGCATTAGTGTAGTGTCTGTGCAGTATGTGCATTAGAACTATACAGTGGATGGGTCTCTAATGACCTTGTAGTTGATGGGACCTTAAACTCCAACAAACAACAACAACAACCAATATTTTTAGCAATGTCCACCACCCCCAGGCTACTTCTGATATATGCATTCTAAATTTTAACAGCTTTTGACATGCCACATGTACTGCAGCACTCGCATCTCATCTACCTGCATTGTACTTACATGGATCTCCCATGGCATAGCTGGCAAAACCACTGCCTTGTTGAATTTCTCTTTCAAATTGATTAGGACCCTCCTATCACAAAGGACTCTGCTTGCCTGTCTCCACTTCAACAAGTCCAGGACACAAGTCACAGGCAACACCACTATTGTTGTTGCCTGTGACTTGTGGTAGGCACTGTACAATACCATCATCATGGTTGTTGATGTCCTTGTGTCCTTTACTGGATGACACCTGTATTATACTTTGACAGGTTCTCGGTCGATGTAGGCTCCTCACTGAGGTGACCATAAAAGACGCCTACATGGGTGTTCGCCATGCATGGACGCCCATACCCTTGAGAAAAGCAGATCCTGGTGATTAAGGAGGCATATGCCCTGTGATGTCTCTGGGCCACCCCACACTGGGATAAGGGCAACCTACAGTGCCAACACAGCACTTTGGCTGCTGCTTCCAGGGAAAGCAGGCAGCCGAGGCAGAAACCCAGTATTGGTCAACTGACCAGGGTTGCATTTGTATGTGCACCCTTGGTCAGGCAGCAAGGGTTATGCCCCCTAGGGTTACTGTGAGTGGACTGGCAGTTAACCCTGGTAGCATTGGTGTGGTATTCAGGGATTATGCCACCCTTGCAGTATCCTGCCCGAGTAACCTTGGTGAACTGAATGCACATCCCCTTGTTGGGCTCCATGGTGGGTGAGGCCTGTGGGCAGTGAATATTAAATACCCCAAAGTATGGGTGCAAAACAGAGACTGGGGCCTTGATGTGACCCTTAAGTGCTCTACTCCAGTAGAGTAGAAGATGGTGGAGATGATGAGGAAGGTGTCGCTACAGGTGGCACAGTGGCCAGAGGTGGTTCAGATGGTAAGGCGAGGGGTGCTGAAGGGTTAATGCCCCTCCTTTCATTACTGTCTTAATGTCTTATAAGCCCTTTTAGCATCTTCCTTGGACTTGTAAGTGCTGACTCTTGATGCACACCAATCTGCACATTGAAGCTTGAAGGGTTTCCCCATGCTGTCCTCACCCTAGTAATGGAACCATTGCACATATCCTGCAGTATCCTAATGTGGCCTTCATCAACCCCTTTCTTTTTTAAAACATTCTATACTACCTGTCTTGGGGCACTATAATATTCCTTCTCCAGGTCAACAAATACTGCATGAAGGCCCTTGTTTGCTGCTCTATGCTTCCCTATCATCTGTCACAGAATAAAGAATGGTTCCATGGTGGACCTGCCAGGAAAAAATCCAAATTGATTTCTCCAGACACTAGTTTGCTCTCTGAGGCGCCATCCTATGACTTGCTCTGACAGCTTCATAGAATGGCTCATCAGCTTTATGCCCCTGTAGTTTTCACAGGGAACTGCCCTTGAACTGTGGAACTATCCAACTCTCTCACCATGCAGATGACATCTCATCACTATTTGCTATCTTATTGAAAAGCATCCCTAGCCATGTAATTCTAGTGATCCCCCAGATGTGCCAAACATCCATTGGGATCATATCGCCTACTGCTTTTTGAGCTTTCATCATTTGAAGGGCTTTGACTATTTCATCTGCACTCACCCTGTGGATTTATTGGGTGGCTGTCTGTGACCATTGCACAGGTGGCAGCATTTAAGAGGTCACTGTAGTATTCCTCTGACCTTTTGATTAACTGTGTAGGTTGGAACAGGACCCTACTACTGGTATCCTTGACCTTTATAGCCCTGGTAACATCCTTACTAGTTCTATCCCTTGTCTTGAACAATCCAAAAACTGTTTTCTCACCTTCCCTTGTCCCCAACTATTCATATAAGGCCTCACATTTCTGGTGCTTGGCCCAGGCAAAGGTCCTTTTTCTTGCCTGAACATATTCTGTCTTTGAAACCTGATCCCATGTTTCCCTCTATCTATGGGAAGTCAACTTCTTTAGTTTGATGGCAGTTTCCACCTCCTCATTCCACCACCATATCTGCCTACCCTGATTAGTGCTTCCTATTCTACCCATACCTGACAGGGCCTCTCCACATCTCCTAATCTTCCTAGCAACCCAGTCCCACATGGCATTGGCGGGATCCCGACAATTGGGTGAACAATAGTTGGGTGAATGACAATTGGGTGAATGACAATTGGGTGAATACGACAATTCGGTGAATATGACAATTGGGTGAACGACAATTGGGTGTATACGACAATTGGGTGAATGCGACAATTGGGTGAAAATATTGTTTTTTATTTTGCTTTTTGCCCTACGTAATCCTACTGCACCGCACAGCATAGATCCGTCACAGATGTCAGGCCTTCTGCACAAGTGTGCAGTTAACGTTCCAACACATCCCACAGATGTTTGATGGGGTTGAGATTGGGACTCTGTGCAGGCCAGTCAAGTTCTCAGACCCCCATTTCATCAAACCATGTGCCTACAGCCTGTGCTTTTTGGCAAGGTGCGTTATCGTGCTGAAACAGAAAAGGGCCATTGCCAAAGTGCTGCCAGAGAGATGGGAGTGCTGCATTATCCAGATTCGTGGTAACGTTCTCCATTTAGATGTCCGTCCACAGAAACGATTGCACCCAACCCATACAATGCAAAGCACCCCCACACCATCACTGACTCTCCCCTGAACTTCACCATGGGCACAACACAGCTTGGCAGGTAATGATTGCCAGATGGTGTAGTGGGACTCATCATTCCATTCAACCATTCACCATTAATCCATTGCACCATTGCAATCTCCTCGCTGCATTGCTGGTGCTGATGTGAGGCTTGTGGACTGCCGCTCTGCCATAAAAATCCATTACATGCAGTTCCCTGCGAACAGACAGATGATCTTGTCAGTTCATCAAGCTATGTGTGACGGTTTGCAGCGACCATTATATGAAGAGCTGTTTAATCTCTAGCTGATATGATCTTGGGTTTTCCAGTCCTAGGTGGAACACTTGTGATGCCTTTCTCTTTCCAGGCCCGGATGACGTTGTGAACAGTTTGGGATGTTTAGGAGGATTTATGTCACCCTAACAGTTTTGCCTGCGAGATGGCACCCGACAAGTCTTTGGAAGTCTGAAAGCTCTTTTCTTTGAGACATTATTTCAGGATCCACAGAAGTATCATCTCATAATAGTGTACTCTCTGTTATATAGTGCTGGGAGGAATGCCACCTATGATATTTCAAAGGAATGTCACATTTTCATGCAAATAAGGGTTGTCCCATGACTTTTGATAGGGTAGTGTATATGTGCAGTACTAAATGCAATGATATTATTGGAAAATATGAAATGCGAAAATGTTAAATCGACTTGGACAAATGACTGTCGGACAGGGACACAGACCCTAAAACCAGTACAAGCCCTGGTGTAGCAGGATATATGTGATATACATAGTGGGATACTATTAGGGTTGCTATGCGGGTTAATGTATATGTCCGGCTACTCCAGGGCTTGTCCTGGATTGTGTGTGTGTGTCATAAATCTACTTGTAGTAGCGCAGCTCTGCATGACAGCTGTGCTTTGCAGTGCAGTAGGATTACGTAGGGCAAAAAGCAAATTAAAAAACAATATTTTCACCCAATTGTCGCATTCACCCAATTGTCATATACACCCAATTGTCGTTCACCCAACTGTCGCTCACCCAACTGTCGTTCACCCAACTGTCGCTCATCCAACTGTCGTTCACCCAATTGTCGTATTCACCAAATTGTCGTATTCACCCAGCTGTTGTTCACGCAATTGTCTTTCACCCAATTGTTGTAGACCCGGCATTGGCTGACCCCTCCCACTCCCAGTCAACCTGGATGCAAGCATGCTGCCAAAATTTATCTGCCTTGGTGGGCAACTTCCACCATCTAATGACTGATTCTCCTTTCCAGGTATTTTTACTAACTATCCCCTTAATTAGTATTTAGTGTCAACTGCACTGCATTGCAGGAGTAGCGACAGTTAGCTGCACTGCATTGCATCAATAAGATGGTTAGCTACACTGCACAACAATCGCCAATAATAGTTGTGCTACTTGACAATTGTCACGTTTTCACACCAAAAGGGATGGAGATCATCACCCTCTCCCCCTCATTCCTTTTTTTTATTCTTTCTCCCCTCTTTTTAATAAAGGAGAAGCACCCTTCCTTTTCCTTTTTCTTGGTTATCGGTATTGCATAAAAGTATA
>JAAFCE010006156.1:781725-815738 GCA_013389805.1 Trigoniulus corallinus | reverse complement strand
CATAAAAGTATATTTTTTGTGATTGTTATTTTTTTAATTTTTTTTTTTTTTTTTGCATCTTACATTGCATTTCTTTCTTTTTGATTTTAGTCCTTTTCTGTTTAGGAATTCATGGAAGGATATATAATTTTTTGTGTTTATTGTGGCTGTAAAAGATTTTTTTGTATTTGTTTGTTCCCACTTTTTATTTTTTGTTGTCCCAATCACAAGACTGAGAGAAGGGTCCTATTCAGGAAAGGACCAATTAGAAAAGTAAAGGGAGCAAACCCCTCCTTTGACCTAAATGGAAGAAATGCATAAAAGGAAGAAAAAGGCAGACACAGGACACAACAGGATGGACAGCAGAAGACACGCTACACACCTCTCTCCCTGAGAGGAAGGGCCACTCTTATGCACCAAATTGGAGGACACCTCACTCTGCCTCTCCACACCCAAAGTGGAGGAAGACCAGCCCTACACAAAGTAGAGGGCATATCCGAGATGCCTCTCCAGCATCCAGGACTCATCACCAAGATGGACCCCAGGACAACAGCAAGCCCTAAGCTGTCTGAGATGACATCCTAATGACAACCTGGATCCAAGACACCTTCAAGGAGACCTCCAGGATGATGACTGATATTCTCCACCAGCTCAGATAAGAATACCACCAAGACATTTTTTTTCATTTGTAATGCAATATATCACTTGGGTGAAGCCCCTCCTTTTCTGTTAATATAAGAACAAGGGTTGAAAATATTATAAGTAATAAACTGTTAATCAGAAAATTAAAAAGAATTCTTTCTTAAAAGACAAAGTTTTTTTTGTTTTTGTTAATATCAAGCCCACATTGGCGAAGAACCCAGGGAAGTAACCTTAAAAGCTCACAAGAAGAAATAAATAAAAAATAAAATACACAGAAACATAACACTAGCATGAGAAGCTTATGACCACTGTCCTTTTGAAATATGGGATTGGAGAATTGCATTTGACATGTCAGTTCTAATCTGATCACCGAAGTTAAGCAGTGCAACCCCACCTAATATGGATACTGCTAATATCCAAAAATCATTGCATTAGTGTAGTGTCTGTGCTGTCTCTGCATTTGAACTATGCTGTGGATGGGGCTCTAATGACCTTGTAGTTGAAGGGCCCTAAAACACCAACAAAGAAACAAACATATCCTTCTGAAATGGATCTGATGGATCTCCGTCCTGTGTTGCTTCCTCACCATGAAAAAGTCTATTTGGGACCCCCCATGGTGACTGGAAAGTGATCAGGTGCTTTCCTGCTGTGTGAACCATGTATTGGCCAATGCAAGACCATGAACTCTTGCTGTCTCAAGGACCTTCTGCCCCTCTAGATAATCTCATACCCACATCCCCCATGTACCTCCTCATATCCCAGACCATCCTTTCTCACATGTTCATTAAAGTCATCCCCAATAATTAGTCTCTCATTTCCCTTGCCCTGTCTAATGGTGGTGACTACTGACTGTACTACCTCATCAAAATCATTCCAAAAGTCTGCTTTTAGTGTTTCACATAGGCCTGGTTGAGGGGCATATGCACATATGAGGTGGAGCCCTATAACTTACCAGATTAAAGCAACCAGCAATACCCTACTACTAATTCTCTTACCTGAGGTGATCCCCTGCTGTAATTCTCCATTTAATACAATGCCCACCCCATTTATCCCCTCTACACTGCCTGCATAGATCAGTTTGTATCCCTCACCAGTAGCCCTTATCAATTTCCCTTCTACCTAATCTCTTGGAGGAATGTAAAGCTGACCTTCCTATGCTTCAGCGTCTCAACTAGTTCCTCAGATTTCCCAGAGAGGGTCCCCACATTCCATGTCCCTAGTCTCAGTCTAGCCTCCTTATGTGACATGACAGCCCTGGCTTGGGGCACCCCAGTCAGATGCCCAGAACCTGCAGTAATAGTAGCAGCTCTGCCTGTGAGGGGGTGCTGTCCTACCACACTGGAGACACTTGTAAATGGTCTTATCATTGCAAAGTGAGCAGAGGTCTCAGACTCACCTGGCGGTCTACCTTTAACAACACACCAAACAAACAAGTAAACAAACCTCATATGTTAATACAAAACACACAAAATATCAACCAATAAACAACCAAAAACAACCCAACAAACGAATACCAAACCACCAATAAACAAGCAAATAATGAATAATAAACAACCAAAACAATACACAACAAAACTTGTAATAACAATATGAAATATAAAAATTGTTGTACTCTGCAGGGTTGGAGATCAGCTGCAAAGCACAGAATGGCGACTGATGGAGTGGACGATGCATGCCATGCCACAACACAATAGCATCGGTGGAAAAAGATGTGAGGTTAGGCTTAGACAGCCAAACCCCACTCAGGCTTAGACAGCCAGCCCCAGACCACAAATGCCCCACCAATGCCCACAGCCCTACTTTTACCTGGAACTCTAGATTGTCACCTTGAAAAAGGTGGTTTTCTTTCAAATGATCCACAACAAATTTGCCATATGTCAAAAATCACTAGTACATGCATCATAATTACAAGACCAGCACTGTGTGCCACCTAGTGACCTCTCCCCACAAACTACCTATTTATGGGACACTTATAAGTCTTCTCCATGTCGATAAAGATGCCATGGTGATCTTTCTTTGGGGTCTACATCAATTTGGCACATGACAATTTGGCGTATGGCAATTTGGTGTAGTCAATTTGGCATACGACAATTTGGCATACATACAAATTTGGCGTATGACAATTTGGTGTACATACAAATTTGGCATATGTCAATTTGGCGTACATACAAAGTTGGCGTACATACCGATCGCTTGGGTGCCCAAATTTGTTCAAAATTGCAACAGTCATAACAATATATTTCAACAGTCATTGCAAGGTAATAGAACAATGAATGCATACCATAACTGTGTTATAGGGCCCTAATGACCTTTGAAGTCAATGGGCCCTAAAACACAAACAAACCCAACTGTGCTATATGGGACCGTTGCAATGACTGTTATGCCCACACGTGGATCTAGGATGGGGTTTTTGGGGGTATGCACATATAAACTTATATTTGCATAATATATGAGGTTTAGCTCAACCCTCCACTGTATTAGCTAACCACCCCCCAAAGAAAAATCCTGGATCTGCCTCTGGTTATGACATTTGCAATTTTGAACAAATGTGTGCAACCAAGAGATCGGTATGTACGCCAAATTTGTATGTATGCCAAATTGTCATATGCCAAATTTTCCGTACGCCAAATTGTCATATGCCGAATGTGTATGTATGCCAAATTGTCATACGCCAAATTGCCATATGCCAATTGTGATGTGCCAAATTGATGTGATCTGCTTTCTTTGCTGCCCAATACTTTTCTATCATCTGCCTCATAATGTTAGAAAAGTGTGAGGCATGCATTAAACTGCATCACATCCAGGAAATTTCAATCAGCTGTAGTCAAGGGTCATGTATCCCACTGCCATAGTACCTGTTAAGTCGTCATCATCATCACCATCACACCCTTATCCCACCTATGGCAGAGTGAGGTCTGTGGGATCTAATCCTCCACTCTCATCTATCCCCAACCAGGCTGTCGTACACACCCTCACATGCCTTCATGTCCCTCTGTACAACCTGCTCCCACGTCCACTTGGGCCTCCCCAACTCCTGATGCCACCCACCACCTGCTGCCTCATAATATACCATGTGAGCTCCTCCTCCCCCTCTGCATCACATGCTCATTCCACCTCAACCTACCCTCTCTCATCTTCTCTGGAATGTCTCCCACCCCCATGCTGCCTCAAACATACTCGTTGCAGACTCTGTCAGCACACGACATCCCACTCATGTAATGCAGCATTCGCATCTCGGCCACTTGCATTCTCTTCTTGCAGTTTTTTCCTCACTGCCCAGCACTCAGATCCATACAGCATAGTGGGCCTAACTACAGTTTTGTAAACCTTGTCTTTCAAATTTATTGGGACTCTGCGGTCACACAGTACACCACTTGCCTGTCTCCACTTTAGCCATCCTGCATTGATTCTGTGGGTAACGTCAGAGTCGATTACACTGTTGCTCTGAATCACTGATCCTAGATGCCTAAACTCATTCACTGCTGGAAGCACCTCATTTCCACAACGAACTACACCCCCTTGGTCCTGGCCACTTTAACTGAAAGCTAAGTACAGTCAGGTCTCCTTTTACGCGGGGGATACATTCCTCAGAAAATCGCGTGAAAAGAATTCGCATTAAAAAAGACTATAAGTCTATGGAAAAATTGGGGATATGTTCCAAAATTTTTAAAATTTGCATAAATTCAAAATTATGAATTAAAACTAATGTAAGGTTGACGTTGAAAAGAATGGGTCTCTTAATAAATTCCTTTGAGAAGCTGAAAATAATTTATATAAATTCTTAAATAAAATGGCATTTAAATACAACTCGTTTTATTTTGTAAGAAAGTAATAGAAATTTACATAGCCTGAAGGTGAATATGAAAAAGACAAAATACCTAGCTTTTAACTGGAGTGATCAGAGGCCAGAAGGTGATGTATGCCCAGGAGATGAGGTGATGCCAGCTGTGCAGGAGTTTAGATACTTAGGATCAGTGTTCCAGGGAAATGGGGAAATAGACTTGGATGTGTCTAATAGGATTAAGGCAGGTTGGCTGAAGTGGAGAGAGGCAAGTGGAGTCCTGTGTGACCGCCAGGTGCCTATACAGCTATGCTGTATGGCTCAGAGTGTTGGGCCGTGAGGAAGAACCATGAAAGGAGAATGCAGGTGGCAGAGATGTGAATGCTGAAGTTCATGAGTGGGGTGTGACGAGGTGACAGGATCAGAAACGACCATGTTAGAGGTAGTCTGGGGGTGGGAGACATCGTGGAGAAGATGAGGGACCCCAGATTGAGGTGGTATGGGCATGTGATGCGAAGGGGGGGAGGAGGAGCTGGTTAGGTCCATCATGGGACTGCAGGTGGTTGGCAGCATCAGGGGGAGGGGAAGACCAAAGAGGACGTGGGAGCAGGTGGTACAAAAGGACATGGGTGTGTGTGTGGGGTGGATGGGGGCCTGGTCAGGGATCAACGTGGGTGGAGGATTGGAACTTGAAGATCTGACCCAGTTTCGTGCTGGAGAAGGGTATGATGATGAATCACTATCACTATCTGATAAGAGCATGCACCGTTTGTGAACAGGTTCCAAATCACTTCTGCAATTGATGTCTTTGGTATAGGGGATAAATTTTTGCAACCTTCATTCTCACTGTAGGCTGATTTTCCTTTTTTAACAATGTAATCCATAATTAAACTTTGCAATGATGATTCTACTAATTGTTTATGCAATTCATGATATCCAGAAACACAGTTCTGCAGTTCACGTTGGAATTTATAGGCCCTTTAAGAATTGGGGTCATTAACAAGAAAATGATTTTCTAATTTGCTGCATAGATGAAGACCATCTCGAATTATTTTTGGGTTTCCCCAATATTACTTTCACTTTCTGAATTTGCAGCATCTAAAGCTAGTGAAACAATCTCATCATCATTTAACACATCATCCACCAGCAGTTCTTCTATATCAACATGGTTGAAATTATTAAAACATTCTCTGCCAATAGCATGTGCGAAACTTATAATTTCCTTTGAAAGTGTTGATGTTTCAATGATTGTATTGCTTGTAATACATCCTGGTCAAACCTTTTTCCAACAGGCATTTAGAGTTGCTGGTTTCATTTCAGCAGAAGCAGATGCAACTTGAATTATACAATCAATATAGAATATTGTTTCCACACTTCTTTTACTGTCAAGGACTCATTTTCTAATTTATTCAATATGAATTTGGAAGTCCGCCTAATGTAATACTTTTTGAATGTTGAAATTATGCCTTGATCTAATGGCTGAAGAAGACTTGTTGTGTTGGGTGGAAGAAATACTATTTGAACATTTGGATATTCACACTGTAAATGATCTTGCACATTATAAATAATTAATAAGACTTTAAAATCAGGAGATTTTTCTTTCAAATAGACTTCTACTTCTGGTAGAAAGCAATTATTGAACCATTCTGTAAAAACAGTTGGTTTCACCCAGGCTTTTGGGTTAGCCATCCACTGCACTGGTAATTGTTTTAATCTTTGCCTTTTAGGGCACGGGGTCTAAGAAATCGATTTATTATGAGTGGTTTCAACATTCGACCACCTGATCGCATATATACAGTACTGAATACATTTTTGAGAAAAAAAATCTTAATAAAATGCAAACCACATAACTTGGAAATCACATTAAAAAAGAACCCGCATAAAAAGAGAGCCAACTGTACTCTGTTTTCTTCATGTTCACCTTCAGCCCCCCTCTTTGCCATTGCTACTGTAATGTCCTGTAAGCCCTGTTGAACCTCCTCTTGGGACTCCTCTACCTTCCTACATCATCAGCAAATACCAAGCACTGGGGGCCCATTCTCCTACTCCCATCAGCAGGTCATCCATAGCGAAAGCAAATAGATATGGGCTGAGAGCTGATCCCTGATGAAGCCCACCTTCACCTGGAAGCCACCAGTATTCCCCCATGCCGTCCTCACCCTAGTGTTGGAACCATCATACATATCCTGTATTATTCTGATATGCTCTTCATCCACTCCCTGTTTCCTTAGAACACTCCATACTACCTGTCATGGGACACTATCATTGGCCTTCTCTAGGTCTACAATGATTAGCAATATAGGTCCTTCCTTACTGCTCTATGTTTCTCAACCATCTGTCATAGGATAAAGATCGGTTCCATTGTTGACCTACGAGGCATAATCCTAAACTGGTTTCCTCAGACACTAGTACAATTTCCAAGGCGGCATTCTATGACCTTCTCCCACAACTTCATAGAATGGCTCATTAGCTTAATACCTCTATAATTCCCACAATCCTGGGCATCACCTTTGCCTGTGAACAGTGGGACAATCCAACTCTCCCACCATGTAGATGGCATTCGGTCACCACTGGCATTTTTATTGAAAAGCTTCCCCAGCCAAGTTATTCCTGTGGTCCCCAAGCTATGCCAAAGCTCTACAGCTTTGTGGTCTTTCATCTTGCAGAGGACCTTGACTAATTCTGCCCCATTCACCAAGTCCACAGCTACTGAGGTGGCAGGGGTGTTGTTCATGACCATTTCACTGGTATCTGTGTTTAGGAGATTGTTGTAATATTCCTCCCACCTCATTCTTACCTCTTCTGGCTGGAATAGGACCCCACCATCCCTACCCTTTTTCATTGTGGCCCTGGTGACATCCTTACTACTTCTATCTCGGGTCTTTGCTAGTCAAAAATGTTCCTGCTCACCTTCCTTAGTCCCTAAGCTCTCATATAAAGCCTCATACTTTTGGTGTTTGGCCTGTGCAGTGGTCCTCCTAGCATGTTTCTTTGCCTGTATATACTCTGTCCTTGACCCCTGGTCTCCCTTTCCTGCCACCTGTGAAATGCTGCCTTATTCTGATGAATGGCTGCTTCCACCTCCTCATTCCACCACCAAGTTTGTCTACCCTGAAATGAGCTTCCTACTCTAGCTGTGCCAAACATCGCCTTTCCACATTGTATAATCTTCCTGGCCACCCTGTCCCACATGGCATCAGCTGACCCTTCCCAATCCCAGTCGACCTGGCTAATAATCTCCTGCTGGAATTCGTGAGAATTTGGTGGTAACTTCCACCCCCTAATGACTGGTTCACCTTTCCATGGGTGGTTCCTAGCTGCACCTCTCACAAGTATCTCCATCATGAGTAACTTATGCCCACTTTCCTTCTGGAAATCCTCACTAGGGAGCACCCAACAATCACAAATCTCTGACCTATGCTGCATTTTGACCATAAAGAAATCAATCTGAGACTTCCCCAGGGGGGACTGAAAGGTGATGAGGTGCTTTTCCCTCTTCTGTAACCACATATTGGCCATGTGCTTGTGTTGTATCAAGGACTTTTTGTCCCTCTGCTGAGAGTTGGCCAAACTCCCATCTGCCATGGATGGCCCCAGAAGATTGTCCCTCCCTGCCCACATGGCCATTAAAGTCCCCTCCAATAATCATAGTACCTGTTAAGCCCAGCACAAAATGAGAAGCAGTCTCTGCAAGTGATGCAGGGTGACTCACCATAAACTTTTGTGGCCCACATGATAGTATGCAGTTGTGCATGTAAAGTGCAGGGTGATGTCACTCAGTGCCTGTGCCATGTGACCCTGTGGAGTGCAGTGCCAATGCTCCAGTTTCCTGCATGAAGTTGGCATGCCAATAGAGTTTTCTGGCTGTGGTTCTATCCGATGTATGCTATGTAATGCAGGCGATTGTGAACTGCACAGACGCATGCAGGGTCTGAGTTTATGCAGTTGACATATCGTCTGCATTATGCAGCATACGTGAGATAGAACCTCAGCCAGAAAACTCTCTAATAACAAAAAGCAGTGCCTAACAGAGATGTTCCCTTATTATTTTATGCAAATTTCAAACCAGTATAGTGAAAAACTATGAATCAATGTGCAGTGATTGCCTGCTCGCAGAATTTTGCAGGGCTGTTACACTCTGCATCACTGTGTGCCTCAATAGGGAGATTGAGCATACAGTTACCGATAACCATTTGTCCCATAAGCAGACGAAATTTAAGGTGTGCATGCTCCACAAATAAAATTAATTGTTCGGAGCATGCATAACTTAAGTGTCGTCTGCTTATGGGACAAATGGTTATCGGTAACTGTACGCTTAATCTCTCTATTTTACACCCTGCCTTATAGTAGATCACATGATAAGTGATCACATGAACAGCAATGGAAATGGGAACATAACGTAAACTGGAACGAGAAGAAAAGTTAAAAATCCCAAATGCCAATGGCGACCCCCACAATAACCCGGAACGGGAATTGGAAAAGGCAACGGATGGGAAAGTTCATCAACTTTCCACTTTCCTGTTAAATGTAAGCCGTTTGACCAATAGGAGCACACCTCCAGTGATTTAGAGCTGCAACTTCAGCTTCTTGACGTTTTTTTTCATTTTTGCGCTTCCCATCTCTCACTTGTATCGTGTTGTCTGTATGCCTTGCACATGCGGCTGCGAGGGCCTGCTCTACCGGCAGTGCAGAATCTAGAGCCCTTTTGCAAAATTCCTTCCTTTGTATTCATTGTCGAGGGGTATTGTGAAGCTTGCATTCCGCGTTTACATTTCTGTTGCCGTTCTCGTAGTTGTTGTAAGTGGACTTAGGCTATGTCCTTGGTGGCAGCGTCTAGAGTGAGCAGGCGTGCGTCTAGAGTGTAAGCGCTACCATTCTGCCTGTCATTAGTGTCCAGCGTGGCAGCGTGCTTTGAGCTCTGAAAGCATCAAAAAAACATGGCGGCAAGAATGCAGTGTTAAGCATTTATCGATGACTCTGGAAAATAGTGTGGTATTCCATGGCTGCACGATCAGTTTTTCAGATGTTTGGAGAATTTATGCATTTATAGCAGTTTTATTTCTTGAGTATAGCGTGAATTATAATTTCATCATGAGTGGAACGGTGGTGTATAGTGTAAATTCGTCTGCTTTGCGTAATTTATATTGTACACCGACGTATCACTCGAAACATAGATCATAAAAAATTATAAAAAGTCATAACAAACATAAAAAAAAGTGCATTCACAATCAGATTTGCCACTAGATTCACAGATTCTCTACTGTGGTATCCTTTCCATTCGAAATCCCACACGACAGGTAGCTTCAAAACCATATTTAAGCCATATTACATAAGCCATATTTACAGGCAGCCATATTTAAAAAACGTGCCAAGCAGCGATCAAACTGATTTGATCGCTGCTTCCAACTCGAGCGACTAGGTCGAGCTCCCGCTAGTCGCTTTACGCTACACGCGACCATTTTGGACATCGCCATTGAAAAATATTAGTTTGTCCGCTTTCAGTGGTAGCACACGCACGCCCGCTCACGCTAGACGCTGCCACTTAGGACATAGCCTCACACTGGGCTAAGTAGCAAGTAGCAACTTGCAACCTGCCACGTGTGATCAGGCTAAAAATGGCAAGTCGCGAAGTAAAAACGGCAAGTAAAATGAATAGATTCGTTTCCAATTGTTTGGGCAAGTAACGCCTTCCCATAATCCCTTACTGCTAAATTGTTGCTTCTGATTGGTTGCTGCTGTGAACGCAACCGGGCCGAGCAAGGATAGCGGGACTTTTGGTCGGCACCCAGCTTTATAAAAATTCCGTCAAATATTTTTAATTCACCATTGCATTTTTCGGTATTGCTTTTCTTTGAATCGGGCTTTTTCGATTCAAATTTTTGCATCTAATCGGTTCATCTTTGGTGGATATCGACAGCTGCAAATTATTTTGCAATGCACCTCACAAATTTCGTTGTTTTTAATATAAAAATGTCTCGTTGGAAAAAGAGGATACAACTGCAGAATTTGTTTCATGGTATTTAGACCCCGAATGTGTGGAATTTCAAATAACCAAATTATAAAGATAAAAACATGAGACAATTGGTGAACATTACTGGATTCAATGAGAAGATTAAAAAAATCAAAAGTATAGGGTTACTGCAGCAGAATTTATTACTTTTCAAATGCAGTCCCTATAGTTTAGAGCAGCAAGGAAGGACCTTCATGCAGTATTCATTGACCTGGAGAAGGCATATGATAGTGTTCCCAGACTGTTAGTATGGGGTGTTTTAAGAAAGAAAGGCGTGGATGAAGGCCATATTAGGATAGTGCAGGATATGTATGACGGTTCCATTGCTAGGGTGAGGACAGCATGGGGAAACACTGCATGCTTCAACGTGCAGGTTGGGGTGCATCAAGGGTCAGCACTCAGCCCATATCTATTTACCCTAGTAATGGATGAGTTGCTAACGGGAATAGGGGAATAGCCCCTCATTGTCTGGCATTTGCCGATGATGTGGGGAGGCTGGAGGAGTCGAAAGAGGATGCACAAAAGGGCCTCCAAGACATCAAAACGGCAATGGAGAGAGGGGGCCTTAAGGTGAACATGAAGAAGACTGAGTACTTAGCTTTCATTTTCAGTGGCCAGGGACAAAGGGGTGAGATCTGCTGTGGGGGTGAGAAGATACCACGTGTGCAGGAGTTCCAGTATTTAGGATCAATGTTTTCCAGAGCAATGGGGAGATAGATTCCAATGTGACACATAGGATTAAGGCAGGATGGCAGAAATGGAGACAAGCAAGCGGGGTCTTGTGCGACCGACGGGTCCCAATTAAGCTGAAGGGCAAAGTGTATAGAACTGTCGTTTGGCGCGCTATGTTGTATGGATCAGAGTGTTGGGTAGCTAGGAAGAACCATGAAAGGCAAATGCAAGTGGCAGAGATGCGAATGCTGCGCTACATGAGTGAGGTGTCACGAGCTGACAGAGTCCGAAACACTTACATTAGAGGTAGCTTGGGAGTGGGGGACATTGCAGAAAAGGTGAGGGAGAATCGGTTGAGGTGGTATGGGCATGTTAGGAGGAGGAGCTTATTAGGGCCATTACGGGACTGAGGGTGATTGGGGGCACCAGGGGTAGAGGAAGACCAAAACGAACGTGAGTGCGGATGGTGCAAAGGGATATGTTGGCATGTGGGGTGGAAGGGGACTTGGTGGGTGATAGGCCAGAATGGAGGATCAGAACCCGCAGGCCAGACCCTGCCTCAGGCGGGAGAAGGGTGAGATGATGATGATGATGATGTTGTCCTCGCACTAGCAATGGAACCATCATACTGTACATATCCTGCACTATCCCAATATGGCCTTCATCAACCCCTTTCTATCCTAAAATGCTCCATACTACCTGTCTAGGGACACTATCATATTCAAAAGTCCACTTTTTTAAAGAATGGAAAATTCCCTGGTATCGGTCCTCGCCTCTGATGGGTCCACTTTTGTAAATCCCCAGGGGTGGACCGATTAGAGAAGTTTCACTGTATTTTATTTTTTTTTCATTGTTTGATACTTTTAGTGGCCTTTTCCCTTATTTATTGTCAACATGGTGGGATGGCCCTTTAGACCCCCAGCATGGTGAGAACAGCATGGGGAAACACTGCAAGCTTCAAAGTGGAGGTTGGTGTGCATCAAGGGTCAGCTCTTAGCCCATACCTATTTACCCTAGTAATGGATGAGCTACTGACGAGAATAGGGGAGTGAGCCCCCCAGTGCCTGGTATTTACAGATGATGTGGGAAGGCTTGAGGAGTCCAAGGAAGATGCACAAAAGGGCCTACAAGACATGAAAGCAGCGATGGAAGAAGGGGGCGTTAAGGTGAACATAAAGAAAACTGAGTACCTAGCTTTCCGTTTTAGCGGCTAGGGGCAAGGAGGTGAAATTCGCTGTGGGGGAGAGGAGATTCCAGTGGTGCAAGAGTTTCGCTATCTGGGATCAGTTTTCCAGGGCAATGGGGAAATAGATTCTGATGTGACCCGTAGGATTAATGCAGGGTGGCTGAAATGGAGACAGGCAAGTGGGGTCCTGTGTGATCGTCGGATCCCAATAAAGTTGAAGGGCAAGGTTTACAAAACCGTTGTTAGGCCTGCTATGCTGTATGGGTCAGAGTGCTGGGCAGTTAGGAAGGACCATGAAAGGCAAATGCAAGTGGCCGAGATGCGAATGCTGCGCTACATGTGTGGGGTGTCTAGATCCGACCGAGTCAGAAATGATTACGTTAGAGGTAGCTTGGGGGTGGGGGACATTGCGGAAAAGATGAGAGAGAATCGGTTGAGGTGGTATGGGCATGTAATGAGGAGGGGCTAATTAGGTCAATTGTAGGACTGCAGGTGGTTGGGGGCACCAGAGGTAGAGGCAGACCAAAGCGAACGTGGGAGCAGGTGGTGCTGGCGGACATGGAGGTGTGCGGGGTGGAGAGGGACCTGGTGGACAGCAGGCGGGAGTGGAGGATTAGAACCCGCAGACCCGACCCTGCCTCAGGCGGGAGAAGGGTGAGATGATGATGAAATGCAGTCTCTATAGTATCACTGTAGTCTGTTCATCTTAACAGCTACTCACTTATGGACTTGCGTGTGATCACTTTTTTGCTACTTGCCAGCTTGGTGGCAGGTAAGTCAGGTGTTACTTGACTTGCTACTTCGCCCAGTGTGAAGCAGCCTTTAGGACATAGCCTTTACAGTATGACAACATAACGCTATTAGAAGAAGCGGTGTATTAAATCGCCGTAATCGATGTATGAACACAGATATCGAATTCTAACGATATGAAAGGAAATAAACAGTGGCTTCCGTTTCGACATTGAGGTAGCGCGTTTGAACACGGGTGTGTAATGGATTTTATTTGATTGAAAGTACGCAAATTTATGGTCATGTATGATGGCGTATTCTATGTCATCAGCATCTGCTGACATATCTAGAAGAAATCCACAAGATGATTATGACCTTATCCAAAGAGTTGGGAGTGGAACGTATGGAGATGTATACAAGGTACGTTTCAAGTGGCAATGTACAGTATTCGAACGTCATGTTTTAATTTAGGGTTACTTTTTAATTGTGGAGGTCGTATTATACCACAAAGCGTTAATAAACTGTGGTTATAAACTCTACTGTATTTGACGATAAAGTGCATTTCATTGAAAAGTAGTTATTACACTGCTGGTCAATGCTTTGAATAATATCAACTAGAATGCAACTTTAATTGAGCTATGATTTATGAAGTGATATTTAAGTAGTGAAACTTGTTAACTTATTGACATCGTAGACCTGTAATTACTTTTCAAGGGAGCAGTTGTTCAGCTGGACATAAACTGAATATACCGTGATGGTTTTCAAGTCAATAGATATTTAAGAGTTTCTGTGGATTGCTGTCAAGTGAAAATGGGTAGCTACAACGCAATACATCGCACAAACGCACCTGTAGAAGTTGTAAGCATTTTGGCATGCCAGCATTTTAATCGTTGTTTGCAGAATTTCAAGTAATAAGAAGAGAACGGCCGAATCTCTTCCCTTACACACTTTGATATTATGGCAACTTGCTATTAAACCAAAACTGCATAAAAGTTGTGATTAAGGTAACGACTTCATTCGAAAGCTGCCTCATATTTCGACTTTTCCTGATTGGGAGTGGGGGGAATTTATTGTTCAGGCAAAAGTATCTTCTTTTATTTGTTAATGCGTTATATAGAGAGACTGTTAGTAAACAAGACAGCCTTAGGCCACCGCGCAAGGGCCCATTTGCTCCAAACATCATGATCCACGACTCGATTCACGTATCAACATTTAATACTGTGCAGAAATATAACCAGCAGAGAAGGCATTAGAAGGATTTTGATGGAGTATGGATGTGGGTTCTCCTCTACTGGTGGAAAGGTGGTGGAAGGGCCAAACAGACCAATAATAAGCCAGAGAGCATCAGCTGGAGAGGCATGCTTTACCAGGGTAGAGTTAGATAAGGAGATAAATGCATTGAATTTGGGAAAAGCATGTGGGGAGGACAAGGTAGCAAATGAGTTTCTCAAGGCACTAGGAAGTAAAGGTAGAGAACTGCTCTTAAGGATATTTAATAGGTGTTTAGGGGATGGAAAATTACCAGATGACTGGGGCATCACACGGGTAGTGATGCTGTACAAGGGCAAGGGAAAGAGCAAGGAAAGTTTGGACAGTTACCGGCCAGTAGCTATAAACAGTTGCATGTATAAGCTATTTGGTGGGTTAGTAAGAGGGCGATTAGGGACAATAATCGAAGGGTCAGGCAAACTAGTAGATTTCCAAAATGGGTTCCGAAAGGGGCGTAGAACGGGTGATAGTCTGTACATGATTACACAGATTATGGAAGTAGTACAAAGAAAGAAAGGGAAGGCATACCTCTGTTTCCTGGATGCCAAGGGGGCATATGATAAGGTGAATAGAGAGAAGCTATGGGCAGTTCTTCCCAAGTATGGGGTTAATAAGGGGCTAGTGGAGCTGCTCCAGAAGCTATATATGGGCACTAGGTATGATTTCCATTGGGAGGGAATAAATACGGGACAGATAGGTGTGGACAAGGGATTGCGACAGGGCTGTCCATTATCACCAATGCTGTTCCTAGTGTACATCAATGAACTGGGGCTCAAGCTCCAAGATAGTGGGCTGGGGTTTCCTCTGGGGGATGGTAACAAATTGCCAGCCATCTTTCAGTGTGATGACATAGTTCTGCTGACAGAGGGTGAGGGAGAGATCCAAGAAGAACTAGATATCTGTGAGCAGTTCAGTAGGGATTTCCAGTTAGAATTTGGTCAAGATAAAACAAAACTGATGATCATTGGAGAGGATGGCATGCAGCCTAGTAATAAGATGCCAATCAAGCTTGGGAAGAGGGAGATAGAGGTAGTGTCAGAGGTTGCATACCTGGGGGTTAAACTCACAAATGATAGGGGATACTTAAAGGCAATGGAGGAAAACATCATGTGTAAGATAAAAACCAGAGAAGGATTAATAAGGAAACTGGCGTTTGATTCATTCTCAAGGTATGAAATGGTTAGGGGGCTATGGAAAGCAGTAGCAGTTCCAGGGCTAACGTATGGAAATGAGGTTCTGTGCATTAGTAAAAAGGTAAGGGACTGTATGGAAGTAGCCCAAAGAAGGTTAGGCAGGATGGCATTAGGGGGAAATAGGTTCACAGCAGTAGAAGCAATACAAGGGGACATGGGGTGGTCTACATTTGAACAGAGAGAAATGATAAGTAAGTTGCTATACTTATGCAGGATATGGGGGCTAGGGAAGGAGAATCCGGTATGGCAGGTCAATGCATGGGTAAACAACATGAAGTTATTTACCAACTGGGAGAGGAGGGTAAACCAGATGTCAAAGAAGATAGGCATAACACTGCAACCCAGGGAGAGCAAGGAGGGGGCAACAACATTGCAAAGACTAGTACAGGACAAAGTTAAGGAATGGGGGTTAGGGCAGTGGCGGCAGAGAAAACGCTGATGGTGTATGGGAACAAGCTTAACATAGAGAGGGAGATAATCTATGACAATACGTGGGAGAGCTCACTTCTGTTTCGGGCAAGAGCTGGGTCACTGGAGACGAAACAGAGGATGGCAAAGATCACAGGTGGAGAGGTGGGCTGTGGATTGTGTGGGGATCGAGTGGAGGATGTCAGGCATGTGATCCTGGCCTGTCCAGCGCTGGGCCACTGCAGGATGAGTTGGGGAACCACCACCTTGGAAGAGGTTCTGGGGTTGATGGGTTCTGGTGTGGAGCGGCTGGAGTGGGTGCGAAAGGCAAAGGTACTCCTAGGGTGCTGGTGGAGATCTAGGTATATGGGCCTGGCATGAAAAATCTCGCTAGCAAGGTATCCGTCACAAAGGATTACATATTCATATTCATAGTTGAGAACGTTTCTAAGTGGTTTACCGCCTTTTAGGCTGTTGCCCATTCATTTGGGGTTATTACTTTTCAATATTTTGCATTGTGCATTTAAATATTATGTTTTTCCTCGTTTATAAAAAGAAAACGGTAGGCTAAAGACATCATAAATGAATCCTTTATAAGACTTAAATTCTGTCAAGGTAGGTTGTGTGACTTACGAATGACATTGCACGATTCTTGTTTTCTTCTTTTAAGCTAAAGATAAGAATGGTTATCTATGTAAATATAGATAGTCATGTCATGACTTAACATGTGTACCTTGTTTTTTAAAGTACACAACTGGTGAACTGCTAAATTAATCCCTGTAACGGATGATTTCTGTTAAACTACATTGCAGTGGCAATATCATTTTGCATGTAAGTTTGAAAATAAGACAAGAAATTTTTTAAGCAGCGTGGCAGTTTCATCCTCCGACTGTCACCCATTTCCTTTTTCGTGAAATAACATGTGGCAGTAATGTTACAGAACCATTTTCCATTTTGTGCCAGTTCTCCTCTGTCAGTAGGAGCCATTATGACGGCCTTGACTACGTGTATTTATCTGCTTTTCACAGGTTATACGTTCATGGTTATCTTCACTCTTTCATCATCATACCCTTATCCCGCCTGTGGCAAGACCGGGTCTGCAGATTCTAGCCCTTCACTCTCGCCTATCTCCCGCCAGGTTCCCGTCGACCCCACTCACTAACATATCCATACGAGTCTTCTCCTACGTCTGCTTTGGTCTCCCCCTGCCCAGGGCCGATCCGGTGTGCAATTATGTTGAGGCCGCCCCCCCCCCCCCCTCAAAATATTTTCACTTATTTTTCTTAACGTCTACAAGTTAACATTGATTTGTTTTGTTTGAGTAAAGAAATAGTTTTCATTTTCGTGTTTGCCAGCACACGGAAACAATTTCCTGAAGCATCAAAGCAGTGGCAGTGTCGGATACCCATATTGTCCCTCTGAATGTACACAAGGGTGATATATTGGACAGTGGTTTCCGACAGCTGGTTGCCGATCAAAGACGCAACCCCTTGGCTTTTTTATTGTTGGTCTACTGTTCGTTGGGGCATTTTACCGACTTCAGGTGGTAACCTTCTACAACTGGACATTTTGCCTCATCTACCCTTTGCATCGTAGAAAGGGTTCTTTTACATGGCAATGCCATCGTTCACCCCACGGGACCTCGGTTTTACATCTCATCCGAAGGACGCTGCACTCGGGGATCTCTCTCGCCCAAAAGAAGCCAAACCACCTCGGTCCAGTATTGAACCAATGACCACTGACGTAGTTACTGCGCACTGTATCCACGGCCTCCACCGTGGCGGGATTCTTTCCTGAAGCATCAGAGCATTAAACGTTTCATGTTACTTTTAAGTTTGTGAAGACTGCCAGCCGCTCAATTTGGGAGGCCGCCCGCGTTCTTTGTACACCTTGAACCTGTGGACGGACCGGCCCTGTCCCTGGGGCTTCGAATCACATGCTTTCCTGTAATAGACGTAACGAGTTCCTGCTGCGCATTACGTGTCAATACCACCTTAATCTACTCCAATTTTTCGCGATGTCACCCACCTCCACGCTACCTCTAATATACTCATTCCTAATTCTGTCTGCTTTTGACACGCCACTCATGTATCGGAGCATTCACAACTCACCTACTTGCATTCTATTTACATGCCTCTTCCTCTCTGCCCAATGCTTAGACCCTAAAAACTACCGTCTGATAGCCATTCTTCCACCGCTGGCCGAAATCTTGGAGTGGTGGTTACATGACCTGGTCCGAGCCGATTTACAGTCTATCCAACCCAGGGAGGCATTGAGGTTCGTTGATTTTCTTTAAAATGGGGGATATAGCTTTCTGATTCAAGAGGGGTAGGGAAAGTGAAGGTGTGACGACATTGAGAGCAAACTAACAAGGGGTATCGTCTATTGTTATAGTCATTTGACCATTGTCATTTGTTTTAAGAAACTTCTTTTTCAGTGGATAGCCTGGAAGTGGGGGTCATTGGAGAAAAACTGTGGGAGGGTAGATTGAGTTGGTATGGACATGTAATAGGAAGAGGTGAGGAGGAACTCGTTAGGTCCGTTACAGGGATACAAGTGGTTGGAAGCATCCAGGGCAGGGGAAGACCCTGTGGAAGGCTAGGACCTGCAGAAGAGACCTTGCCACAGGTGGGATAAGGGGATGGTGATGATTTGTTTGTTGGAGAGTTCAAACCTGATCACATAAATCCTAATGAGCAACTCCTAACCCTTTTCCCGCCTATGGCAGGGTCGGGTACCCAACTTGTCCTTCTGAATGGACACAAGGGCGATATACTGGGTAGTGATTTTCTACAGCCAGTTGCCGACTAATGTTGCAATGCCTACTGTTCACCTGGGGCATTCCACAAGAAGCATTTCCATGGCTTCTTCCGGCTCCACCGCCGCCTCTGGCCCATGCATGGGCCCCCCAATAATGGCGGTGCCAGCTTCTTTGGAGGCCCCAGATGCCACTCATCAAAGTGAGGCATTCCCCTTAAAGGCCTCCCTCCCTGTCCCAGCCCAGCCAACCTCCTCCATGGAGGGGGCGGTGGGTGTGACAAGAGGAAAGATAGTAGGGACACCCCCCACTACTGTCATGGGCCGTGTGTCCTTGATTCGTCCACCCAAGCTCTCTGGCCAACGGCTTAGAGCACGGGGTGGTTTCATGCCCAAAGTGGGGCACAATGGGGATTCCTCCTTCGAGATGGAGGAGGACGAACCAATTGAGGGCGTCCCTCCCTTTTCTGCAGTGGGACGGAGAAAAGGGAGGAATAGAAACAAGCCGCCTAAGTCCACTTGATGGTAAATTTCTTACAATGGAACTGTCCAGGGTTTTCCCACAAGAGGGACGAGATCAAACTGATGATCTCGAGGCACAACCCCGTCTGCATCTCCCTCCAGGAGATCCTGTGTCGAAGTGATACCCCCATGTCGTTACGGGGGTACACTGTATATGCAGACACCCAGCAGCAAGAAAGCCACCCTGTGGGAGGGGTGGCTATCCTTATCCGGAATGGGTGCATGCATGTGCCAGTGGCTCTGCAGACGCCTCTGCAAGCAGTGGCGGTCTCATTGCAACTGGCTGTGCCCACCACTCTATGTTCCCTCTACATGCCACCTGGGATTGATATCCCATGGGCAGACCTCGACTCCCTCAGCGCCCAGCTTCCAAGACCCTTCTTGATTATGGGTGATTTTAATGCCCATAATCCCCAATGGGGCTCGGACAGTCACAATCCCCGAGGGCGCCTTGTGGAACAATGGGTGTCACACAATGGCCTCATTGTTCTCAACACAGGTGCCCCCACACATATGATGACTGCCACTGGTGGCCTGTCATGCATAGACCTTTCCATCTGCTCTCCTGGGTTGGCACCAGGTTTGCAGTGGGAGGTTTTGTCAGACCCTTGTGGAAGTGATCACTTCCCCATCAAGATTAGCAGTTAAGATGGGGCATTACCCCAGCACCCACCACGATGGTGTCTGCGTCGGGCGGACTGGGAGGAGTTCCCCTGCCATATCTACTTTCGCCCACTGTGTGATTTTGATGGGGTAAACGACCTAGTGAGTCACTTCACAGAAGTGGTGGTCGGGGCGGCATTGGCATCCATCCCCCAGAGCTTGTGTAACCCACCACGAGCACGGGTGCCATGGTGGACGGAGGATTGTCGGAGTGCAATTCGGGCTCGCCGACGAGCCCTTCGCTGCTTCCAATCTCGTCCTACCGAGGCCCAGCGTATCAACAATCTCCCATCCCGGGCATATGCCCGACGGGTGATCATGTAGGCCAAACGCTCCTCATGGAGTCAGTACGTCTCCTCACTTACCCGTCACACACCCTCCAAAAAAGTCTGGGAAAAGCTGAGGAAGATCCAAGGCAGATATTTACCATCATGTGGATCCGGTCTCCTTGTACAAGGGAGACATTGCCTTCTGCCGTGTGAAGTGGCTGAGGAACTGGGAAGGACGTTTGCAGCCCTCTCCAGTTCCCAGCACTACACGGCAGCATTTATGCAGTCCAAACTAGCTGCAGAACGCCACCCACTTAATTTTGCTGGGGGTGTCACTGAGGGGTATAACAACCCATTTACCCATTGGGAGCTCCAGGCAGCTCTAGCAAGAGCCAGGGATACTGCCCCTGGTCCAGATAGCATCCACTAGCAAATACTACGACACCTACCAGAGAAAGGCGTTAGATACCTCCTTGAGGTATTAAATTATATCTGGCAGCAGCATGAAATCCCTTCAGGTTGGCGAAAGGCTACTATAATCCCACTGCAAAAACCCGGGAAGGATAGTAGCCTTCCAACAAATTATAGACCCATCTTATTGATGAGCTGTCTTTGCAAAACCATGGAACAAATGGTTAATTGGCATCTGGTGTGGTATCTGGAACGGCAGGTCTTCGGTGGATCATGTGATCTCACTGGAGACTGCAGTACATGAGGCCTTTCTCCACAGACAGCACTTAGTGGCTGTCTTCTTTGATGTGGAGAAGGCATATGATACCACATGGCGCCATGGTATACTGGAGACCTTGCACCAGTGGGGGCTCAGGGGTAATCTGCCCCTCTTCCTCCATGGCTTTTTGTCTGAATGGACCTTCAGAGTGCGTGTGGGTAACACCTACTCCTTGGCCTTCCTGCAGGAGAATGGTCTCCCGGTCTCCCCTGACAAAACAATGGTCATGCACTTATGTTGTCAGCGATGGCTCCACCCTGAGCCTCAGCTTTAGAGGCGGCCCGATTTCTTGGTCTCCGTTTTGATTGCCGTCTGACATGAGTCCCGCACTTGAAGGAGCTGACGGCTAAGTGCCTTCGGTCCCTGAATATTCTGCGATGCCTGCAGGGAACTGATTTTGGGGCAGATCGAACGGTGATGCTACGACTCTACCGGTCACTCGTTCGATCCCGTCTCGATTATGGCTGCAACGTATATGGCTTGACCGCTCCATCTACTCTCTGGATGCTGGACACTTCATCACGCTGGCATCCGGGTGTCCATTGGGGCGTTCCGCACAAGTCCAGTACTCAGCCTTTATGCTGAGACTGGTGAACCACCACTGACTGTGCGGTGGCGGCGGCACTACCTTGCAGCTGCATATATTTTGCGGCTGAAAGGTCAGCCACAGCACCCTACACACCCGGCAGTCTTTATTAATGCTATGAGACAGCCATTCGACCGACGCCCGGGGGTTCCCCCTCCATTCGGTGTGTGGTGGATGGACGGTCTTACCGGCCTGGGTGTGACTCTGCCTAGGGTGCAGCCTGTACTGCCAGCCTCTGTGCAACCCTGGAAGGTGCCAGAGCCAAGTTTCGATTTGTTGCTTGCAGCCTTACCCAAAACCAGTACCGCTAGGTCAGTATACCAACAAGAGTTTGGACGCCTTTTATTTACCCGGATGGGTCGAAGGATGGCTCCTCGGTGGGTTGGTCAGTCTTTACAACTGGTCATCTCATAGGGGGCCGTCTTCCAGGCGTCACCAGTGTGTTAACTGCAGAACTCACAGCTCTGCACAGGGCACTGGAGCTCATCCAAGTATTGAATGAGAGACACTTTGTTGTTGCGACTGACTCCCTACGCTCCCTTCAGCTGATGCACACCCTATATGGCAGACATTCCATCGTCCAGGGTGTGCACAGATTGTTGCTTGTGATTCGTAAGCAGGGCAAGACAGTGTTGTTCATGTGGATCCCGGGGCATGTTGGCATCATGGGCAATGAGAGAGTGGATGCCCATGCCCGTCAGGTGGCCCACTTGCCAGATATACCTAACACTGCTGTCCCCTACTGCGATGCTCTCCCGATGGTGTGGCGGGCCGTCCATGAACAATGGCAGGCCCAGTGGTTTGCGGAGACCACCAACAAACTCCGTGCACTGAAGGACACCTCAGAGCACTGGGGTTCCTCGTGCCGCCAGTCGTGGAGTGAGGAGGTTGTGCTTGCTTGGCTTCTGATCGGTCACATGTTCCTCACCCACACCTACATTTTAAGGGGTGAGGAACAGCCATGGTGTGACTTCTGTTGGGAGCCTCTCACAGTGGCACATATCTTTAGTCACTGTGAGATACTGCGAATTGCGACTAGGAGTCAGTACTAGGAGTCAGTCGGGAGCTCTCTGCCTCACTTGGGGATAACCCCCAGGGGGTTGAGAGCTCGCTTGTATTTGTGAAAGAGGCTGGCCTCATATTTTGGGGATGTCCACCAACGCAAGGCTACCTCTAATATACTTATTCCTAATTCTATCACTTGTTGACACCCTGCTCATGTACCACAGCATTCACATCTCAGCTTGTTGCATTCTACTGAAGTGGCTCTTTATCTGCCTAAGGCAAGGCACAAAATGAGACCACAGGGGGACGCAGCGTAACGCAGCCCTGTGAAATTCTGCTAGCAGGCAATCACTGTTACGTTGAAATCCATTTTAGTTTATGCAAATTGCAAACCAGTATGTTGAAAAACTGCAATTCATTGTGTGGTGATTGCCTGCTAGCAGAATTTCGCATTGCTGCATTACGTTGCATCACCCTGCAGCCTCATTTTGCACCTTGCCTAACACTCTGGTACTGCAGCAAAATTTCCCATTGGAAAATTGCTACACTGCCCCCATAACAGTGCTGCACTGCGAATTACAGGTGCAGAGCTGCACTACTACAGCATCTTTACAAACATCGATGGTAATGGTAGTCTGTGAGACTACGAACTACCAAATAAAAATTGCAATTAATTTATAAGTAAATCATGGCATGGATCGTTATTATTTAGAAAAGAATGAAGGTAATGAAAATTTCATGGACATCGCATGCTTAGAAACCAATGATCAGTGATTTTTGTAAGATGCACGTGGGGTTTTAAGCAAGGTATTCTGCAAGGATGAAAATGCACCACTTCCCCACAATCATTCAGATTTTTAGACTTTAGAGGAGATGCTCGTTTTTTCAGTAAGTCCAGCATCACTATGGAATTTGTTCCAGCAGAGAACATTTTCTATGGTCCAATTCCAATGATCTTGCAGCTTCATATGTATTTTCAATTGAACCTAATGTATACAAGATCATATCCATCTCGGCGTCATGGCACATGCACATTAATGCAATTATAATAACTTGAGTCAAATGAAATTTTGAAATTTTGGTTTTAAGCTACAAGTTTGCTTGAAAACCAGCAGTAGTCGTTTCAAAATCCATGTCAATTGATAAGAAAAATATGTTAACTATGTTTGAAACTTTAAAAAAAATAACTTAGAGACATGGGTACTTTTAGTGACCATGGGTTTTTTTAAAGTTTCACTTTTTGAAAAATACCAAAAAATGAATGACCAATGATTAGATGAAAGTACCGATATATCTGCACAACATGTAGCCATGATAAAAGAAACCAAAAAAAAACTTTGGTAAATGGACACTTACATAAAGAAATGGGGCTAAACATGCAAAATGGGGTTTTTTTTAGAGGCCACGATTGTATGGTGTCAAAATGACTACTGTTTTGTGATCTAGGGGTAATTAACGCCGTTCTTGTTCTATCACCAGACATTACATGCCTTTCATTTGGTGGCATGGTGCTATCATTTTGACTCAGATCTTAGATCGACAAGGTGACATAAGATACAGAGTAATATGGGCTCATGCTGTGTGTGGTCAAAGAAATAACACGAAGTACAGTCCGTCCAACCCAGGAAGGCACTCCAGGTTGGTCAATTTTCATTAAAATAGGGGATAGTCTTCTAATTGCGGGGAAAGTGAAAGGGGAAGTGAAGGTGTTAAAAACATCGAATACAAACTAGCAAGGGGTATCACCTTTTGTTTAAGGTCATTTGACCTTTGACAGTGATTTTAGAAAACTAATTTTCAGCTAAAGGGATCTCTGCAGAAAATTATATACATAGTAAATTATTAGTGGGTAGCACACTCAGTAACTGTATCAGTAGTTCTAGGTTCGATACTGCAGTGAGGTGGGTTTACTTCTTTAGGGCAAGAGGGAGGCCCTCAGGGCACCTTTCTTCAGATACGAAGTAAAACCAAGACCCTGTGTGGTGTTTGATGGCATTTGCATGGAAAAGAACGATCTCTATGATGCAGTATGTAGTTAAGGCAAAATTCCTAGGTGTAGGAGCTTGCCCCCTTAGTTGGTTTTTCAGGGCTCTTCAGCTACAAGGTCATTAGATTCCCACCCACTCTGTATTCTAATGCAGAGACTACACAAGGGGTAGCCAACATGAGGGCTGCAGCCCGCATGTGGCCTGCCAGGTGTCATGCTATAGCCGGTGGAGCTAGGTCAGGTGAAGATAAAATCATTTTACATATCACCAAAACAACATTACATCAGGAGTCAGCATCAACCAGGCAAGCGTTTGACCACCCCTTCACATACTGGGAAATGACAAAGTGGTCAAAGCTGCAGCACGCTTGTTTGTTTACTTGAATTCAACAAAAAAAATTAGGTTCCTGGGCTGGTAGGAAATATTATTTCTTACATTTGGCCTGCCTGCTGAAAAGGCTGGCCACCCCTGCTCTGTTTATGGGCCTTGGTTAACTAGCATTGCTTGACTACCATGATCAGCTGAGCCAATGCAATAAGCTGCTTCTTTTGTTTGTTTGTTTTGGTTTTAGGGCCCATCAACTACAATGGTCATTAGGGCCCAGAGACAATCAACATGGTGGGGGTGTAAATGGCCTTCCCACCATGATGGCAATAAATAAGGGCAAAAGCCCACTAAAACTAACACATACAGAAGGCAATAGCCAAATAAATATCAAAGAATAAATATAGGCAAAAGCCAAAAACAGAAATAAAAGTAAAATCCGCAAAAAACGAGAACAGACATAGCAATAAAAGTGGAAAAGCCAAAACAGACATAACAATAAAAGTGGTAAAAGCCAAAACAGACATAACAAGAAAAGCGGCAAAAGCCAAAACAGTCATAACAATAAACGCGGCAAAAGCCAAAACAGTCATAACTATATATTTGGTCATGACTATATATTTGTGGTTTTCATAGAAATTAAAAATTTAGAAGTTTGTGCCTTTGTGTACTCTCCTAAATATTACACTTATGTACAATTCCACCAAAATTCCCATATTTTTACTTTTATTTTATTAGTTACATGCAGTTGGTAGTCCTGTAGACTACTGTTTTGTAACAACGTATGTGGAAATGAAATTCTCTAGAATAGTGAACAGGAATCTCCCAGACTACCCTGGATGACAAAAATGAAAGGTTTGAAGTTTTAAACATTTAGCAATTTTACTTTTGTTAACTTTTATAAGCATTAGTCAATTTCATCTACATAATGGCATTTTTTTATTTCTTGGAAGCAGTTGTTATTCAGGCGCACTAATCAGTGTTAGCTGTTCTGTGAGCAACTGCACTTCCATTTTAAAAGTAAAAGTTTTTCTTCTTACATGCCCTCGTTGCGTGGTTGGGTCTGGGGTTGCTATATCTGCACTCTCCCACCCTGCATATCTCCCACCAGGTCACTGACCATACCATACACTGCCGTATCCTTATGGACAACCTCCTCCCACGTCTGCTGCCACCTCCTCCTGTCCCGGGTGCTTCCAACCACCTGCATTCCTGGAATGAACCCGTAACATGTCCATGACACCTGAATCTATTCTCCTCCATTTTTTCCATGATTTTTCCCCACCCCAAAGCTTCCTATACTATACTCATTCCTAATTCTAGACTTCAATGCCATATGTGGAGAACACCACAGTGATGGTTGTATTGAATGTCAGAAATTCAAATTTTTATGTGAATTTCATTTTTCGTTTGTGTTTTTATCATGTGATAATCAAAATTGTTCATTTAACTTAAAATTTATCTTTAAAAATTATTAAACAAAAGGGTAGTCAAAATGACTACTGTTTTGTGACAGTGTGACACAGATTGGAGTTATGTAATCTAGGGTTAAAAAAATATAATGTGCATGACAAAAGAAATTGTAATTGTATTTGGCACAAGTTGCTTACAACTTTCAAAGAATGGGCATTTGTGAGATTCTTCCTGAGTCAAAATGATAGCACCACACACAAAAAAATTATAAACCACAGCAAAACAAATTGTTAATAGCCAATTGTTAGAAATGTGCCTTTGTTAGAAATAACTTTAAATACACATGCCGGCATGCAATGGACCAGTTGTCTGAGGTGAAACGAGTCAATATCTTCCCAGGCCTCCAGTATGGCCATCTTAAGCTCAGGAATTGAATTGAAGTGTTGCCCATTTGTATAAACAGTACAAGCCGAGATGCCCACAGGTTCTACATCGGGTTGACGTCTGGCGAGAGTGTAAGCCAGTCCATAACACAAATTCTATTGTACAGGCACCACTCCCACGTCTGGACCATCTAAATTACATTTCTTTTCATCACTCTGTATAATGTTGTCCCATTGTGCCATTCAATGCGTGTTGATGCTTTGCCCATTCTAATCTCTTAATTTTGTGTTGTGGCCCACCTAATTTAGCCGCTCTGCTGACTGAGACACATTGACATTTGTTTCAGTTCCAATTTGTTGTGTACTTGCAGACGAGTTGCTCAGCATGTTTGTAAGAGCAGATGAATGGCCAAGAGATTTTTTTTTGCTGCCATAGTTGTCTTTCTGGGTGATGAAATGCATTACAACTGTTAGGGAACGTTGCATTTTAGCCCTGTGGTTATTTAGCTGTTTTCAAATTCTATTAAAGGTTTACCATGACCCAATTTGTACAACTGTGTAGTAAACAGACATTTCGTAACTGTTCGGTTGCAATTGTAGCTCACCCACCTTTACACATTTATATGCAGCCAAAGTGTATCTTACTATGACCTTTGCATTATTATGTGCTATCATTTTGAATCCGGACAAATATCACAAATGTCCATTCTTTCAAGGTTGTAAGCAACCTGTGCCACATGCGATTACAATTTCTTTTGTCATGCACATTGTATTTGTCCCTCTCTTAATGTCGTTCTTGTTCCTTCACTGGATATTACATGCATTTCATTTGATAGCATGGTGGCATCATTTTGACTCAGACCTTATGTCCAAATTACTACTGACTTTGCATGTGACATTACACACACTAATATGCTGAGCCTGTTTATGCCTCCTCACCCAAGGCATTTCCCAAGGTTCAGTCCTTGGACCTCTGTTATTCAGGGTAGCCACTGCACCCATATCTGGACTATGTATTGATTGGGTGCTCTGAGCTTTTGCTAATGACAACTATTATGGGCTTGAAGTTGCCCCCGTCAGCCTGCCAGCTGCTCTTAAGTCTTCAGAGGCTCTTCTGACACCTGTCATTATGTCATCGGTCCAAGAACATGCAAATGAATGACCATTTAAACACAGACGATTCTCTTTACTAAGAAAAGATTATCTGATATTCAGCCATGTTTGAGTGGGTCCTGGGAGTAATGTTTGACTCCACACGTGGTTTTCTACAACAGTGTTTCTCAATCTTTTTGAAGTCAGGAAACACTAACAATTCAACATAATTCAACAATTCAACGTCATCATCATACCCTTATCCCGCCTGTGGCAGGGTCAGGTCTGCAAGTTCTAGCCCTCTACTTCCGTCTATCTCTCCTCCACTTCCCCATCCACCCCACACACTGTCATATCCTTATGGACAACCTGTTCTCACTTCTGCTTTGGTTTCCCTTTGCCGCTGGCGCTGCCGACCACCCGCATTCCTGGAATTAATCAGTTGACCTCCTCTTCCCCTCTTTGCATGACGTGTCCACACCACCTCAGCCTATTCTCCCTTATTTTTTGGCGATGTCTGCCACACAGACTACCTCTTATATTATATGCTCATTCCTAATTCTATCAGCTCTCGACATGCCACACATGTGCCACAGTATTCACATATTGGCTAATCGCACTCTATTTATGTGGCTCTTCCTCACTGCCCTGTACTCTGATCCATATACCTGGGTTGGCACCAGGTTTGCAGTGGGAGGTTCTGTCAGACCCTTGTGGAAGTGACTACTTCCCTATCAAGATTAGCAGTGGAGATGGGGCATTGCCCCAACACCCACCACGGTGGTGTCTGCGTCGGGCGGACTGGGAGGAGTTCGCCCACCATATACATTTCCGCCCACTGTGTGATTTTGATGGGGTCAACGATCTAGTGAGTCACTGCACAGAGGTGGTGGTCGGGGCGGCATTGGCATCCATCCCCAAGAGCTCGTGTAACCCACAACGAGCACGGGTGCCATGGTGGACGGAGGATTGTCGGAGTGCGATTCGGGCTCGCTGGCGAGCCCTTCGCAGCTTTCAATCTCGTCCCACCAAGGCCAATCGTATTGACTATCTCCGAGCCTGGGCAAATGCACGACAGGTGATCAAGGAGGCCAAACGCTCCTCATGGAGTCAGTACGTCTCCTCACTTACCCGTCACACGCCCTCCAGGAAAGTCTGGGAAACGCTGAGAAAGATCCAAGGCAGATATTTACCATCATGTGGCTCAGGTCTCCTTGTACAAGGAAGACATTGCCTTCTGCCGTGTGAGGTGGCTGAGGAACTGGGAAGGACGTTTGCAGCCGTCTCCAGTTCCCGGCACTACACGGCAACATTCCTGCAAACGAAGCAGGCTGCAGAACGCCATCCACTGAACTTCACTGGTGGTGTCGCCGAGGGGTATAACAATCCATTTGCCCCTTGGGAGCTACGAGCAGCTCTAGCAAGAGCCAGGGACACTGCCCCTGGACCAGATAGCATACACTATCAAATGCTACGACACCTACCAGAGGAAGGCGTTATATACCTCCTTGAGGTATTCAACATGATATGGCAGCAGCATGAAGTCCCTGCAGGCTGGCGAGAGGCTACTATAATCCCACTCCCAAAACCTGGGAAGGATAGTAGCCTTGCAATAAATTACAGACCCATTTCATTGACGAGCTGTCTTTGCAAAACAATGGAACGAATGGTAAATTGGCGCCTGGTGTGGTATCTCGAGCGGCACCACCTTCTTGCCGATGCCCAATGTGGTTTTCGTGCTGGCAGGTCTTCGGTGGATCATCTGATCTCACTGGAGACTGCAGTACGTGAGGCCTTTCTCCACAGACAGCACTTAGTGGCTGTCTTCTTTGATGTGGAGAAGGCATATGATACCACATGGCGCCATGGTATACTAGAGACCTTGCACCAGTGGGGGCTCAGGGGTAATCTGCCCCTCTTCCTCCATAGCTTTTTGTCTGAACGGACCTTCAGAGTGCGTGTGGGTAACACCTACTCCTCTGCCTTTCTGCAGGAGAATGGTGTCCCACAGGGGAGCGTCTTGAGTGTGACGCTTTTTGCTGTTGCGGTGAACGGCCTACCATCCTCTGTTCACCCCCCGGTCAAGTCGTCCCTATTTGTGGACGACTTCTCAATCAGGTACCGGGCTGCCACGATGCACAGCATTGAGCGCCAGTTGCAACTCGCACTAAACAGTGCCCACGAGTTCGCTGCCTCGCGTGGCTATAAGTTCTCCCCTGACAAAACAACTGTCATGCATTTCTGTCGTAAGCGAGGGCTTCACCCTGAGCCTCAGCTTACCCTGGATGGCCACCTCCTGCCAGTTGTAGAGGCGGCCCACTTTCTTGGTCTCCGTTTTGACAGCCGTCTGACATTGGTCCCGCACTTGAAGGAGCTGAAGGCCAAGTGCCTTCGCTCCCTTAATATTCTGCGGTGCCTGCAGGGAACTGGTTTTGGGGCAGATCGAACGGTGATGCTTCGACTATACAGATCACTCGTTCGATCCCGTCTCGATTATGGCTGCGGCGTATATGGCCTGGCCGCTCCATCTACTCTCCGGATGCTGGACAGTGTTCATCACGCTGGCATCCGGTTGTCCATTGGGGCGTTCCGCACAAGTCCAGTACTCAGCCTTTATGCTGAGGCTGGTGAGCCACCATTGACTGTGCGGCGGCAGTGCCTGGCAGCTGCATACATTTTGCAGCTGAAGGGTCAGCCACAGCACCCTACACACCCAGCCGTCTTTAGTGACATTGTGAGACGGCCATTCAACCGCCGCCAGGGGGTTCCCCCTCCATTCGGTGTGCGTTGGATGGACTGTCTTGCCGGCCTGGGTGTGACTCTACCTAGGGTGCAGCCTGTACTGCCGGCCTCTGTGCCGCCCTGGACAGTGCCAGAGCCAAGTTTAAATTTAATGCTTGCAGCCTTACCCAAAACCAGTACCGATAGGTCATTGTACCAACAAGAGTTCGGACGCCTCTCTTGGACCTATCGAGGCCATGTTTTTATTTACACGGATGGGTCGAAGGATGGTTCCTATGTGGGTTGGTCAGTCTTTACAACTGGTCATCTCATAGGGGGCCGCCTTCCAGGCGTTGCCAGTGTCTTAACTGCAGAACTCACAGCTCTGCACAGGGCACTGGAACTCATCCTAGTATTGCATAACAGACACTTTGTTGTTGCGACTGACTCCCTATGCTCCCTTCAGCTGTTGCACACCCTGTATGGCAGACATGCCATCGTCCAGGGTGTGCACAGACTGCTGCTTGTGATTCGTAAGCAGGGCAAGACAGTGTTGTTTATGTGGGTCCCGGGGCATGTTGGCATCGTCGGCAACGAGATGGCAGATGCCCATGCCCGTCAGGTGGCCCACATGTCAGAAATACCTGACACTGCTGTCCCCTCCTCTGACGCTCTCCCGATGCTCCGGCGGGCCGTCCACGACCAATGGCGGGCCCAGTGGTTTGCAGAGACCACGAACAAACTCCGCACACTGAAGGACACTCCAGTGCACTGGGTGTCCTCGTGCCGCCAATCGCGGAGGGAGGAGGTTGTGCTTGCTCGGCTGCGAATCGGTCACACCTTCCTCACCCACTCTTACATTCTACAGGGTGAGGATCAGCCATGGTGTCTGGGAGATGGCGACTGGGAGTCAGCGCAGAGCTCTCCACATCACTTGGGGATAACCCTCAGGCAGTGGAGAGCTCGCTAGTATTTGTGAAAGAGGCTGGCCTCTTTCACAAAATTTGAAGTCTTATTTTGAATTATATGGCTTTTGCCTTTTTGTTTGTGTATTCTTTTTGGCTTTTGCCACATTTATTGTAATGTCTGTTTTGGCTTTTGCCACAATGATTATTCTGTCTGTTTCGGCTTTTGCCTTTTTATCTCTGTGTTTGTCTTGGCTTTTGCCACATTTATTCTTCTCTCTGATTTGGCTTTTGCCACTTTTATTGTTATGTATGTTTTGGCTTTTGCCTTTTATATGTCTGTTTTTGGCTTTTGCCTTTATTTATATGTCTGTTTTGGCTTTTGCCTTTTTATTGTTATTACTTTTATTGGCCTTTTGCCCTTTTTATTGCCATCATGGTGGGATGGCCATTTACACCCCCACCATGGTGATGTGTCTTTCTGGGCCCTAATGACCTTTGTAGTTGATGGGCCCTAAAGCAGCAACAAACAACAACAACAACTGATCCATATAGCATAGGTGGTCTAACCACTGTCTTGTAAAACTTCCCTTTCAACTAGATTGGGGGCATCTAATGACCTTGTAGTTGATGGGACCTTAAACACCAACAAACAAACAACAAACAACTATATTGGGATCCTCCTATCACACAGGACTCCGCTTGCCGGTCTCCACTTCAGCCACGCCCCCCATTGATTCTGTGGGTCACATCAGAGTGTATATCTCCATTGCTTTGGAACGTTGATCTTAAGTACTTTACCTCTTTGCCCCTCGAACGTACGTCATGGTTATTTTACTGTCCTTCCCAATTAAAAGCTAAATACTCTTTCTTCACGTTTATCATGAGCCCTCCCTTTTCTATTGCCCCTCTAATATCGTTTAGTCCCTTCTCTATCGGTTTTCTGCTGTCACCGAGTTTTCCTATATCGTCGACAAGTGCCAAGCACTAGGGGGCTTATTCTCCTACTCCCGTCAGCAGTTCGGTTCCTGTTCGTCCAATACCAGTGCTAGCATTCTCATACTTGCTGCCCACTTATGTATTTTCACTGCAACACTCTTAGATACATCACTATTATGTTGTCATGACAACAGAATAGACCACAAGCATGCGACAGTGCAACATCCAAAAAATGGAAAAGTTTGTTCTTTAAAAGTTCATATTCTTGAATTTAATATTAGTTCTTTTTATTTTACGTATTAGAATGCCACATTCTAACAGTGACGTTTGAGAGGGACGTTATAGATTTGAAAATACAAAAAACAAAAACACAGTTCGTTTTGTCAGAGTCTAGGATAGGCTTGTTTTATGCGCTCTATGATAACCGTTGTAATATCCAAAAGTTATTATTATTTTGCAATTTATTAAATAGTTGGTTGTCGTATTTACCTGAGTTACAATACAATATTAAAAATAAAAAAATAGCGATATCTTTTTCATGAAACACAAAACAAAAGGAGGATTCAAGAACATAGTGGAGTAATATGGAAAACATCAACTAATACCTTTATCAATGAAGCCTTCTGAAAATTAAGCTATTTTTTAATTTCTGACCACTTTACTACATTTTTGGTGACCTGGACGTGATCCTCCAACCGATTGTGTCTTCACATCAGGACGTGATCCTACAACCGCTTGTGCCTTCGCATCAGGACAGGATACTCCAACCGTTGTGCTATTACATTAGTACATGAATTTCACCATTACATAATTTTGTGGGTTGGATCGTTCTCTACTGTTTGTGCTATACATTACAACTTAATACCATTCTCTACCAGTTTCACACTTCTCACAGAGGATTAAACACAACCGACACACTTAAGGATTTTTTTTGGATTTACACGTGATCATCTACTCTGATAATAATTCTCTTCGCACTAGCTACACATTTAACTGAAATTGCAATTGGTCTCTCCTTCAATCGCTACTCACAGCTGTATAACTTATCTAAAACCATATGATAAGTAGATACACGTGTGTGCCTGGGGTAGAATAGGCACACTGCATACCTGCATGTCGTAAGAAGTGACTAAAAGGGGTGACTTTTTCTTGCCCCTGACTGGACAACACCACTATCATCTTCTCCCATGACTTGTGTTCTGGACGGGACGATACCATCATTGTGGTTGTTCGTGTCCTATCTGTGTCAGTTACTTGATAACTGTCTGACTTGTTTGCGGTCGATGTAGGTTCCTTACTGAGGTGACCGTAAACAAACGCCTACCTGCATGTTTGCCATGCGTGGAGACCCGCACCCCTGGGAAAAGTGGATCCTGGTGATTGAGGAGCCACATGTCCTGCCATGTCTCTGAGCCACCTCACACTTGTGGCTTGGCTGACAGACATCGAGGATTAAGGCTGTGGCCTTCAGCCCCAACACATCACTTTGGCCACAGCTTCCAGGGAAAACGGGAGGCCAAGGCAGTAGCCTGGTCTTGGTCAATCGGCTGGGGGCACATAAGTGGTTATGCCTCCTAGGGCGACTGTAAGTGGACCGGCAGTCAACCCCGATGCCAATGATCTGGTTCTCGGGGATTATGCCACCCTAACGGTATACTGCCCGAGGAATCTCCGCACCCTGAAGGACACCCCTGTGCACTGGGCGTCCTCATGCCGCCTGTCACGGAGGGAGGAGGTTGTGCTTGCTTGTCTGTGAATCGGTAACACGTTCCTCACCCACTCCTACATATTACGGGGTGAGGATGAACCATGGTGTGACTGCTGTTGGGAGCCTCTCACAGTGGCAC
>JAAFCE010006156.1:764917-778422 GCA_013389805.1 Trigoniulus corallinus | reverse complement strand
GTGGTGTCTGTCATGTGGACTGTGAGGAGTTCGCCCACCGTATCTGCTTTTGCCCATTTTGTGATTTTGATGGGGTCAACGACCTAGTGAGTTACTTCACAGAGGTGGTGGTCAGGGTGGCATTGGCTTCCATCCCACAGAGCTTGTGCAACCCACCGGGAGCACAGGTGCCATAGTGGATCGAGGATTGCTGGAGTGCAATTCGAGTTCGCTGGTGAGCCCTTCGTGGCTTCCAGTTTTGTCTTACTGATGCCAATCGACTCCACTATCTGCGAGCCCGGGCATATGCATGTTGGATGATTTAGGAGGCCAAACACTTGTCATGGAGTCAGTACGTCTCCTCATTTACCCATCAGACGGCCTACATGAAAGTGGAAAAGCGGAGGAAGATCCAAGGGTGGTATTTACCATCATGTGGTTGTGGTCTCCTTGTAAAAGGGAGATATCTCCTTCTGTCGTTTGAGGTGGCATAGGAACTGGCAAGGACGTTTACAGCCGTCTCCAGTTCCCAGCACTACACGTCAGCATTTATGCAGACTAAACAGGCTGCAGAACGCCACCCACTTAATTTTGCTGGTGGTGTCGCTGAGGGGTATAACAACCCCTTTACCCCTTGGGAGCTGCGGGCAGCTGTAGCAAGAGCCAGGGACACTGCATCAACTATCAAATGCTACGACACCTACCAGAGGAAGGCGTTAGATAACTTCTTGTGGTATTCAGCTGTATTTGGCAGCAGCATGAAGTCCCTGCAGGCTGGCAAGAGGTTACTGTAATTTCACCTCAAAAACCTGGGAAGGATAGTAGCCTTCCAATAAATTATAGACTGATTTCATTGACGAGCTGTCTTTGCAAAACAATGGAACGAATGATTAATTGGCACCTGGTGTGGTGTCTGGAACGCCACCACCTTCTTCCCGATGCTCAATGTGGCTTCCGTGCCTACAGGTCTCTGATTGATCATCTGATCTCACTGGAGACTGCATTCCACATACAGCACCTGGTGGCTGTCTTCTTTGATGTGGAGAAGGCATATGATACCACATGGCGCCATGGCATACTGGAGACCTTGAACCAGTGGGGGCTGAGGGGTAATCTGTGCTTCTTCCTCCATAGCTTTTTGTCTGACCGGACCTTAAGAGTGCGTGTGGGTGACACCTACTCCCCGGCCTTCCTGCAGGAGAATGGTGTCTCGCAGGGGGCGTCTTGAGTGTGACGCTCTTTGCTGTTGCAGTGAACGTTTTACCATCCTCTGTTCACACCCCGGTTCAGTCGTCCCTATTTGTGGACGATTTTTCTATCAGGTGCCAGGCTTCCACGATGCGGAGCATTGAGTGTCAGCTGCAACTGGCACTTAGTAGGGCGGACGAGTTCGCCACCTCATGTGGCTAGAAGTTCTCCCCTGACAAAGCAATGATCATGCACTTCTGTCGTAAGTGAGGGCTCCACCCTGAGTATCAACTTGCCCTGAATGGCTGCCTCCTCCCAGTTGTAGAGGCGTCCCGATTACTTGGTCTCCGTTTTGACTGCCATCTGACGTGGGTCCCACACTGGAAGGAGCTGAAGGCTGTGCCTTCGCTCCCTTAATATTCTGCAGTGCCTGCAGATAACTGGTTTTGGGGCAGATCGAATGGTGATGCTTTGGCTTTAATAATCACTCGTTCGATCCCGTCTCAATTATGGCTACGGTGTATGTGGCCTGGCCGCTCCATCTACTCTCCAGATGCTGGACAGTGTTCATCACGCTGGCGTCCGGTTGTCAATGGGGGCGTTCCGCACAAGTCCAGTACTCAGCCTTTATGGAGAGACTGGTGAACCGCCACTGACTGTGCAGCGGCAGTACTTGGCATCTTCATACATTTTGAGGCTTAAAGAGCAGCCATGGCACCCTACACACCCAGTCTTTTTTAGTCGTACTCTGAGACAGCCATTCCACCGCCGCCCGGGGGGTTCCCCCTCGTTTTGGCATGCTGTGGATGAATTGTCTCACTGGCCTGGGTGTGACTACCTAGGGTGCAGCATGTACTGCCGGCCTCGGTTCCACCCTGGTCAGTGTCAGAGCCAGGTTTTGATTTTGTGCTTGCAGCCTTCTCCAAAACCAGTACTGATAGGTCAGTGTACCAGCAAGAGTTTGGACGCCTCTCTTTGACCTATCGGGGCCATGTTTTTATTTACATGGATGAGTTGAAGTATGGCTCCTCGGTGGGTTGGTCCGTCTTTACAACTGGTCATCTCATAGGGGGCCGCCTTCCAGGCGTCGCCAGTGTCTTAACTGCAGAACTCACAGCTCCACACAGGGCACTGGAGCTCATCCAAGTATTGAATGACAGTCACTTTGTTGTTGCAACTGACTCCTTATGTTCCCTTCAGCTGTTGCACACCCTATATGGCAGACATGCCATCGTCCAGGGTGTGCATAGATTGCTGCTTGTGATTCGTAAGCAGAGCAAGACAGTGTTGTTCATGTGGGTCCCGGGGCTTGTTGGCATCATGGGCAATGAGAAGGCGGATGCCCATGCCCGTCAGGTGGCCTACTTGCCAGATATACCTAACACTGCTGTCCCCTCCTCTGATGCTCTCCCGATGGTGCCACGGGCCGTACATGAACAATGGCAGGCCCAGTGGTTTGTGGAGACCACCAACAAACTCCGCACACTGAAAGACACCCCAGAGCACTGGGGGTTCTCGTGCCGCCAGTCGCGAAGGGAGGAGGTTGTGCATGCTCGGCTTTGAATCGGTCACAAGTTCCTCACCCACTCCTACATTTTACGGGATGGGGAACAACCATGGTGTGACTTCTGTTGGGAGCCTCTCATAGTGGCGCATATCTTTAGTCACTGTGAGAGATACCATGAAATGAGATACCGTCTGGGAGTCAGTCGTGAGCCCTCCACCGCACTTGGGGATAACCCTCAAGGGGTGGAGAACTCGCTTGTATTTGTGAAAGAGTCTGGCCTCTTTCACAAAATTTGATTTATACTCGGTTTTTTACACAGCTTGTGTATTTATTCTTGTATTATTTTGGCTTTTGCCTTTTGTTGATGTGTCTGTTTTGGCTTTTGCCGCAATTATCGTCTGTCCGTTTTGGCTTTTGCCACTTTTATTGTTGTGTATGTTTTGGCGTTTGCCGCTTTTACTCTGTATGTTTTGGCTTTTGCTGCATTTATTGTTATGTATGGTTTGGCTTTTGCCGTTATTGTTTTTAATGTCTGTTTTGGCTTTTGCCGTTGTTATTTTTAATGTCTGTTTTGGCGTTTGCCGTTTTTTATTGCCATCATGGTGGGAAGGCGATTTACACCCCCACCATGATGATTGTCTCTCTGGGCCCTAATGACCATAGTAGTCGATGGGCCCTAATGACCATAGTAGTCGATGGGCCCTATAAAAAAAAAATCCGCGAACTGAGATGGCGACTGGGAGTCAGTCGGGAGCTCTCTGCCTCACTTGGGGATAACCCCCAGGGGGTTGAGAGCTAGCTTGTATTTGTGAAAGAGGCTGGCCTCTTTCACAAAATTTGAATTATATGCTGTTTGCTTTTAGACACCTTTGAATTTATTCTTGATTTATTTTGGCTTTTGCCTTTTTATTTCTATGTCTGTCTTGGTTTTTGCGAAGTTTATTATTGTCTGTTTTGGCTTTTGCCTTTTTATTTCTGTGTCTGTTTTGGCCTTTGCCGTGTGTATTCTTATGTCTGTTTTGGCTTTTTGCCGCTTTTACTGTTATTTCTGTGTCTGTTTGGGCTTTTGTCGTGTGTATTGTCTGTCTGTTTTGGCTTTTGCCGCTTTTATTGTTGTGTATGTTTTGGCTTTTGCCGCGCTGATTATGTCTGTTTTGGCTTTCGCCGCATTTATTGTTATGTATGTTTTGGCTTGTTTACGGAAGTTTCGCCCCCGACATTTTGCCCCTGGGTACTTTTGGCCCCCGGCGCTTCCCTCCCCCACATTTTGCCCCTCGGACGTTCCCCCCCCAAACAGTTTGCCCCTCGGATGGTTCGCCCCTGGGAAGGTAAACGGCCGGTAAAGGACGTAAATGCAAACTTAAAATGTAAAATTTATGTCGTCAAAGTCTTTTAAGTGATATTCGTCTGCTAAATTGTACTTAAAAAAATAGCGGCAGCGCGGATGCTTAAAACTACCAACCTAAAATTTGGCGCATGAGCGTGTCGCTACCTTATGTCCAAAAACACATCGATTTGTAGGGCACTAGTGGTTTTTTAAATTAATAACCTTTTTTTATATTAGATGGTAAACTGAATTTCCAGATATTTAGGCTATGCCTTTCTGAAAGTCTATTAAATTTCTATCGTTGATGTCCTCCACAATGCGTAGCATTCTTGCCAAAATTGCTGAATTTTCACCTTACCTATTCCTTGAAATACTCAGAAAAAGGTCCGAACGAACAATGCTGTTTTTCTAGGTAAAAACAGAATAACAAGAAAAAAACCAGCCAAAATAAGGTAAAAATCAAGGGCTGGCATTGACTCAAGGGTAAGTTGGCACTAGCCCTTGATTTTTACCTTACCTAAAACGGAATAACAAAAAAACGGCCATTTGCCCTCCCAGGGGGGCAAAATGTTCGGGGCCAAACGTCCGAGGGGCAAAATGTGTGGGGGAGAAAGCTACGGGGGCGAAAAGTACCGGGGTGAAATGTCGGTGGCGAAATATCGGGGGCAAAACGTCGGGGGCGAAATGTCGGGGGCAAACGTTCCAGATCCCGTTTTGGCTTTTGCCGTATTTATTGTTATATCTGTTTTGGCTTTTGCTGTTTTTACTTTTCTGTGTGTTTTGGCTTTTGCCTATATTTATTCGGCTATTGCCTTTTTATTGTTGCTGTCTTGTTATTTATTGTCATCATGGTGTGATGGCCATTTACACTCCCACCATGGTGATTGTCCTTCTGGGTCCTAATAACCTTTGTTGTCGATGGGCCCTAAAACACTAAACAACAACAACAGCAACCAACAAACTCCACACACTGCTGGACACTAGTGCACTGGGTGTCCTTGTGACACCAGTCACTGAAGGAGGAGGTTGAGCTTGCTCGGCTGTGAATTGGTCACACGTTCCTCACCCACTCCTACATTCCAAGAGATGAGGATCAACAATGATGTGACTGCTGTTGGGAGGCCTCTAACAGTGGCACGCGTCTTTAGTCACTCTGAGAGATACCGTGAACTCAGATGCCGACTGGGAGTCAGTTGTGAGCTTTCCTCCTCACTTGGGGATAACCCTCAGGGGGTTGAGAGCTCGCTTGTATTTGTGAAAGAGGCTGGCCTCTTTCACCAAATTTGATTTATACACTTTTACTTTCTGACAGTTTTGGATCATTTTTGCTTTTGCCTTTTTAATTCTGTGTCTGTTTTGGCTTTTGCCGTATTAATTGTAATGTGTGTTTTGGCTTTTGCTGCATTTATTGTAATGTCTGTCTTGGCTTTTGCCACTGTTATTGTTATTTCTGTTTTGGCTTTTGCCACTTTTGTTATTATGTTAGTTTTGGCTTTTTATGTGTTTTTTTGGCTTTTGCCTATATTTATTCTTAAAATTTATTTGGCTATTGGCTTTCATTCTAATGACTTTTATTGGGTTTTGCCCTTCTTTATTGCCATTAAGGTGGGATGACGATTCCCCCACCATGGTGATTGTCCCTCTGGGCCCTAATGACCTTTGTTGTCGATGTGGCCAAAAACAGAAACAAACAAAGAAACAAGAAAGTGAAGGAGAGAAGGGTTTTTGGCCTGCATTTAGTGCAAGCTGTAGACGAGAAATGGTGCCTACGTGCATTGCTGAAGGCTGGTACAAATTTGTATACGTAATATCTAGCTGCAGTCGAACTCACATATAATAGACTTGGATAAACAGGAATCTCAGTTTTAAGACAGCCATTTTGAATTCCCATCTACACGTCCTGAATTTTTCTTTGATGCACACGGTTGTAAGAGACTCCGATAAAAGAGAAGATCGCCTATGTGAAAGTGCGCATTTTAACGTTTTTAGCTTTTTGCTTGGATGTTAGATAATGGTGACATTGAGTTAATCATTCTGAACATCATATGTTATGCAAAACAGACAGGTTACATCCATGCGCAGAATGTAATTTGTCATCAGTGCATGACGTACGTTGTATACCAACAAAGAATCACCAGGAGTTATGATTCCACCTGTGATGACCTTAGAGGCTTTACAAGCTCTATCAGTGATTTGTCAATTTTTGGAGGAAATATCAAGAATTTCGAGGCGTTTTAAGATGTGGAAGAGATGGTTGAATGGCAGGCCCCAAAGCTGTTTTGGTTCATTTTTGGTTTAGCAACTTTCAACTACAAGGACATTAGAGCCCCGTTCACAGCATAGTTCGCATGTGGAGGCTGCACAAGCATTGCACTAATGTGTCGATTTTGGGTATTAGCAGTACCCAATTTGCCCAAGTGGCCATGGATGCCAGTACTAACTGGGGTTGTGTTGCTGGACTTCAGGGTTGAGACAAGAACTGGTGTGTCTAATGCAATAAGATACTCCCTTGTTTATTGCAATATACAGTATAATTTATTGATATAGTACAGTATTTTATGGTTAATAAATTCAATGTTATTAGATATTACTGTTATGTTCTCTAACATATTTGTAATTACTACATTTTATTATTTCTAGGCAAGGAGGTTACCATCTGGGGAACTTTCCGCAATTAAAATCATCAAACTGGAACCAGGTTTGTATCAATATCTATGACAAATTTTCTTATGTTTATTTTTTCGATAATATATTTAAAGAAATGGTTTAATATTACTGAGCACACAGCTCCTTTGGAAGGTATGAAATCAGGATAGTCATTTCAACAGATTTTTGTTTGATGTCCATTTTCTCAGTTATCCATTTTCTGTGTAATATGCGATGGTAGAAGTCCAATATATTTTCAGGGTCTATGACAATTGGTGGGGTTATTTTCAGTACTAGTTTCATAGGTTTCTGAAGCATTGTAACCTCAAGTGATCAGCGTGCCATTTTATTTTTTTTTACCAAGACAACAATTTATTTACACTACAGCTGTGTTTCTCAAACTGTGGCCCATGATTGGGATTGCCTAGGTTGACTTCATTTATCAGATGAGAACTGGTGTGGCCAATGCAATGCAGATGCTCAACTGTAAACCTGGCCGTCTCCCTCAGATGGCGATCATTGGTGTGAGAATCATATGAAAGTTTTTCATCAAATCATTGTTTCTGAATTATTAGATATTCATTTCAGTTGTGCACCTTCTTATATCGTGTGAAGTACTGAAAGGGTATTCTTAATTTCTTACCGAGTATTTAACGTTTTAACCTTAAATCACTGGTTCCCAATGTGAGCCAATTTGGAGTTTAAGGGGGGGGGGCGATTTAAGTATGAATTTTTTAATATCGCTTCACCCTAGAGAGACAACGCTGCTCAGCATCATTTTGATGTCTGATTTCAAACCAGTGTTTTATGCTGATTTCAAATATGGAATTAGTTTTCTTTCCATCACGTACACTTTTTCAACAATTCTGCTTTAATGTTGTGCTGAGATATGCTCTATTTCAAGATTATTGTTTGGCGTCTGAGTTTACAACAGGTAGAAGGCCACATTTCCTGGGTTGAATTAGAACAGTAAAAGGCTGTGAAATAAAGTTACTTGCATGAAGTTGGGCCTAAATGACTTTGTCAGCTTGGCAAACTTAATAAAACCTTCAATACAGTTCACAACAAATATTTCTGGGACTAAAATAGACTTCCTTGATGTGAAGATCTCATGCCAAAATGGTGAAGTTTTTGGGCCCAATTAACTCATCTATTCATGCAGGCATAACTTAATGATTTGAGTATCACCATACAGGAGAAGAACTACTGCCATTCTTTGCTGAGGAACACTTAATAGTGGTTTGCTGTAGAGATGCACCGATATGGGTTTGGCCAATATATTGGCTAGCCGATATTGACAAATCACGACCGATATATAGTTAATGCCTAGAGATTTCATGTTTTGGAAATGACTGAAGACATTCTATGTGCTCAGCTTCGGTAATAAAAACCATTGGGTGTCTGCTCACTTGAAACAAGGAGTTGAATAGGCAAAACTGATTGACAACCACATATCACACAGACTGTCGTCAGTGCTGTAAGTGAAAATATTGTGAAATATGTTTTCTAGTACAGTTTTACTTGATATATGCATTGGTCCTTTTGACAATCCATGTCAAATACAATATACTTATGAAATTTTAAAATTATCGGCTGAAAGCTGGCCGATACCGATATCATAAAGACCGACCGATAAATTGGCCGACATGTCGGTGCATCACTAGTTTGCTGTGGCATTGCTGGCCACTTGAAATATTTTGAAATCCCATATGCTGCATTGATTCCTCCAAAAGGTGTTTAAAGTCAATACTTCTTCATAATGGGAGTAAGTAGTTTTTTTCTGTCCAGCTAAGACAGTCTTTTGAAAATGTGCAAAAGGGGTTGATGAAAATTAAAAATGAGGAGCACAACTGGCATGTATGTGGAAATTTCAAAATGATAAGCATGCTTCTTGGTCAGCAAGTAGGCTATACCAAATTACCATGCTTTTTGTGAGTGAGACAGTAGAGTAAATGATAAGCACTGCAGGAAGAAATAATGACCAAAAAAAAAGCATCTCTTGCCAGGGATAAAAAATATTTTGAACGAACCATTGATTGAGGTCACAAAGGTATTACTTCCACCTTTATTTCTTAAACTCTGATGAAACAGTTGGTCAAAACATTACACACAGATGGAACCTGCTTTCAGTATCTTGCAAAGCATTTCCAAACATTTCAACAGAAAAAATTAAAGTAGGGATTTTTGTGGATCCTCAAATTCACAAACCCACAATTTGAGGATTCTAGGATTAAAACTGAAAAATATGCATGGATTAGATTTAAATCTGTTGTTGAAGGCTTCTTGGGAAACAAGAAGGGCAAAAATTAGCAATACTCAGTGGAGACCATGCTGGAAAAGTAGAAGAAACTTGGATGCAATACGAGTGTTATGTTGCACTTTCTACACTCCCATTTGAAATATTTCCCAAACCACCTTGGAGATTTTAGTGAGAATGGTGAAAGATTTCACCAAGATTTTAAAGAGATGGACCAGAGGTACCAGGGAAGGTGGGATTCTAACATAATGGTGGACTACTGCTGGAACCTCCAACTGTAGTGCAAGAAACTTCCAAATTGTTCAGGGAGGTCAAAGAAAGGGAAGTTTGAAGTAGAATAAAAGTACTTCAAATCCCTTCCTCATCAATCCATTTTCTATAAGTCAAAGAAATCAGACTAAATATTGTTTTTTAACATTCCTCTTAAAACTACTATAATTTAAGGATGATTACATTAGTTTGTGGGTTGGGGTGTAAGCCAGGCAGCCATAATATAATGAACCCTTAGGAGGCTGCCTGTGGGAGATGAGGATGAAGGTAAAAGGACAAAGAAGAGGGTTAATTTGCAACGCCCAACGTTCTTTACCAACCACCCTTGTTGGTATTGACGTGGGCTTGTGCTGGTTAACTTCAGTGATCTCATGGGAACTGGTGTCCCTGAGACTGTAGTTGGGTGCGTGTCCTTGTTTTGTCCACCCAGGCTGTCTGACCAACGGCAGAAAGTACTGGGTGGCAGCATGCCCCAACTGGGTCATCATGGGGATTTCTCCTTTGAGATGGAGGACGAAGACCAAATTGTAGGCACTCCTCCCTTTTTTCTGCTGTGGGATGGAGAAAAGTGAGGAGTTGAAATAAACCTCCAAAGCCCACCTGATGTTGAATCTCCTTCAATGGAACTCTCGATGTTTTAACCACAGGGGACGAGATCACAATGTTGATCTCACGGCACAACCCCATCTGCATCTTCCTCCAGGAGATCATCTGTTGTAGTGATACACCACTTTCATTATGGTGCTGCTCCGTGTATGCAACCACCTGGCAGCAGGGAGGCCACCCTGTGGGAGTTGTGGCTATCCTTATCTGGAATGGATGCATGCACGTCCCAGTGGCTTTACAGACGCCTCTCCAAGCAATGACGGTCTCACTGCAATTGGATGTGCCAACCACTCTATGTTCCCTTTACCTGCCTCCTGGGATTGATATCCCATGGGCAGACCTCGACTTCCTCACAGTCCTGCTTCCCAGACCCTTTCTAATTATGGGCGATTTTAATGTCCGTAAACCCCAGTGGCGCTCGGAGAGCCGCAATCCCGAGGGCTCCTTGTGGAGCAATGGGTGTTACACAATGGCCTCGTTGTTCTAAACACAGGTGCCCCTCCCTATACATGTGATGACTGCCACGGGTGGTCTTTACTGTATAGACCTTTCCATTCGCTCTCCTGGGTTGGCACCAGGGCTGCAATCGGAGGTTCTGACTAACCCTTTTGGAAGCGACCACTTCCCCATCAGGATTAGCATTGGAAGTGAGGCACTGTGCCCACGGCCACCACAGGGGTGTCTGCGTCGGGCAGATTGGGAGGAGTTTGCCCATTGAATCCACTTTCGCCCACTGTGTGATTTTGATGGGGTCAACGATCTGGTGAGTCACTTTACAGAGGTGGTAGTGAATGCGGCATTGGCATCTGTCCTGCAGAGCTCATGTAACCCACCATGAGCACGGCTGCCATGGTGGACGGAGGAGTGTCGGAGTGCAATCGGGCCTGCTGGGGCACCCTTTGCATCTTTCCAACTGATGCCAATCATGCATCTATCTCCAAGCCTGGGCATATGCACGATGGTTAATCAAGGAGGCCAAACGCTCCTCCTGGAGTGAGTGCGTCTCCTCGTTTATCCACAACACACCATCCAAGAATGTCTTGGAAAAGCTGAGAAAAATCCAGGGAAGGTACTTACCATCCTGTGGCTCTGGTCTCCTTGTGCAAGGGAGACATTTACTTTCTGCTATTCATGGTGGCTGAGTAGCTGGCAAGGACATTTGCAGCCATCTCCGGTTCCCAGCACTACACTGCAGCTTTCATTAAGCAAAAATAAGCTACAGAACGCCTTTCAATGAACTTCTCTGGTGGTGTTGCTGATGGGTATAACGACCTGTTTACCCTTTGGGAGCTGTGGGCAGCTCTAGCAAGGTGCTGGGATACTGCCCCTGGCCCTGATAACATCCATTACCAATTGCTATGGCATCTACCTGAGAAGGGTCTTTCCTACCTCCTTGAGGTTTTAATTAAATTTGGCAGCAACACAAAATCCCTGCAAGCTGGTGGGAGGCTATCATCATTCCCCTCCCAAAACCTGGAAAGGATAGTAGCCTACTGACGAATTACAGGCCCATATCCTTGTCGAGCTGTCTGTGTAAAACCATAGAATGCATTGTTAACTGGCGTCAGGTGTGGTATCTAGAACCACCTTCGTGCCAATGTGGCTTCCATGCTGGCAGGTCTCCAGTGGATCATTTGATCTCACTGGAGACTGCAGTACGTGAGGCCTTTCTCCACAGAACTTGATAGCTGTCTTCTTTGATGTGGAGAAGGCATCTTATATGACATGGCGCCATGGCATATTCGAGACCATCCACCAGTGGGGGCGCAGGGATAATTTGCACCTTTTGCTCCATAGCTTTTTCTCCATCCAGACCAAAGTCCGTGTGGGTAACACCTACTCCTCGGCATTTCTGCAGGAGAATAGTGTCCCACGGGGGAGCATACTCAGTGTTACACTCTTTGCTGTTGCAGTGAACGGTTTTCCCGCCTCCATTCACCCCGCTGCAGTACAGTCCCTATTTTTTGATGACTTTTCCATCTGGTACTGGGCTGCCACAATGCATGGCATTGAGCATCAGCGGCAACTGGCACTCACTAGTGCCAATAAGTTTGCCAACTCATGCAGCTATAAGTTATCCCCTGAGAAAACAAAAGTCATCCACTTCTGTCATAAGCGAGGGCTTCACCCTGAGCTGCAGTTTACCCTGAATGGCCACCTCCTCCCAGTTGTAGAGTCAGCCCGGCTTCTTGGTCTCCATTTTGACAGCCGTCTGATGTCGGACCCACACTTGAAGGAGCTGACGGATAAGTGCTTTCGCTCCCTTAATATTCTGCATTACCTGCAGGGCACAGGTTTTGGGGCAGATCGAATGGTGAAGCTGCGACTATACCGATAACTCGTTCGATCGCGTCTTGACTATGGCTGTAGTGTATTTGGCCTGGCCGCTCCTTCTACTTTCCGGATGCTGGACAATGTACATAACACTGGCATCTGGTTGTCCATTGGGGCATTCCATACAAGTCAGTGCTCAGCCTTTATGCTGCTATACTGCTGCTGACTGTGTGGCTTGGGAGCTGCATATATTTTGTGGCTGAAAGGTCAGCTACAGCACCCTACACACCCAGCCGTTTTTATTAGCACTCTGCGATGGCCATTCAACCGCCTGCCACGGGTTCCCCCTCCATTTGGCATGCAGTGGATGGATGGCCTGGGTGTGACTCTGCCTAGGGTGCAGCCTGTACTGCCGGCCTCTGTGCCGCCCTGCACAGTACCAGAGTCGAGTTTTAATTTGACACACTGCCTTCTACAAAGCCAGTACTGGCAAGAGTTTGGCCGCCTCTCTCTGACCTATCGGGGCCATGTTTTTGTTTACACGGATGGCACCTCCTTAGGTTGGTCAGTTTTTACAACTGGCCATCTCATAGGGGGCCGCCTTCCAGGCGTCGCCACTGTCGTAATTGCAGAGCTCACAGCTATGCACAGGGCACTGGAACTCATCCAATGTTTGAACCACTGACACTTTGTGATTGCGACTGACTCCCTATCCTCCCTTTAGCTGTTGCACATGCTGTATAGCAGGAATGCCATCGTCCAGGGTGTGCACTGTTTGCTGCTCATGATTCGTCAGCAGGGAAAGACAGTTTTGTTTATGTGTGTCCTGGGTGCTAAATAGTGCACATCTAGAAATCAATGAAATTTCAGAATAAGCAAAATATATGTTGATGTCTAAATTATGATGTCTTATTACATCATAAATACACAATGTACAATGGAAAAATGAAAATAAAAGGAATAACATCTTAATAGGTAAGAAAAAAACACAAGTGTTTGGTCACATAAATATCAAACTTCAACAAAAACATTATTTCGTTGGATAACCATTATTATTTATCACTCCTTTCAGTCTTTTGTTAATACAGTCCGACTTATAAGACGCTCGGATAAAAGAGAATCTTAGTTATAAGAGAGCCATTTTGAATTCCCATCTGCATGTCCTATGCTTTACGTGTTAATGTACATGGTTATAAGAGACTTGCATAAAAGAGAAACTCGCCTATATGAGAGAGAACATTTTCACAATTCTTATTTGTCACGTGGATATAAGAGAATAATGAGACTGAGTGATCCATGCTGAACAGTGTACGTTATGCAAGACAGGCAAATGACGTCCTGCAAAGGCATTTTATGATGTGCAGCTAATGGTGGAAAGCAAATACAGTGAATCCTCTCTATGGGTACACCCCTCATATCAGTACGGATTCTTCAGGCACCGATTTTTTGCC
>JAAFCE010006156.1:729138-753566 GCA_013389805.1 Trigoniulus corallinus | reverse complement strand
GGCTTTTGCCTGTATTTATTCTGTTATTTATTTGGCTATTGCCCTTTTATTTTTTATTGGTTTTAGTGGGCTTTTGCCCTTATTTATTGTCATCATGGTGGGATGGCCATTTACACCGCCACCATGGTGACTGTCTTTCTGGGCCCTAATGACCATTCAAGTCGATGGGCCCTAAAGCAATAACCAACAACAACAAACCAAAAATAGGGTGCAAAGTCTGGGTGTCTATTATACTGAAAAGGCTGTGATCTTCAGTTGACCTTCATGACTTCTTTATCTTATCTTTATCCTCTTTATGATATGAGTTCAATTTGCATCATTTTTTGTCATTGTGCATAATTTGATAGGCCGAATGACTTTCGAATTTACTTTTTTGGTTTATCACCTGAGTCCCAAGACGGTCACAGAATGGGCCAAATTGGCCCTTTGTTGGGCAAGTAAAGGTCACCATTTGTTGGAGGCCCATATATTTCTTATTTGTTCCTTGTATCACTTTTGTCATTTCCCCCATGGTTTAAAAGTTTTGAGGGTGGGTGCAGGCTGTATATACCACCCTGTATGAACAGGGACAATTTTAATAAAACCAAGAAGCTTCAGGGATGGATTCCTCACTGGAAATGTAGGGAGAAAGGTCCTATGAACATGTGTCCAGAAATGCATTATTGCCACTGTAGATGGCCCTGACAAATGACATATTTTCTCTGACTTGCAGTGAATTTCTTGTGTGTTGTAGATTGTGTGATTGAAGCAGCTTTTGTAAGAAGCAGAATGGTCTGGTATTCATTTCAGGATAAGCAAATATCCTTATATAGAACAAGAATATTTTTTTTAAAAAAAAGTAATGGTGGTGGCCATTATTTACTCAATTCTTGGGTGTAGCTGTAACACTTGGAGATTGTACCAAGTAGACCATCCTATTGAAGAAATTCAAGCAGTAAAAGACCAGGTTTTAAAAAATCAAAAGTTGTTGTACGATGAGTAAGTTTAGAAGTATAGATCATCTCATAAAACCAAAAGACACAGTGATGCTGTGCAGGTTGTGGAAAAAAATCAACAAGAATATGTCCAAGATTTAATGTTCTGTTGCATGACAAATGCTTTGAACATTTCCATACTCCATCAATAGGTTTTTTTTGTATTATTTTTTAGAAGACTGAATAAAACGAATATATAATTTTAGTGTTGTTTTTTAGTATGCTATAGTAAATTCTGCCAATGTTCCAAAAATTTTAAGGGCTGTAATTTTTATATTTAAATAAAAACAATAAGAATTATGGCAAAAATAGTTCCAGTTGGTTAGTATTAATATAATTATACAGTTATTTTATTTTTTTTTTAATTGTGATGGGTAATGGGTTAAAATATTTACTAATTCTTCAGTTTTTCCTGTTAGGGCTCTCACATCTATGTTTGGCTCCCCTGGGGGCGCACCAGCCAAGTGTCTTCAGCCCAAAGAACTTTTGGGTGGGTTGTCTGAGTGGAGGCCTCCCTACCTCACAGAAGACACTTAATGCGTTGTCACATGTGCCAAGTACACCAACGTCCATGGCATTGCATTTTCATGATCATGACTTCCCAGAGCCCACTTGCTCAACCATGACGAACATCAAACTGGGATCTTCCCTGAAGGATATGTTTTCCTTTTTGGATTAGACGTTTTGCTCCTCCTTTCCACACAGGAAAGCACTGGTCTCTTATGAAGCCAACCGTTCCACTAGTATTGGGGATTCTTTTATCCACCACTTGGGAACGTGCCACATAGCAGTTCACACATGTGCACAGCTTTGGAAGTCTTAGCGTCCATTAAAATAATGACATTAATTGTATTGAATTACATTTGATCATATAATATAGGTGATGTTTATTGTGCTGAATTACCAAAAGAACTGAAAGAAATTTGCATTTGATTTCAGGTGACGATTTTGGAATTATTCAACAAGAAATTCTCATGATGAAGGACTGCAGGCACCCAAATATTATAGCATATTTTGGAAGTTACCTAAGGTAAGTTTATGAATCCTCTTTTAGTACTGTATTAGGGCGGTAATGCAAAGTGATAAATGGTGGTTGATATAAGATAAACTATCGTGAGTACTGAGGATCTTTGAAGGATCTTATGCGTGAGGGGGAATATAATGAGTTTCAAATCCATGGGGAATGTAGGTCCTACGAGTTTCCAGTTAGATTTCTGGTCACTCCGACATATTTAAATACATCAGAGCACAGATGAAATTGAATAGCATATTTTCAGCCCAACCTGCCTATCTCCCACTAAGTCGACATCCACTCCACACATTATATTATCTCTTTGTACAGCCGGTGTCCACGTTTGCTTTGCTCTTCCTCTGCACCAGATTCTTACAAAATCCTACATCTCTGTAGCCAAACCTAACCAACACCTTTCCTCTGCTCATTACATTCCCATGTAAGAACTTCTCATCCTTTCCGCCATGCCCTTTGGCGAAACTGCCCTAAATATACACATTTCGTATACCATTTGCTTTTGACATCCTGCCAATGTACCACAGCATCATCATACCGTTATTCCGCCTGTGGTAGGGTCGGTTATCTATCCACCCCCACACTGCGACATCATTATGGACAACCTGCTCCCAAGTTTGCTTCAGTCTTCCTCTGTCCCAAGTGCTTCCGTTCACCAACATTACGTGTCCATACCCCATTAATCTACTCTCCCTCCGTCTTGTTTCCTGCAAGAAAGCTACACCAATCCTCTTATGCTTCAGGTTACTAATTCCCCTGCCTTTTCTGTAACGGTTCCCACATTCCACGTCCCTAATCTAAGATTAGCTCCAATTCTTGTTGGAACTGCTCTGACTGGGGGCACCCCAGCCAGACATCATGAACCAACAGGAATGTTGAACGTGTTGCTTGTGTGGGGATGCCGGCCTATGCACAGAAGACACTTGAAACATTACCTGCCATGGGAGCTGAGGCCTGCACCCCCTAGCATTGCTGACGCATGACAAAGACGACCCGGGGTCCGTCCCTGACAGCCGCCAGCACTGGGGTTTGATCTCCTCAACCGTAAGTTGGCTGTTTTTTGTAATGACAATTTTTTCATCTTTCATTTTTACTAGTTTTCTCCTTGCCTACCTCCCGCCCTTCTACCTCCTCTCAACTGTGAGAAGCCTCCACAAGGCTCGGGCGATTGTGGCTGCTTGATCGACTCCCCAAGCCCTTATTTTTAACTACTGCGTTGTAGAACTAAAGCTTTAATGTGACACCAGTCACAGGGTCCCGTCTTCCTTTCATTGATGCTCTGGTTCATGTCCAAATATAACTAAATTTATTAGTGATGTTTAACAAATTTGGATAGCTAGTGTTCAGCTCATTCGCAATGTTATCAAATATGGATCCCTGAAGATTAAAATTTTTTTCATGTTATCACTACAACCTGCATGAAAGCACCCACCACGGTGACGCAGTAGGTTTTATGCTTGGTAACAGCGTTAGTGATTCTAGATTCAATAGTAAACCAAGTTGGTTTGGCTTCTTTCGGGTGAGGGAGAGACCATGAGTGCTCATTCCTTTGGATGAACGGTAGCATTTGCACATAAAAATCCCTCTACCACGCAACGGGTGGATAAGAAATATTTCCCGCGGGTGGGAGCCCGCCCCCTGGCGTTGGTGTAGTGTTCCAACGAGTAGTAGACCTATGGCAAATAAGCATATGGGTTGCAGCTTTGAACGGCAGCCAACTGTGGAATATCACCATCCAATATATCACACTTTTAGGGCATTCCATACCAACCTACCAAAAAATAACAGAATTCAAATCTACCCTCTCCGATTTTCATGAAACTCAGGAAGAAACGTGTATTTTTGTTTGCACCAACATTTCAATCTTGAATTAGTTCTTTTATAGCTCATTTTAAAGGGAGTTTCATAACAATTAATTTGATGTTCCACTTCGTTGTCTGTAATAAAAGAAAAAAATTGGTTTAATTGAAAAACTGTTTTAATAAGAAACATAGTGTTTTTAAAAAATTCTGAAAAAATATGTTTTCACCACCATTATTTACTATACAACCACAACGTTTCAGAGTGTGATCTCAGTGGGATCAAGAGTTAAAAATTTTTTATAGGTTGTTAATGGCATGGTGCACACCAATTTTTACTTGTGCAGGTGCTGCAGCGACCCTGCAACGACCCTGCAACAATCCAATGCACATACGACACTGAAACATTGCCAGTACACATTTGGCAGCTGTAGATAATGGATGTTAATTACAGAAGCTGTTCACTTTTTGCCTACAAAATATGTGAAGATAAATTGCATTGGACACACCAGTCCTTGGCAGATCACTGAAGTTAAACAATATAAACCCAAGTCAGTACCAACAAGGTTGGTTGGTAGGGAAAGTTGGGTGCTGCAAATTTCCCCATTCCTACATCCCCTACATCTGCCTCCTCCTAAACTATGTGCAGCCCCCTAAGGGTTTGGCCTGTTATAGCTGCTTGGCTTACTCTCAAACCCATTAACATAACATACTAATAATATTAACAATACAAATTGCAAAACAAAGAAACCACACAATATCACTGGATGTGTGCAGCACTCAATAGTCCAAGAGGCACTACACGATCGGATGTGCGTGTGCAGTGCTGTTATGGTACCATAGGAATCTTCAGGCATTTTCAGATACAATTCCAATATATGGAGCCGCAGAGGCATTGGAGGCGTGTGGAGTCCTACATTACTGTGCCTGGCCTTTAAGCCAGTTTACACATTACAACTTAAAGTACATTTCGTCAAAATCGACAAATTGTACGAGTTAAAACGGAGTGTGTAGACAGTAAAAAGGACCTGTTATTGAACATGAATGAAGACCAAGGTCAGATTGGACAACTGACGAAAGGAGCATCATTTTCTGAGAATAATACAATAAAATGGAGTGTGTAGACACAAGACTCCCTTTTCAGTTAATTTTACTACGTGTTGGACTACACAAGGGACGTCAAACTGGTGGTCCATGAACCAAATGCAGCTCTTTATGCAGGGGCAGATCTACATAGGGATTAATAGGGCTTAATAGGGCTTAAGCCCTGGGCTCCCAAGGGTCAAGGGGCCCAACAAAAATTTAATTATCATAAACTTTTAATACTTTTTGATTAACAGGGAGCACTTATCATATAGTAAAAATAGTTAATGTTAATAATATAATAATAATGATTATTTATACTATTATTCATTGAATTTTAATCAATGTGACATTATTGAACTTCAATAAGCCCTAGGCCCCGAGCAACCGAGATCAGCCCTTGTCTTTATGCCTTGATATGATGTTTGTAGTATGTAACGCCAGTGGGTTGGGAAGTCGGCCAAGCAGCTATAAAGTGCCAGATTCTGTGGAAGCTTCTCACTGGTGAGGGGATGTAGGAGAGGGTCAATTAGCAGCACCCAGTGCTTCAAACCAACTACCCACACTGTAGTATTACAGTCGGACCCTTCCATTAGAGTCGGTCAATGGTGGTATGAGAAAGGAGTTATAATTTCTGACAGTTATAACGGTTATAATTTCTAACAGTTATAATTTCTGACGGTCATGATTCTCTTAGAGATTAATCACGAGAGGAAAAACGTGCTCTTTTTCGAAGCATGTTTTACTGTGCATAAATATGTATTTAAAAAATAGCCATTAAATTTATATGGATGAAAGAAAAATGGATAAAATTATATATGGAACCTAAACATCTTAAAAAATAACTGTACATACATTGGGGACCAAAATAATAAGAGTGAACTGTAAATGTGTCATTTCAAGGAAATATAACACAATTTTTCGATCATTTTGGATCCTAAAGTATTTTTACTTCATAAAGTAAAGCCTTAACACAAAAAAATGGACACAGTTACCAGGTCAAATAATGAAGCAACAAGAATTACAAAGGAAATAAAGAGAACTTTGACATTTGTAAGTGGACAAAATAATAAGAGTAAATGCACAGTTATACTTTTAATTAAATAGAAACAAATTCTTAAGCAAAATTAACAGCAGCAACTAATATTTTTTAGTCCCAACTTGAACCTTTAACTCCTTCCACAAATGTTCGATGGGATTTAAGTCCGGTGATTGAGACAGCCATGGTAGTTTTGAAATATTTTTGCTGGTGAACAACTTGGTTACTATCTTGGCCATGTGTTTTTGGTCATTATTGTGTTGATACACCCATTGTAAAGGCATGTTGTCATCTGCATAAGGTAGCATTACATTCTCCATAATATCAAGGTACATTTCCTTATTCATATTTTCCTTTATCCAATGTATTGGACCAACACCATAATAGGAGAAGCATCCCCAAATTTTGATGTTACCACCACCATGTTTTACCGTTTTAATTGTATACTTTGGAATCTTTTCTGCATTTTTTGGATTTCTAACAAACTGTCTGCCATCACTTCCAATTAGATTTATTTTAGTTTCATCTCTAAAGAGAATGTTTTTCCAATTAGGATTACTTGCATTAGTATTTACAAATTGTAACCTGTCTTTTATATTCTTTGCACTTAACAATGGCACTTTTCTTGCTGCACGACCATGTAATCCATTACCCTGCAAACGTCTTCTAACTGTTCTTGCACTGATATTAAGACCCAAACTATTTTTAATTGCCATGGACTAGCGAATGGATCTTTCAAGGATTCATGAATGACAGACATGTCATTCGTGAATCATTTTTCTTGGGCGTCCTCTGGTTTTGTGTTTTTTTTTTGGTTTCTTGTGCTCCTTTAAAACATTTGCCACAACACAAGGGGATCGTTTGATGGTCTTACCAATTTCTTTGTAAGTTTTATTTTGACTTCTTAATTCTACAATGAGGTGCCTTTCTTCATCAGAACAGTGTTTACTCCTGCCCATTTTGCACAGAAATGAATACGAACAGTAAATATTGCATCAAAATAATTTTTACAAATGATCTTTGAACTTTGTGCATTCTGAACATTTGAAATATATTTAACACTCTTATTATTTTGTCCACCTAAAAATGTCAAAGTTCTCTTATTTCCTTTGTAATTCTTGTTTGCTTTATTATTTGACCTTGTAACTGTGTCCATTTTTTGTTAAGGCTTTACTTTATGAAGTAAAAATACTTTAGAATCTTAATTGATTGAAAAATTGTGTTATATTTTCTTGAAATGACACACTTACAGTTCACTCTAATTATTTTGGCCACCACTGTATATTGTGAGTAACATCTACATATTATCGTTTTTTACAAAAAGGAATCTAGAGTGCTTTGCTTCATTGAATTAATAGAGTGATTTAAAATGACCTTAATTTCTTCAATCTTGGCAGTCATTCTGGGTCCAGAATTAAGTAAAGTAAAATTTCAGATTTTCACTAAACTTTAATACTTGGGCATTTGTAATTTTTTCTCAGAAACGCTCCAATTAAATTGAAATCTTCATTTGTCTCCTGATCTCATATTTCTTAAGTGTTTTGTAATTGCTGGATGTTGCCTTCATGTTGTCTTGAGCATCAGGCTGAACGTACTCATGAAAGCTGACATGTGGGGCATCCTACCTTTCAAGTTGAAAGCTTAGAATCTCACTGGTTTCAGGTCCATCATGCAAGGTTTCTAATTCCTTTTTCATTAATTTGGAATTGTAAAAGCAGTTGACAATCCAGATTGCTCTTACATCATTCCATGCAGCACTGATGTCATAGATCACCTGTAACACATGCAGTTTGAGGAGTTTCCCCATCATCCATTTGGTGATTAGTTTCCCCATCATCCATTTGGTGATTAGTTTCCCCATCATCCATTTGGTGATTAGTTTTCTGATTGCAGTTTTCTGATACTTTCTTTTGAAAGAATTAATGACCCCCTGTCTAATGGCTGCAGTAATGTCACTTTAGGTGTAAAAAAATAATCTTTACATTTTCCAAAACCAGTCCAGCTGCAGTCACAATTGGTGGGGGCATGGCAAGTAGAATCTTCCAACATGGCAGAAATGTCAGATAAAATGTTGGAGGTACTGGATGTGGCCCATCCTACCCTGAATGTGGTCGTGAATAAGGATTCCCCGAGATGTCAAGGTTGCAAGCCTGGGTGGATGAGCTGTGTCATAGTCAACTCGCTCATGCCAACATTGTGCAGTCCACAAACCCAGAAGGCCATTCAAAAGACGTTCAACATCATGTTTGTATAAACGTCAGCAGTGCTGGAAACAGGACCCAGGTGACCAAGCGCTAGTGGGACCATGTTGGTACCATCAATGCTTTTGAAGCAGAGGAAAGGAAGTGTAGGACTCCCTGTGTCTCAGGGAAACAAATAGTCATCCAGATCCACCATCCAGGAGATGCAATCAGATGACTAGTTCCTAGTAGTCTCTTCTTTCTCAGTGATAGGACAAACTGTCATCACTTCTTGTTTGATATGGGAACAGAGATGAACTGGGTGCCATGTGTATTTTTGGTTTGCCAAGACTCCAAACCATTGGACCAAGCTCTTCTCTGCAAATAAATCTGTTGTAACTACCTATGATATGCATTGCCTAATGGTGGATGTAGTTTGCATCATGTCTTTCAGTGGGACTCTGTTGTAGTGGATGTGTCTCATGTCATTCTTGGGGCCGATTTTCTTTCCAACTTTGGCCTCTTAGTGGACATGAGATGGTAGCCACTTTTGGATCAATGAACCGGCTTGATGATTTCAAGGGTAATGGTGCATTGACTTTTGCAGTATTGTTGTCTTTTCAACATTGCACCAGCCATTGACGATCAAAACAGGACCCTGTTATTGCAGTTTTAACCAGCATCATTACCAGTTCCACATCAGATCTAACATCACATTACTACCACTCAAGTGCACACATTCCTGCTCAAGCCAGGGGTTTGCATCCCAAAAAACTTCTGGTGGTCGTTATTGTATCATAGTGTGTGGGTTGAATGGGGACCTGGAGGTTAGAACCCGTAGATCTGACCATGCCACAAGCAGGATAAGGGCATTATGATGATGTTCTCTATTTGTTACTTTAATCGTTTACTGGCTGAATTGCTTTCTGATGGAAAAATCTCAAACTTTTTTCGTTTTTAGGACTTCTTGGTCAAGTATATAATGTCACTTGCTAAGCATCATTCTCCCTGCCATGGTGGCATAGTGGTTAGCATGCTCGGCAACTATGTCAGTAGTTGTATGTTCAATACTGGACCGTGGTGGGTCAGCTTCTTTTGGGTGAGAGAGAAGCTGCAAGTGTGCCTTCTTTCGGATGAGAAGTAAAACCGAGGTCCAATGTGGGTGTACGATGGCACTTGCATGTAAAAGAACCCTCTCTGCTATGCAACGGGTAGATGAGGCAAAATTTCCTTGTGTAGGAGCTTGCCCCCTGGCGTCGGTAGCATTACCCAACGAAGACTAGACTGACTATAAATTAGCGTCGGGGCAACCAACAGCTTTGGCTGGCAACCAGCTGCAGAAAAAACTATGACAAATATATCACCCTGTGTCATTCTGAGGGACAAATGGGTACCCGACCCTGCCATAGGCGGGAAAAGGGTTAGTTGCTTATAGAAAAAGTTTGAAAGGCAAAAATTTTGATGTTTCCATTTGGGAACATTGGCGCTTTGCAGTTAAAGTTCAAGATTCATATAAAGTGTTTATATATGACTCAAGATGCACATGTTTTCATTAAACCCTAAAAATGCATATTCAGTTTAAAAAATATCATCATCATCTTCTTCTTCTTACCCTCCTCCTGCCTGTTGTAGGGTTGGGTCCTCCCACTTGCCTGTCTCCCACAAAGTCCCTCTACACCCTGCACGTCTCCACGTCCCTTTGCATTACCTACTCTCATGCCCATTTTGGCCTTCCCCTACCCTTGGTGCCCCAATCACATGCAGAGCCATAAGGGATCTAATAAGTTCCCACTCTTTTCATCAGAGGCCCATACCACCTCAGCTGATGGTCACTCATGTTCTCTGTGATTTTCTCATTTAATTTTTTAAAAAATTTAAAGGTTGTTATTATGCCAAGATACAAATTTATACTAACCCAAGATAAAATGTGAAAGGAAAATATTGATTGTTTAGTAATCCTGGCTGATTTTGTTGGGTACACCCTTGGTCCTGGTCTAGTTGTAATTCTAGGTTTCACTCTGTGAAGAGCATTGACAACCTGACTCCTGAAAATTCTGTGGTCCATTGCTGTGCCATTCATTTCTCTTAATAACAACCAGGTTGCAACACTGCTCAAATTTAGACCATAAGTAAATAAATTCTGCCACCACTTTTTGGTTCTCAAACATAGCTGATAACTTGCCAGAAGTGTGTGACAGGTGGCAACACCTTGAATCCAAACAGAATTTTCTTAGTTTTGGTGAACATCTTTGAATAATAATGCCCATTATATATCATTGATTCATTAATGCTCAATGAACCCATTATATGATATCATGGATTCATTAATACTCAGTGACTTGTGGAACACACCACATCACTGGTTCCCAAGGTGGGTGATATTGCTCTCTTGGGGCCGCATGTTTCACCTGTAGAATTTAATTTGTAATAGGAAAATTTATTTTTTTATTTATTTGCTCATTAACGTGCAGTCTTTAGACTGGCCAGGACCAGGGATAGGACTAGTAAGGATGTTACCAGGGCCATAACGGTAAAGGATACCAAGGGTAGGGTCCTTTTTCAACCAGCAGAGGTGATCAAAAGGTGGGAGGAATACTACCACAGTCTCTTAAATGCAGACTCTGGTGCATTGGCCACAGGCTGAACCCCACTCACACCACAAGCTGTGGACAGGGTGAGTGAGGCAGAAATAGTCAGAGCCCTTCAGAAGATGAAAGGTCAGAAAGCAGTAGGTCCTGATATGATCCCCATGGATGTCTGGCACACCTTGGGCCCCATGGGAATTACATGGCTAGGGAAGCTCTTCAATAAGTTAGCAAAGGGGGACAGGATGCCTTCTGCATGGCGAGAGAGTTGGATAGTACCACTGTTCAAAGGCAAAGGTGACGCCCAGGACTGTGGAAACTATAGGGGCATAAAGCTGATGAGCCATTCTATGAAGCTGTGGGAGCGAGTCATAGAACGTCGCCTCCGGGACTTAACTAGTGTCCGGGGAAATCAGTTTGGGTTTATGCCAGGTAGGTCCACAATGGAGCCAATCTTCATTCTCCGACAGATGATTGAGAAGCATAGAGCAGCAAGGAAGGACCTTCATGCAATATTCGTTGACCTGGAGAAGGCATATGATAGTGTTCCCAGACAGTTAGTATGGGGTGTTTTAAGAAAGAAAGGCGTGGATGAGGGCCATATTAGGATAGTGCAGGATATGTATGATGGTTCTATCACTAGGGTGAGAACAGCATGGGGAAACACTGCAAGCTTCAAAGTGGAGGTTGGTGTGCATCAAGGGTCAGCTCTTAGCCCATACCTATTTACCCTTGTAATGGATGAGCTACTGACGGGAATAGGGGAGTGGGCCCCCCAGTGCCTGGTATTTGCAGATGATGTGGGAAGGCTTGAGGAGTCCAAGGAGAATGCACAAAAGGGCCTACAAGACATGAAAGCAGCAATGGAAGAAGGGGGCCTTAAGGTGAACATGAAGAAAACTCAGTACCTAGCTTTCAATTTTAGCGGCCAGGGGCAAGGGGGTGAAATTCGCTGTGGGGGAGAGGAGATTCCAGTAGTGCAAGAGTTTCGCTATCTGGGATCAGTTTTCCAGGGCAATGGGGAAATAGATTCTGATGTGACCCATAGGATTAATGCAGGGTGGCTGAAATGGAGACAGGTGAGTGGGGTCCTGTGTGATCGTCGGATCCCAATAAAGTTGAAGGGCAAGGTTTACAAAACCGTTGTTAGGCCTGCTATGCTGAATGGGTCAGAGTGCTGGGCAGTTAGGAAGGACCATGAAAGTCAAATGCAAGTGGCCGAGATGCGAATGCTGCGCTACATGTGTGGGGTGTCTAGATCCGACCGAGTCAGAAGTGATTACGTTAAAGGTAGCTTGGGGGTGGGGGACATTGCGGAAAAGATGAGAGAGAAGCGGTTGAGGTGGTATGGGCATGTGATGAGGAGGGGAGAGGAGGAGCTAATTAGGTCCATTGTAGGACTGCGGGTGGTTGGGGGCACCAGAGGTAGAGGGAGACCAAAGCGAACTTGGGAGCAGGTGGTGCTGGCGGACATGGAGGTGTGCGGGGTGGAGAGGGACCTGGTGGACAACAGGCGGGAGTGGAGGATTGGAACCCGCAGGCCCGACCCTGCCTCAGGCGGGAGAAGGGTGAGATGATGATGATGATGATGCTCATTAACGTGCACAGCACACAAAATATACAGCAGCACAAGTCAGAAACAAAGATCGAAAAACACATTCAGACACAGTGAGGCGAGCAAACTGACAAGAAATGAGTAAACAGAATATGCATAAAATGGGTACAGTTTTGAAAACATTTGAACCGGGCACAGGAGAAAACTTGAGAACGAATCTCAAAGGGGAGGGCATTCCACTGCTTAAAGCAGCAGATGGGAAAGAAACTGCACCTTATGTTCCTGCACTCAAGGTGGGACACAAAAATGAAACGCCAGGTTTTACAGAAACAAGGTGTAGCCTGAAAGGCAGAGGTAATAAAGTGACAGGGATGGGAAGGGAAACGAAGAGCAGCAGCAAGAGACATTAAATTACAAAAAAACAATAAAATGCTTAAAGGAGAGCAACTTGATTCCAGACAGATAGGGAGAAACCGATTTGTGAAAAGGAATCCGAAGAATAATACGAAGAACAGTACAGTCCAACCCCGATAATGAAGACCCCTAAGGGACCAACCATAAGTGTCTTCATTATCCAGAATGTTTAATTTTAGGTCTAATTGATGCTTTTGATAGCTTCTTAGCATTTGTTTTTTCACTTAAAACGTACAACATAACGTTTATGAATGAAATTACAATAAACAAATGGAGAAATTTAATGCAAACATCAGCATATAGAGAAACCTCCCTTAATGGACACCTCTCTATAGTTGCACATGACATTTTGTCCCAAAGTTCACTTAAAGTGGTAAATCATTATTCCCAATAGCGGACACCTCCTAATAGTGGACAGATTTCAATTCCCCATGGCTGTCCATTAATGAGAGGATATTGTATGTAAAAGATATGACTTGTACAAATGTGACCAGTTATCCAATCACAAGGGCAGGTCAACATAATACTGTACACACTTTACTAAAACCTTTATTTCCTAGTAGTGGGTTGGAAGGTTAGAGCTTTCTGCTCCAACAAAATCCCTAACCACCCTCTTATAACTGCTTAAAACTAGCTAGACTGTCCTTTTGAAATTTTTATAAGGCTGTCTTCATTATCCAGAGTGAAATTATATTGTAGCACATATACAGAAAAAGCATAAGATGTGTTCATTATGCATTATTCGAGTCTTCATTATCCAAGGTACAGTTACATGTATTGACATATACCTTTGGCTGGGACCTACCTAACTGTCTTCATTAACCAGAAAATTTCATTATCCGGGGTTTTCATTATCGGGGTTGGACTGTATTGTATGCAACTTTTAGGGGGGAGAGCTGAGGCTTAGAGACACCAGCAAGGAAAGGAAATGCAAAATGGAGAAGAGACAAGACCTTAGCCTTGAAGACAATGATGACTTTGTGCCGAGTAACAAGCAGACACAAGTGTCGTAAGAGGAAAGAGACGGCAATGATCTGGGCTGTAAGAAAGTCACAATAGCCTAGAAAAGAGAGGGTGGTATCAAAGAGAACACCAAGTGTATGCAGGGTGGCATTAGTTGGAGGTAAGGGAAAAATAGCCAGAAACCATGAGAAAAAAAGATCTGTGTCTTGTCAGCATTGAGGCACATACCCTGGCTGTAGTACCAACTGGCAAGATCAGAAATAAAATGACGAACAGAGGTAAGAACGTCGGAGAGTTCTGCGGGCAAAACAGGACAACCATAATGGTTATCATCAGTGAAGGACCATGGCTGCTATGCCATACTAAGGACGATGGACAACTGGGCTTCCCAAATTCATAATGCTATTCTGATTTCAAGTGTCTTACTTACAAAAACATAAATGTTTTATTATATCTTTCTGCCTGTTCTCTTGAAGTGAGATTTCAATGGGGGGGGGGGCGCCAAGTAATTTTTTTCCTGAAAAGGGGGCAGTAGGACAAATAAGTTTGGGGACCAATGTACCAAATTTTAAAAAAATGTCTGTACCTTTTCATGCTAATCACCTGCTTGTAGATTAGCATTCTATGAGAAAATCTATGAGAAGTGAGACTGCAACTGATATTGACAAATATACTCCCAAGATGCCAATGTTCCCATTTGGGAACATGGTCATTTAATCATTTGCCACAATTATGTTGAGTATTTCTTGCAAATTAAATCAGCATATATTTAACATGGTAGCATGTCTTCTGTCATTTAAAATTCAATTTCAAAAATATTTTGAAATTTGTAAAAGTTATGAGAAAGTTAATCTGACCACAACAACCCTGGGAATGGCCAGTTTTGGGTCAAATTTTCATAATTATGAGTAAGACATTTTCGTCTAAAACTGGATTTAAAAATAAGTTTAACACTTTATTAATCAATGCAAAGAAGAAAATGTGGTATAAAGCACAATTTAAATTACATAATAACTACTTAAAAACTTGTTTCCAAATGGGAACATTGGTCAGTAAAGGGTTAATAAACTGATATATTCATTATTAATAATAATTTTTTAGTCATCAAATTAAATAGTGATTGCAACTGACCTGCAGACACCTTTTTTGCTCTTTTTCATGTTATTGTGACCCGTCTTCAAAAAAAGGTTCGCCACCACTGTCCTAAACCATCCATGCCCACATGGCCATTAAAGTCACCCCCTATAACTAGACGCTCATTTCCCTTGCCCTGTCTAATTGTGCTGTTTACTGATTGTACCACCTCATCAAAGTCACTCCAGAAATCTATTTTTGATGTATCCCCCAGGCCTGCTTAAGGCGCATATGTGCTTATGGGGTGGATGATGATGATTGTGTTTTAGGGCCCATCGACTACAAAGGTCATTAGGGCCCATCGACTACAAAGGTCATTAGGGCCCATTATGAGGTGGAGCCCTATACCCTGCCAAACCACTGTAGCTAACATTATCCTACTGTTAATTCTGCTAACTGAAGTGATCCCCTCCTGCAATTCATTGCTCAATATAATTCCCATCCCATTTTGTCCTTCTTCACTACCTGTGTATCCGTTTATACCCTTCTCCCAGTGTCTGTGATTGATTGCCCCTCCACCTCATTTCCTGAAGGAAATCAATGTTAATATGCCTATGTTTAAGGGTTTCAACTAGTTCCCTTGTTTTTCCTGAGAGGAACCCCACATTCCAGGTCCCCAACCACAGCTTAACCATTTTATTCAGTGACAAAATTACGTTTATAATTATCTAAGTTACTAGTTATAGGGTTGGATGTTTACAGTTCCACTTCAAGAGACAGGACTACATAAAACCTCTGTGCTAGTGGCACTTGCAAATTTTTATGGTGGTACATACAAAAAGCATTTCACCTTGCATCATTAGGCATCAAATAGGTGGGACACTTTGCATTTTCATGCCTAAAAAGTTAACTTGTGTCAGCCCTATATTATGTTTAATTTACAATACCTGGTTTTGTAAGTTTATGGAAAATAACGCATGGTGGGTGATGCACTGAGGTACACCATTCTATTTTATAACTCTTGATCCCAATAAGATTCTACTCTCAAATTTTGTGGTGGTACTGTGTATAACAATGCTGGAAGCATATGGTTTTTCAGAATTTTTTGAAATATGCTATCTAAGTTTATTTCCTGTACTATAGACAGTCAAGTATAACATCAAATTTTATCTCGTGAAATTCCATTTAAAATGAGGAATAGAGGAACTCTGTATGCCTTCTAAAGTCTGATTTATTCAAGATTGAAACTAGCAGTGCAAACAAAAACCTTGTTCTTTAGTGATTTTAAAATTAAACTGCATAAAAGCCTAATAAGATGTAATTTTTCTAAAACGTCTTTTAATTTAGATGTTTGGTGTGAATGATTCCTGGAAGTTTCATTCAATTCTGAGAAGGCCACGTTGACTGCCAAGTTGGTTAGGCATAGAATGACCCCTTTTCCATTCAGAAGGGCACAATTAGTACCTGACCCTACCATAGGTGAAAAAAAGTTTAGGATGTTTTTTTGATGTCAGTATTTCTATAACTCAACATATGTTATGTAGCGTTTGTATGGGACCTCACCTCCATGTTACTTGAGGTTGAAATGTAAATTAACTTATTTTTCTTGCAAATCCTAAATTAATATTTACAAATTTATTTAATTGTTTTAGGCGGGATAAACTTTGGATATGTATGGAATACTGTGGGGGAGGATCATTACAAGACATTTACCATAGTATGTATGCATTATTTAACTAACTGCTGTGTAAGTCACAGTTCAGATAAGAAATGCTGCTAATACAATTGCAGGTTGAGTACTTTCAGTTAACCAAGTAGTTGTATTGAAATGCACTTCTGAACACTGCCATTCACTTGTTCTGATACTGAGGTGTCGTTTGTTATTTACATCTGAATATGAGTCTTAGGGCAACAATGCACGGGCCCACCAACCGCCCTGGTCTGTGGTCACATGATTCACTCTCATTGGTCATGTCACAGTTAGATTTCGATAGTGCTCAAAAATAAGCTTCTTGAGGTAAAAGCCCATTTCCAGACGTCTTTCTTTTAATGAAAACTGCATGAGAATATGTTGTCATGTGTTGTCTCCCATGCAGTTTTCTGGAAGTTGATAACTGCATGACCGTGTGGCCTTTGAGTTTGCCACATAAAATTTAGGTGAACAATGCATGGGGAGTTTGCTGTGGCGGTCAGCAAGTGAGCAGCTTTCATTTGAATGAATGAATGACAATGCGCTGTCTGTCATTTAACTGTGTGGTTGCATGGCCACCACAATTTGATGCAGCAAACTCAATGGCCACATCGTCATGCAGTTGTCAACTTCGTAAGACTTGAATGGGAGACAATGTGTGACACAGTATTCCAACGCAGTTTTCTTAAAAAAAATACACCTCTATCAATAGATTTCGATGCAGAAAAGCTGATTTTTGAAGTCGAAAATTGACCATCTCTGTGGAATATGATGTTAGAACCGTAGTGATAAAATGTTAAATTAAAATTGTGGGAGGAAATAACAGCTATGTCCCAAGTCCCAAGATGGGCTTCTTTTGGCATTTATTCTTAGGCCTACAGTTTCATTGCAGAATTTTTTGTCATATACGTTAACAATAGGGACGTTGAAATGAAACACGAATTGGGCATTCCAACTATGAATAAGGGTGTGTCTAGCATAGTTGTGCCTCCCAATCAACCCCCCGACTTTTTCAACGATTGGAAGCCTCTATAATCGTAACTTTCCCTGAGTTACGATTCGGGAAGGCACTGAATAGGCCACACCTTTGTGCATGCGCTATGAAACTACAACAGCAGCGTGAGGCAGACATTTTTAAAAACGAAGACGCCTGATTGTTATCAATGTCACACGTGGGAAATTCATCACAAATACAAAATCCAGAAAATATTCAAGAGAGTAAAAATAAAGTTTAGAAGTATAATTAGTACATTTCAATTATGAAACCATTGAAATCATTAAATTGCATGAAAAAATGATCTTCCAACAACCTGCAATGGTATTAGCACACCGTGCTAGCAAAATCACACTCAACTGTAGCACATAGTCTTTTCCAATGAGTGCTAAACGCTTTTCCTAGGTGGTGACATTCGCTTTGGATATCCCATTTCAACGTTCCTTCACAATTACAAATACAAACGAGTTCATCATTCTTATTTGTGATTTGTAGCACTCCTTGCAAATACTTTTCAACGTCCCTAATATTAGCATTAAGTAAACTATACAAATTTATCTTGCCAAGCAATGCATTTACATTTATAGAATAACTTGCTAGTATATTTCTATTGTTAAGACTTGATTGGTTACCCCTCTCAACTTGAACTGTTTTATTTTCTTCCAGACTCACGTCTTTCCCAGGTAAAGTTGTGAACTACACAACAGGCTTTTACAATGTATTTTTTTTTTTTGCAAATTTTCTATAAACATTCCAAACTGCAATTCCTCGTCCCGCCAACCACCATAGCAACCCACCTGTGCATTGTTGCCCTTAGATGGCTTCACACCTGTGCAGTTAGGTGGCAGGCAGTGCGTTACCATTCGTTTAATCTAGTACAAATTGATAGCCACACACCTACTGACCGTTGTGGCAAACCACCCAAGCATAGTTGGCCTGAATGATAGTTGCAGTCATTGACTCGAAACTCAGTTGAAACAAATTATGCCCAACTTTTCCGTTGTCATGAAAAGCACAAGGGATGCAGCATTAGGTTTGTCCCACTGATCACCCAACATTTTTTTATACTCGTTTTTGATTATATTTGAAGTTTGCTGAATAAAGTTTACTGCATTCTTGTGCCATGAGTTAAAAGCAGGTTGAAAGGCACTGAGCTAAACTGTTTAACATTACTTTGCATTGTATTTCATGCATTTGTCTTATTAGTCACAGGCCCTTTAATGGAACAGCAAATTGCCTATATGTGTCGAGAAACCCTCAAAGGCTTGGCCTACCTTCACAGCATGGGAAAAATGCATCGTGATATTAAGGTAAGAGGATGAAATCATGGCATTGTTGTCTATTTGAATAACAGCAGTCAAATGCAACATTTTGACATTTGGTAAGGATCATATACATGAAATTTTTGAAAGCCTGTTATCTCGATTTTTGATTATTTTAAAGTGTTTAACCCTCTGAATCCTTGAAATCCAATTCCATTGTCAACTTACGTAACCAGGCCTGCACTCACTGTGTGGTCAGAAAACTCTGCCTAATTAAGGGCGCCCCTAAAACATTGGGTGTCTTTGTGCCATTGATCACGAGGGGAGGAGATTGTTCTTGCCCAGCTGCAGATCAGTCACACCTTCTCACCCACTCCCACCTACTGCTGGATGTGACTGCTGTTGGCAACCTCTCACAGTGACGCTTACTTTTAGTCACTGCAAGAGACACCATGAGCTCTGCTTTTGACTGGCGGCCATCACTCCAGAGCTCTGCCTACCTTGGGGGCCACCCTCATGGAGTTGAGATCCCTCATCTTTCTTTAAGAGGCTGGACTCTTTCGCAAACGTTAGACTTTTTTTCCTTAATTTGACTGGTATCTGCCTCTTATTTGACTGTTGTTTATTTATGGTCTTTTTGCCTTTTAAATTACTATATTTACCAAATGTCCCTTTCCTTTTGTTTAACTGTTGCTGTGACTGTTGTTTACTGACAGGCCTTTTGCCTTTTACCGTAATTATTCTAATAAACGGCGCGCCGTTTATTATTTCAAAGGCCTTTTTGTCGCGCCGTTTATTATTTCAAAGGCCTTTTTGTCGCGCCGTTTATTAGAGGGCGCCGTTTATTATTTTTTTCAATTTATAAATGGAAACTATTTAGCCGGACAAGTTGATCTGAATTTATTTGCAAATGAAATTGAGAAAAATAATCAATGGTTCATTTAAAATTTAAAGCCGGACCCTAGATTCAGATAACTGTAGAGGTTTAGCCACAGGACGATTACTATCATTCTCAACTGCCGAAATTGCCATCAACTTAAATGCTAAAGAATACTTTCTCTTTGAAACTTTTCTTTCAACAATATCTGCACTAAAGCTTAGTTTAGACGACTGTGTTGTTTATCGTTGTTTTAGGGCCCCTCAACTACAACGGTCATTAGAGCCCCGTCCCCAGCAAAGTTCTTATGCAGAAGCTGCACAGACACTACACTAATGCGCCGATTTTTGGGTATTAGCAGTACCGCGTTTTCCCAAGCGGCCACCCACGTCAGTACTACCTGGGGTTGTGCTGCTTAACTTCAGTGATCAGATGGGAACTGGTGTGTCCAACGCAGTTCGCCGCTCTACACGACTGTGACTTATTAGGAAGTTCAACCTATCATGCGAAAATACTGTGAATCGCATTGCACCAGGGTCACTCACAGAACAGAGAGGAGGAAGAAAAACCGTGGGGTACACCAGTACCTCTGTTCAGGCATGAGTCTGATTCCTTATTGCAGTATAGTTTTTGTGCAATAGGTCAGACACCATCCAATATTAGAACTGACAAAGCATTAATTTACCTGCCAAAATTTATATTTTGGTTGTGAAATGTGGTGTTGGAACAGTGGGGTAGGCCGGCTTCCCCCCACAGACAACCAACCAATATACCTGCGGGTTCCAGACGCCTGGCTGGGGTGTTCCCAGTCATAGCATGTTCAATGGACCCACGGACCCAACCCTGCCGCAGGCTGGATAAGGGTGTGATGGTGATAGCAGAACCCCTGTGTAGCATTAAAGGGTTAATCATTAAAAAACTTGAAGTTAACTTGCACGATCACTTCCAGACAGTTTTGAAATAAACGGCGCTGTTTATTATTTTTTTAAGCTGAAAGGTGCGCCGGTTATTAGAGGGCGCCGTTTATTAGAATAATTACGGTATTTGCTTAAGTAAATTTATTGGTCTTTTGACTATTATTATTTATTGGTCTTTTGACCTGTGATTGTCACCATTGTGGAATTGCACTTTACACCCCCTACCATGGAATGACCCTAATGACTATAGAGTTGTAGGCCCAAAAGGAACAACAAGCAATCAAATTCGTGTCATAGCCACATTAATTATGAATTTTATTTTTCCTGTTAGGGAGCGAATATTCTTCTTACTGAAGTTGGCGACGTCAAATTAGGTGAATAACTTGTCTTTCTTTAAATACCTTGATGAAGAATCGTTTGGTAAGAGATGGGAATTGTTGCTTTTTATCCATCGCTCTCTTGTCATAGTTGGTGTAATTTTAAGGTGTGGGATAACTGTAGCAAGCCTCATTTTTTTCTTTTCACTCAAAATTTTTGTCATTTATGTTATTTGCATAACGAACATTGCTTTTATGATGGTTATTAAAGTAACGTTAATTACCCAACAACATTTTCATCGTTTCTATGCTGTACTGATTCAGTCATTTTTTTGTTTAAGCCGACTTTGGAGTATCTGCACAAATTACAGCTACAATCAGCAAGCGAAAGTCCTTTATTGGAACTCCTTATTGGTAAGGGACATTTTTATATAGTTACTCCTTACGCTTCTAGGAAATGTGCCTTTGGATAATTAAAGGATTCTGCAGGTGTCACACCTACACTTGGTTTCGTTTCAGTTATCAGTATTTACAACCCATGGACAAAAGTCTTGCAATTGCACAATTGTTTTGCATTAAGTTTATAAGAATGACGAAAACCCAGTGGAATAGTCTTCTTGTAATAAATGTTTTATTTGTAACTCAGATTGTGCAAAGGACATTTTAGCACATTTATGGCAATCATAAATATCAGCTTCCAATATTAAAAAGATACAAAAATGTGTTGATGATACAAAACTTTGCAACAATCAACTTAAAAATGAGCAGTGGCGGATCAAAGGGGAGCCCTAAAATATTTTCAATATTCAGAATCCCTTAGTATAAATCTAGCTAGCAATTACAATAGGTCCTCTCCTGCACCTTAGACAATGCCCTATCTGCAGTGGTTTAGGCAACTACAGATTGAACTGCAACGGTTGCACTGGCAGTGTAGAAATGGGAATTGCAATGCAAAAATGCCTCGTAAGTTGTGCTCGATTTAGGCACTGAAGGGGGAGCAATTGCTGCATTCCTCTCCCTCTGGATCAACGCCTGAAAATTAGGTTGACTATTTTTTGCCTAGGTTGACTATCAATGCCTCAATTCATCTTGGCGTTGATATTGTTGTGAAGGCAATAAAATTGATATTTAAATAAATATTAGACGTGTTCATTTATTACTTGACTGGAGGATGTGAAAAGCGATGCAATTCTTCTAACTTTATCCAGGAGACAGAAGAATTATAATTGTCAACAGTAACTCTCCTTAAAAGCATCGATTGTTCCAAAAAAGAAAACGAATGATTTCAATAAGAAAAAAGCTTGTATTGCAATTATAATAGGTTTAGCAACAATGCAACGTGTTAACAGGCAACGTTGGACCAGTGGCAGATCCATAGGAGGAGCAATGCAGCAATTCCTCCCCACAGTGCCTCAACTGGGGTGCAACTGATAAGGCATTTTTCATTGCTATTTCCATTTCTATGCTGGCAGTCCAACCATTGCAGCACTACCTATAGTTCACCTAACCACTCAAGATTTGGACATTGTCTAACGGGATGAAGAGGACCTATTGTAACTGTCAGCTAGACTTATGCTAAAGGATTCTGAATATTTAAATATGTTTGGGGCACACTTTTTTTAAGTGCTCTCCCCCTCCGATCCACCCCGGGATCCACCACTGCGTTGGACTAAAAATGGCTGTGGAAAAGGGATTTTTACACACATTTGAATATGTTAAACAAAATTTGGGAAATGTAGGAAGCGGAGGACTATGCAAATTGTAATCATATGATAGAGACCTGTTTCAATTACTTGTTAGAAATGGTGAAGTCCTTCTCAACAAAGCAAGATACATGCATGAAGAAATCGATTGCTTCTGAAGAAAAATTGGCTGCAACCTTGCTGTGAGATTTTTCATGATGGACCCATATGCCTAGGTCTCCACCACCACCAAAGCTACACCTTTCCCTTCCAGCCACTCCACCCCAACACCCACCACCCACTGCACCTCGTCCAATGTTATGGTACCCCAACCCCCACCCCCTGCAGTGATCCAGTGCTGGAAATGCCAGTATCACATGCCTGACGTCCTCCACTTGATCAGCACATAATCCACAGCCCTCCACACCACCTGTGATCTTTCCCATCCTGTTTCTCCTTCAGTGACCCATCTCTTGCACAAAACAGAAGTGAACTCGCCCTCACATTGTTTCACTGGTATTGTGCTGGATTTAGATATTGAGAGGCTGTATGCTATTTCAATTTTCAGGCCCTTTTCAAGCCCTTTTCTTAAGTTTTGAAGCCCACTAAATGTTGTAAAAGTGTAATAAGTGTAATAAACAACAGGAAAGCAAATTGTTAATAGCCATTGAAGGTGCCTTTGTTAGAGATAACTCTAAATACATGTGTAGGCAAGGAATGAACCAGTTGCATGAGATGAAACTTGTCGATATCTTTCCAGGCATCTGGAGTGACCATCTTCAGCTCAGGAATTGAATTAATGTGACGCCCATTTGTATAAACAGCACAAGCCAAGGTGCCCCATAGGTTCTCCATCAGGTTGAGGTCTAGCAAGAGTTCAGGCCAGTCCATAACACAAATTCTGTTGTCCAGGAACCACTCCCACGTTGTTTTCGCAGTATGGATAGGAGCGTTGTCCTGCTGGAATTGGAACAAAGGCCCTCCTAACTGTTCGTTTTATCTAGTATACCCAAGTGATTATGTTGTAGGGTTGCTTTGTGTCAGCATTCTGCAGAATGCATGTGCTCTCTCTTGGCAGCATAGTGTGTGGGCAATTCATTCCTCACACCAAACTGAACACATTGATGTGAACACACCAAAACCGGTCTTCTGAAGTGAGCGTGTGTGGGGTTTGCTTACATCAGTTCTTCACATCAGAGGTTCTGCGCATGCCCAAGCGTTTATAGAACGTCATCTTTACACAAGGGCACGGTTCAGTTTGGTGTGAAGGTATGAATTGCCCACACACGATAAGTTTGATGTGTTACGTTATGTTCCTTTTCATTAAACGCCATGTGACATCATTTGATTGTCCACATCAACCAATAATTCTGCCGTTGCCTTTGTGTAATTTTTTAAAGATGACGTTCTATACATGTTTGGGCATGTGCAGTACCTCTAATGTGAAGAACTGATGTGAGCAAACCCCACAGACGGTCACTTCTAACTGACGTCAGTCCGAACTGACACCCCGATGGGATAGAAATTCATCACACCGTCATGACGGTTAACTGACGCGTCAGTTAAAATTTTTGGTGTGAGCACGCGCTTTTTATACACACACACACCAGTTTGGAGTGCAGGTGCGGTGTGCACACCCGGAACTGACACACCAAACTGATCATGTGTGGGGGCCTTTAGAAGTGAGCGTGTGTGGGATTTTCTCATCTTTTACATTTTTTTCAATAGATAGGGGTAATTTTAACTATTGCAGCGCATAGCTTGAAGAAAATGTGAAATTTTGATATATCATGTTCCTATACCCAATATTAAAAATACATCTTCAAAACTGCATTAAAACTGTGCCCCAATGTCGCAAAGCTACAGGATGTTGTCACGGGTATGGAGTTTAACAAATTGTCGCTTTTAACCGCTCCTACTTAGCTTGTTGGATTTTGTCCCAGGTAGGCAGCTCAGCAAATTGTCGCTCTTAGCTACTCTAACTAGCTAACTTGGA